>JBBCBC010000032.1:4578853-4897655 GCA_037126765.1 Stenogyne calaminthoides
TTACGGTATGGATAATAATGTTAACTTGTCCTTACTCCAAGGATAAAGATATTAATTAATATAAGGCTTTTCAGTGGCTTAATTAATTAATGGACAAAATAATCTTAAACACGGGAAATAATAACCGGGAGCCATATTACCGTAATATGGGTTGAGATAGTGCAATATTAATTATATAGTGAAATTAATTAATATTAATGGGCTGAATAATATTGTGGCTCAATATTGAAATTCAGAAGCCCATTGTGTTGGGATTATACTGGAAAGTATGTTTTTACTTTGTATAATCAAAACTGAATTTCGGACTTATTTACTGAAATAAATTATTTATCACTGATGCTTTAAATATCATTGAATGTTACATATATTTATTGCATAACTGTTCAATAAATAGTACGTGTTACATTGTAGTTAATTTAGTGATACCAGATCACAGAAGATTAAATTAACAGTTCCTTGTAACCAAAAGTACACCATTCACGACCTAGATGGAAATGAACAATCCATCGTGAAAGGTTGAAGTGTAAGGCTCAGATTGACTTGTCTTGACCAAGAGATTACACTAGTGCATGACTGATGCACTGAATAGGACCTACAGGAGGACAAATTCTTCAGCACTGAACTAGGAAGAATTAGACCTCAGTGGTTCGTTATTTCTTAATCTTCGTCCCTTAAATAGGATCGCGTGTGGTTAGTAATTATTGCTTTGACTTATTACGGGTAGAGAATCAAGGAGATTCAATACTTTATATCTTGGGCAATATTATTGGTCACATGTGATTGCTAAGATTTAATACGAAGAATCGTGTGCAAGTACGCTTGTTCGATTTGCCCCCTTGGGAAGTTCATAAGATTTATCATACCAAATCCTGCAATTGGAATTTGTTTCCGGTATAGATAATAATGTTGAACCGTTCCTTTACCAAGGATAAAAGATATTAATTAATGGAAAGCTATTTCAGTGGCTTGAATTAATTAATGGGCTAGATAATCTTAAACGCGGGAAATAATAACCGGGAGCCATATTAACTGTAATATGGGTTAAGATGGATAGTGCAATATTAATTATGTAGTGGGATTATATAATATTTATGGGCTTGAATAATATTGTGGCTCAATATTGATAATTCAAGGTCCATTGGAAGGTCCAATCTTAATTCTCCTAAAGTCCCCCCAAGTAGCCCAACATAGAGTCCAATAACTGAAAAAGATGTTTAAAAATAAAATAAATTTTGTTTCTTATATTTCCTCATATTTTTCGAAAATTATGAATAAAAGGGGAAAAAGATTTTCTTTGAATTTTGTTATGGAATGAAGATATGTATTCTTGGAATACAAGATTATCTCATTAAATTCAAGAAATCTCCCACTTGGTTATTCATATGGATTTTTCAAAAATTTTGAAAAAGAAGGAAAAAGAAAGATTTTCTTGATTTTCTTGAAAAGATATTATGGAAGATATGTATTCTTGGAATACAAGAATATCTCATAAATTCAAGAAGATCCAAATCTTGGAATCTTGATTCTTTTTTTTTCGAAAATTTCCATAACAAGATGAGGTGGGATTTTTGTGGAATATTTTAATTATGGAGAAAAGAATATATGAGATATATTCAAGATTTATTGGAGATCAAGAAAAGATTTTCCCACATTGTTTTTTCCCCAAATTTTTTACCACCACCCCATCTATAAATAGGGGATGATTCTTTCGTTCCCAAGTACAATTCCATGTGCTGGAAAAACTAGTAAATCCACAAAGGTGGTGCAACAAAGTTTATTTTTTCTTTTGTTAATTGTTCGCGAGCATCCTTCCACCGGATTGTCGAGCAAGGACTAGGGAATACTTGGGAAGGTCTTTTGGTGTGTTTTCATCGACGAGACCATTGCCATTCCAAGAGGTAAGTTCACGTAAACTCATAGTAATTCCGCATGCGTTGGATTTACGTGAACTGTTTATATGCATGATTTGTTGTTGAATTATTATTTGAATTAATATAGGATTAATTCATGCTAGTAATAATTGTTAGAATTAAATTTGTATTTAAATATTCATCCTGAATAGATCCGTGCAATTAAATCCCCAACAATCGTATCGAGCCCCATGGTTTAGACTCAAATTTTAAATTGTAATTTAATTCTTTTTCATTAAATTTGAAATTGGATAGTAGAATTGCTAGGTCTTTTTTGCAGGTATCCAATTGTCATGGAATTTAATGTGTTTATTTATGCATGCATATAAATTGTGGGTTTTAACTTTCGATTAGCTTCGAATTCGTTTTTGCCTCGTGAGAAAAAATCCACGAAAGAGATTAGGAATTTGTTTGATTTGATCAATGTAATAGACTAGTTCAGATCTAGGTTTATTTATTTTGTAAATAAATCAGAACCGGATCGGAGCCAAGACGAAGACGAAGAATTAAAAGACGGATCCAAATCGCGTAGGGTAAACAGACGTTGGCGCTTAAACGCGCTAAGGGAGGCACGAAGCTGACGCGGATGTCGGCAGCGCGCATCGGTGGGAGCGAGGCCGGAGGAGCCGAGTGCGGATCAGCCTGGCGACGGGCGACGTAGACGCAACGGGCGCGGGACCCCATGTAGGCGCTGGTGTCGACGCCGGAGACGCGGCAAAGGGCGGCGGATGCAGTGGGCGCGGCGTAGGCAGCGCTACGAGGCGGATCGGGGCATGGGGTAGCGCGCGACGCTGGCGCAAGGCTGGTATGCGCGACGCTTCGCTAAGATCCACCGAGCCGCCGAAAGGAGTACAGACTACGGCGACGGGCGCTTGTTGCTTTGCCAAAGACGACGCCACTCGACCTCGCCGGGGAGTGCTAAGCGGGCATTCCGACCATGAAATGGGTCGATGACATGGCTTGAAAAGGAGTTTTTTTTAAGACGGTCAAGTGGGAGCTTTTTGAGATGAACGATGAAGGCTATGAAGACGATTTCTCAAGATCAAGACATGACAAAAATTAACCATGACAATTGGATAAATGTGCCCAATATGTTTAATTTTTTGTTTTGATGTCTATGCATTATTTTATGCTTATTTAAATTGTGTTTGAATTTGCGATGCATGAGAAAATATTTTGAAAAATTTCACTTTCGAAAATTACTAAGTATGCTTAAACAATTAATTGACAATTTTATTCCGGATAATAAAATTGAATTAATTTTGACCTCCATGATTTATTTATTTGTGAATTCTTTTGGAGAAATTCCCCCCACGAGACGGTCAAAAGATAGCTTGCACATGAATAAATTCCAAATGGATGATTGTGGATTATTACTAGTGGCGACGATGATCCTCCCCACGAGGCTCGTTCAAAGTGAAATAATAATTCTGTATTTAATCATGGTTATTACTTAGGTATAAAATTGATATGCATATACTTCCCCGAAGTCCCTGTCAATTTTATATTGGTCAAGTGGGAGCCAACTATTAATCTGGATATTAAAGGTTTGTAACTGTTCTTGTTTGTAACCTTCTTGAATGTGTTTCAATAATGACCCACCCCACGTGGCTTATTTAAACTATTTTGAGATGTTGGCTGATGCATGTTCATATTTTTTTTTTGAGATTTTAATATGAAACATGTGATCGAATTTTGTGATATATTTGTGCTTATGCATATTATTATTTATTTCAGTTCATCATGTCGCAACCTTTTAATCCACTCTTATATACACTCAAAGAACACCAATTAACTGATGATAACTATGTTGTTTGGAAATGAAATATGAGTTTTGTCCTACCAGTACAAGAACATCATTGGGTTCTTGATGTACCCAAGCCCCGTATGCCTACTGATGGATCAACTGATGCGGAAAGACACTTGTATAATATTTGGGAGCAGGCAAATGAACCCATGAAACGTGTAATCTTGACTTCACTGTCTGATGATTTGAGACACATTCATGAAGGTGTTGGGCCTGCTGCAGAAATTATACAAAGTCTTGAAGAAATGTTTTTAACAAAAGACCGCATGATCAATCAGTTTAAAAATGACGACGTGGTCAGGCTAAAGATGGATGAGGGAACATCCGTAAGGGAGCATGTTCTTAGAATTAAATGTCATTTTGAAAAACTGGCTTATCTCGGTACTAAGTATTGTGATGAGGCCCAAATCGAATTTCTTTTGCTAACTCTTCCAAGGTGCTTCGATGGGTTTTACTGTAGTTTTGTGATGAATGATCACATGTTTACTATAGACATTCTACAAGAAGCCTTGGAGAAAATAAAGAAGCATTTAGGAAAGAAAGACGAAGCATTGGTGACCAAAAGTCTTTTCTCAAGATCTAGGCCAATGGAAGGCAAGTCTCAAGAAAAGGAAAGTGGTCAGAACCAAAGCAAACTCATCACTAAGAAAAGTAAGAGAAAGACAGTTAGCCAGATGGGTGTCAAGAAAGGACCAAAAGGAATATGTTTTAACTGTGGTGGAAAAGGACATTGGAGGTCAACCTGTTCCAATCCCAAAAGGAATGGAAAGAAAGGGGTTCAAGCGGACCTGACAACTTAGTGAGAGTAAGATCCTCATCACACTGGGCAATGCTACGAGAGTGGCAGCTGAAGCAGTGGGAGAAGTGCACCTGTCTTTTGAAGACAGAGTTTTAATTTTAAGAGATGTTCTTTACGTTCCGAATTTTAGAAAGAATTTAATTTCAGTTTCTAAACTTTACCTTGATGGATATTCGGTTACTTTTAATAAAGTTGTTACCATTTCTCTTTATGATAAATTTATCTGTCATGGAACGTTGTCGAATAATCTCTATACAATTAACTGTGCACACCACTCACGAAATGCATCCTATAACACATCAACTGTTTCCGAGAAAAGAAAACGTTCATCAGACGTGAACGAGACACTTCTATGGCATCTAAGATTGGGACATATTAATCCAAAGAGGATCCAAAGGTTGGTGAAAGACGGTTCACTGGAGTTTCTCCAAGTTGAACCAATTCCAACCTGCGAATCATGTTTGGAGGGTAAAATGACCAAGAGGGCATTCGGAGCCAAGGGGAATAGAGCCAAAGAAGTGTTAGAAATCGTTCACATAGACGTATGTGGTCCAATGTCAACCAAAGCAAGGGGAGGTTATGAGTATTTTGTCACTTTCATTGATGACTACTCAAGGTACGGTTATATTTTCCTTATGAAGCATAAATTTGAGACCTTTGAGAAATTCAAAGAATTTAAGGCTCAAGCAGAGAATCATAGGGAAAAACGTATCAAGTCTCTATGATCTGATCGTGGAGGCGAGTACCTCAGCGAGGAGTTTTTGAACTACTTGTCTGATAAAGGGATTACATCCCAGCTAACTGCACCCGGAACCCCTCAACAAAACGGGGTTGCAGAGCGAAGAAACATAACTTTTTTGGAAATGGTTAGATCTATGATGAGTTATGCGGATCTTCCCAAGTCGTTCTGGGGTCATGCCTTGGAAACAACGGCTTACATTCTAAACTTGGTGCCATCCAAATTGGTTCCCAAAACTCCCAAAGAATTGTGGACCGGGCGCAAGCCCAGTTTGAGACACATGAAAATTTGGGGGTGTCCGGCCTACGTGTTGGACAAGGAAGCCGGAAAATTGGATCCTCGATCAGAATTAAGGTTATTTGTAGGATACCCCGAGGGAACAAAAGGGTGTGTGTTCTATGGTCCCGAAGATCAAAAGGTGGTAATAAGCACCCACTTTAGATTTTTGGAAGAAGACTATATGAACAAAAGAAGACCCAGAAGTGAGATTACCTTAAATGAGCTAAGGGGGCTAACCTCAGTGCCAACTGTACAAGATGACATACCAAATGACATACTTTCACAACCGGAACCTCGTCGTAGTGGGAGGGTTGTGAGACAGCCCGAGAGATTCATGGGGATAGGAGAGTCCTCGGACTTAATTCCCGAACAAGACAAATCAGACCCATGGACATAGGACGAGGCAATCCAAGACAAGGATGCTGTTTCTTGGCAAATATCAATGAAAGCCAAAATGGGTTATATGGATCATGACAGAGTGTGGGAGCTAGTCGAACCACTTAATGGGGTCAAACCCATTGGTTGCAAGTGGGTGTACAAGAGAAAAAGAGGACTGGACGGGAAGGTGGAAACCTTCAAGGCAAGGCTTGTGGCGAAAGATTATACTCAGAAAGAAGGGATCGACTATGAGGAAACTTTTTCGCCTGTAGAAATGCTCAAGTCCATCTGAATTCTCTTGTCGATTGCTGCGCATCTCGACTTTGAAATCTGGCAAATGGATGTCAAGACGGCTTTCCTTAACGAAAGTCTTGATGAAGAAATCTATATGCAACAACCCCAAGGCTTCATTGAAAAAGGCCAAGAACACCTAGTTTGTAAGCTCAAGAAGTCCATTTAAGGACTCAAACAAGCATCCAGAGCTTGGAACCAATGTTTTGATCATGTTATAAAGTCTTATGGGTTTGATCAAAACGAGTTCAAAAGTTGTGTGTACAAAAAGCGTGTCGGAACTGCATTGGTATTCTTAGTACTATACGTAGACGACATTCTACTCATCGGGAACGATGTAAAGGTGTTATCAGACGTAAGGGCATGACTTTCAAAATAGTTTGATATGAAGGACTTAGGGGAAGCCGGGCACATCCTTGGGATCAAGATCACTCGAGATCGCAAGAAAATGATGATAGGCTTATCGCAAGCTTCATACATAGACACTGTCTTGAAACGATTCAGCATGCAGGATTCCAAGAAAGACTTCGTACCTTTTAGACATGTAATCCATCTATCCAAGGAAATGTGCCCTAAGACACAAAAGGAGATAGATGACATGAAAGGCATTCCTTATTTTTTGGCTGTCGGAAGCCTTATGTATGCAATGTTGTGCACGAGACCGGATATCTGCTTTGCCATTGGCATGGTGGCAAGATGTCAAAGTAACCCGGGGAAAGAACATTGGACGGCAGTTAAAAACATTCTGAAGTATTAGAAAAGAACTCAAGATAGAATGTTGATTTATCAGTCAGATAGTCTAATCCCCATCGGCTACACGGACTCGGATTTCCAATCAGACTTAGATTCCAGAAAATCTACCTCCGGTAGTGTGTTTTGCATGGGGGGAGGAGCCATGACATGGAGAAGCGTTAAGCAGAAATGCATCGCAGATTCTACCATGGAAGCCGAATATGTAGCTGCTTGCGAGGCAGAAAAGAAGCGGTTTGGCTCAAGAACTTCCTAGTGGACTTGGATGTAGTTCCGAATTTGCCCAGCACAATCACTGTTTATTGTGACAATGTCGGAGCAGTTGCAAATTCAAGGGAACCAAGAGCCCACAAGGCCAGCAAACACATTGAAAGGAAATACCATCTTATACGAGAAATCGTTAAGAGAGGAGATATAGAGGTGGCAAAGATCGCGTCAGAAGACAACCTAGCTGATCCATTCACAAAAGGTCTGCCTCAGAATACATTCGAGAGACATGTGGAAGGAATGGGTGTCAAGACCGTTGCCAATCTGCTTTGAGTATAAGTGGGAGACATTATTAGGTTCGTGTAGGTGACATTATATGTCACGTATCTACACGAGACATGCTGTAGTATACTTAAAAGCAGACTTTGAGTATAAGTGGGAGATTGTTGGGATTATACTGGAAAGTATGCTTTTACTTTGTATAATCAAAACTGAATTTCGGACTTATTTACTGAAATAAATTATTTATCACTGATGCTTTAAATATCATTGAATGTTACATATATTTACTGCATAACTGTTCAATAAATAGTACGTGTTACATTGTAGTTAATTTAGTGATACCAGATCACAGAAGATTAAATTAACAGTTCCTTGTAACCAAAAGTACACCATTCACGACCTAGATGGAAATGAACAATCCATCGTGAAAGGTTGAAGTGTAAGGCACAGATTGACTTGTCTTGACCAAGAGATTACACTAGTGCATGACTGATGCACTGAATAGGACCTACAGGAGGACAATTTCTTCAACACTGAACTAGGAAGAATTAGACCTCAGTGGTTCGTTATTTCTTAATCATCATCCCTTAAATAGTATCGCGTGTGGGTAGTAATTATTGCTTTGACTTATTACGGGTAGAGAATCAAGGAGATTCAATACTTTATATCTTGGGCAATATTATTGGTCACATGCGATTGCTAAGATTTAATACGAAGAACCGTGTGCAAGTACGCTTGTTCGATTTGCCCCCTTGGGAGGTTCATAAGATTTATCATACCAAATCTTGCAAGTGGAATTTGTTTCTGGTATGGATAATAATGTTGAACCGTTCCTTTACCAAGGATAAAAGATATTAATTAATGGAAAACTATTTCAGTGGATTGAATTAATTAATGGGCTAGATAATCTTAAACGCGGGAAATAATAACCGGGAGCCATATTAACTGTAATATGAGTTAAGATGGATACTGCAATATTAATTATGTAGTGGGATTAATTAATATTTATGGGCTTGAATAATATTGTGGCTCAATATTGATAATTCAAGGTCCATTAGAAGGTCAAATCTTAATTCTCCTAAAGGCCCCCCAAGTAGCCCAACATAAAGTCCAATAACTGAAAAATGTGTTTAAATATAAAATAAATTTTGTTGCTTATTTTTCCTCATATTTTTCGAAAATTATGAATAAAAACGGAGAAAGTTTTTCTTTGAATTTTGTTATGGAATGAAGATATGTATTCTTGGAATACAAGATTATCTCATTAAATTCAAGAAATCTCCCACTTGGTTATTCATATGGATTTTTCGAAAATTTTGAAAAAGAAGGAAAAATAAAGATTTTGTTGATTTTCTTGAAAAGATATTATGGAAGATATGTATTCTTGGAATACAAGAATATCTCATAAATTCAAGAAGATCCAAATCTTGGAATCTTGATTTTTTTTTTCGAAAATTTCCATAACAAGATGAGGTGGGATTTTTGTGGAATATTTTAATTATGGAGAAAAGAATATATGAGATATATTCAAGATTTCTTGGAGATCAAGAAAAGATTTTCCCACTTTGTTTTTTCCCCAAATTTTCGACCACCACCCCATCTATAAATAGGGGATGATTCTTTCGTTCCCAAGTACAATTCCATGTGCTGGAAAAACTAGTAAATCCACAAAGATGGTGCAACAAAGTTTATTTTTCCTTTTATTAATTGTTCGCGAGCATCCTTCCACCGGATTGTCGAGCAAGGACTAGGGAATACTTGGGAAGGTCTTTTGGTGTGTTTTCATCGACGAGACCATTGTCATTCCAAGAGGTAAGTTCACGTAAACTCGTAGTAATTCCGCATGCGTAGGATTTACGTGAACTGTTTATATGCATGATTTGTTGTTGAATTATTATTTGAATTAATATAGGATTAATTCATGCTAGTAATAATTGTTAGAATTAAATTTGTATTTAAATATTCATCCCGAATAGATCCGTGCAATTAATTCCCCAACACATTGGGAGACCCATCTTAATTCTACTAAAGGCCCCTCAAGTAGCCCAATTAAAGTCCATTAAATGAAAAGGTGTTTAAAATAAATTAAATATTTTTATTGCATATGTTTCCTTAAATTTCGAAAATATTAAAGGAAAAGAAGGAGAAGAATTTTCTTGAGAAGATTTTATGGAAAGGAGATAAGTATTCTTGGAATACAAGATTATCCCATAAACTCAGAAAATCTCCCACTTGATTTCTTTAATAGTAATTTTTGAATTATAGAGAAATAAAAGGGAAGAAAGATTTTCTTGATTTTTTTGGAAAGATTTTATGGAGAAAGATATGTATTCTTGGAATACAAGAATATCTCATAAATTCAGGAAAAATACAATTTTGCAAATCTACCCTATTATTTTTTAAAATAGTGGCTAAATAAGGGTGTGAGATTTTTGTGAAAAAATACACATGAAAAGTAGAATATATGGGATATATTCAAGATTTCTTGGAGATCAAGAAAAGATCTTTCCTAACCCTATTTTGGCTCAAATTTTCGTCCCCCTATTATAAATAGGGGATGAATTTTTCATCCCCAACTTAATTCCATGTGCTAGAAATATTAAAAATCCACAAAGGTGGTGCAACAAATTATTTAATTTTCCTTTGTTTTATAATTGTTCATTGGAGAACCTTTCACTAAGGTTGTTGAGCAAGGACTTGGGAATACTTGAGAAGGACTTTTGGTTGGTTGCCAGATACCTGATCCTGCCTGTCTCAGACCGTCTCTCCAATGGGTACGTTTACGTAAACTCATAGAAATTCCGCATGCTAGGATCTTTTACGTGAATTATTGTTTGCATGTTGCTGTTGGATTGGTTATTATTTGAATTCACGTAGGTAAATTCATGCTAGTAATAATCGTTAATTTAAATTTGTGTTTATGAGGCCATCCCGATAGATCCTGGCATAACGTATCCCAACAACTGGTATCAGAGCCCTGGTTTCGGGCTCTGATCTTTTAAATTGTAATTTAAATTGGTGTTCATTAAAATTGAAATTGGATAGTAGAACTGTTAGATCTGTTTTGTAGATATCCAATTGTCATGGTGTTTTTAATGAATTTTATTTAAATGTAAATAATTGTTGGTTTTTTAATTCGATTCCTTCGGATTTATTTTTCTCGTAATCCACGAGTATATTAGCTATTTGTTTTATCGAATGTAATAGACTAGTCTAGATCTTAGGTTTATTTTATTTTTGTAATAAATTATAACCAGATCGAAGACGAAGATGGAGAATTAAAGATGGACGACCAAGTGCCCGAACGTACACGAGCCAAAGCACGAGGTGCTAGGCGGTTGCGCACGGGACAGGCTGAATGCGCTCGACTCACGCAGGCACAAGCCTAGGCGTGGCCGAGCGTCGGGCGAGACGCGGCGCACTGGCACAAGTGGAGCCGAGCGTGCGCGGGAGTAGGGGCGGCTGGGCGGCATCGGGCGGGCGTGCGCACGGGCGCACGCAGATCCACCCGGGTAACACGCATGCTGTTGAGCACTGCCGAGAAGCGGGCGACGGGCGATGCGGGATGGCCGGCTCTGGACGTGGGCGTGTGCTTAGGCGCATGTGGACATGCACTCCGGGCCGAGAGCTACCCGTTACCGGACGTCGTCCCGACCCTAGACGGAGGACATTTTTTAAAGAATTATTTCGTTTGAGTGGGAGCCTTTCGAGACGAACGATGAAGGCTACAAAGAAGACGATTTCTCAAGATCGAGACTTGAAATTTAAACCATTACAGATGGATATATGTCCCAACTTGATTTATTTTGTCTTGTTGCTTGGTTTAAATTTCATGCTTAATTATTTGTTAATGTGTTTGCATGTTATTTGAATTGTCTAAAGAAAATCTCACTTTCGAAAATTACTAAGTATGTTTTATTAATTGACAATTTTATTCCGGATAATGAAATTAAGTCAATTTGGGCCTCCATGATTATTTATTTGTGAATTCTTTTGGAGAAATTTCCCCCTCGGAACGGCCAAAAGATAGATTTCACATGAATAAATTCCCAAAAGGATGATTGTGGATTATTACTAAGTGGCGATATTGACCCTCCCCACGAATGGCTTGCTAAAAATGAACTAGTAATCATGTATTTAATCATGATTATTACTTAGGTATAAAAATTGATATTAACGCACTCCACCGGGGTCCCTGTCAATTTTTATATGGTCAAGTGGGAGCCGACTATTAATCTTGCATTAAAGGTTAGTAACTATTCCTGTTTGTAACATGTTTGAATGTGTTTAAATCGACAATTCACCTCACGTGACCTATTTAAACTGTTTTGAGATGTCGACTAACACATATTCATATTGTTTTGATATCTTGATATGAATAATGTGATCAAAATTATGTGATATTTTGTGCTTATACAATTGTTATTTATTTCAGTTTAGCATGTCGCAACCTTTTAATCCATTGTATGATATAATTAAAGATCATCAACTTACTGGTGAAAACTATACTGTTTGGAAACGTTATATGAAATTTGTCCTCACTACACAAGAACACAACTGTGTTCTTGGCGTAACCGAACCTGACAAGCCTACTGAAAGATCAAGTAATGCGGAGAAGGTTCTGTATGATGACTGGAAGCGTGCAAAGATTCTATGAAATGTATAATTTTGACTTCCTAGTCTAAGATACATTCATGAAGGTGTTGAATCTGCTGTGGAAATCATGTAGAGTCTTGAGGAAATATTTTTACAAGAAAATTGCATGATCAATCAATTTAAACTTGATGGTGTGGCAAGGCTAACAATGACGAAAGGAACACCCGTAAGGGATCATGTTCTCAAAGTCAAGCACCATTTTGACAAGCTTGCTTTTCTTGGCACTAAATATAATGATGGGGCACAAATTAATTTCTTGTTCCTAACTCTTCCAAAATGTTTCGATGAGTTTTACTATAGTTTTGTGATGATCGATCACATGTTCACTATGGACACTCTGCAAGAAGCTTTGGAAACGATAGAGAAATATTTGGGACAAGAGGATGAAGCCTTGGTGACTAAAAATCTCCTCTTGAAATCTAGGCCAATGGAGGGTAAGATTGGTGAGAACATAAACAGTCAAGACCAAAGAAACCCCACTACTAAGAAAATTAAAAGAAAAGCAGTCAAATGGAATGGTGTCAAGAAAGATCCCAAGGGAAAGTGCTTCGACTGCGGTGAAAAAGGACACTGGAGGTCTGCCTATTCCAAGCCCAAGAGGGCCGGAAAGAAAGGTAATTCTCATGCACTAGTTGTTGAAATTTGTTTAACGGCGTATGCTTCCCATTCGTGGGTAGTTGATACGAGATCCACGAATCTAGGAGTTACGAAATTACATACCTCTTGAAGTGACAACCGTTGATACAATGGATCAACCCAAAGAGCCTTCTCAAATATGTCCCAGGTCCACGAACGTAATCCGGTAGAAGGATTCTCACGAATGATTTTAATAAAGGAGAAAATAAAAATTATTGCACCACCTTTATGGAATTCTAATTTTTCCAACACATGGAATTGCTTTGGGGATGAAAAATTCATCCCCTATTTATAAGACAAGGGGGGCGAAATTTTGTGCCCTAATTAGGGTCATGAGAAATTTCTTTGTATCTTCCCAATATACAATCTTCAATATATCTCATATATTCTATTTTCCATATAAATCACAAAAAATATTTTCTTCCCTTATCTATAATATTTTCGAAAAAAAGCAATGCACAAGAAGACAAGATTTTATTTCTTGAATTTATGGGATAATCTTGTATTGCAAGAATACTTATCTTTTTTCATAAAAATCTTTTCAAGAAAATCAAGAAAATCTTTCCTCTTTCTTGTCCCATAATTTTTGAAAATTTCAAGGAAAATTAGGCAATAATATTTTCTACTCTTTTTCATTAATTGGACTTATATTGGGCTATTTGAGGGGTCATTAGGAGAATTAAGATTTGACCTCCAATGGGCTATGAATCTTTAATATTAAGCCAAAATATTATTCAAGCCAATTAATATTAATTTACTTCACTATAAAATTAATATTGAACTATCCATCTTAATCCATATTACGACAATATGAATCCTGGTTATTATTTCCCGTGTTTAAGATTATTTAGTCCATTAATTAATTAAGCCACTGAAAAGCTTTATATTAATTAATATCTTTTGTCCTTGGAGTAAAGACAGCTCAACATTATTATCCATACCGGAAATAAATTTTCACTTGCAAGATTTGGTATGATAAAACTTCTGAGCCCACCAAGGGGACAAATCACACAAGATTTGCTTGCACACGTTGCTCTGTATTAAATCTTAGCAATTGCCATATAATTAATAATATTGCCCAAAATGCAAATTATAGAATCGATGTCTGACTCTAAACCCAACACAGATCAAAGCAATAAGTATTAACTACATGCAATTCTATTTAAGTGACAGAGGTTACGAAATAAATAACAATTGAGGTCTAATTCTTCATCCCTTAAGCCAGTACGAAAGAATTTATCCTCTCTGTAGGTCCTTTTCAGCACATCATAATTTGCTAGTACAATCTCTTGGTCAAGACAAGCCAATCTGAACTTTGCACTTCAACCTCTACCAATGGAGTGTTAAATTCCATCTAGGTTGTGAAGTTCTACTTTTATTTACAAGGAACTGTTAATGTGATTTTCTGTGATCGGGTATCACCACATTAACTACAATGTAATACTGTACTAATATTTGAACGGTTTGCAATAAATAATGAACATTCAATTATATTTAAAGCAACAATGATGAAAAAATTATATTCAATAAATAAGAGTTACATAAGTTCGTTATTACGTAAAAACATACTTTCACGTATAACCCTAACAATCTCCCACTTATATTCAAAATCTGCTTTTAAGTATACCCTACAGTTAGTCTCGTGTCCTACGTGACATCTACATGTCACCTACACGAACCTAATACATTTCTCCCACTTATACTCAAAGCAGATTGGCAGTGCACTTGACACCCATTCCTTTCACATGGCTCTCGAATGTTTTCTGGGGCAGACCTTTTGTGAATGGATCTGCTGGGATGTCTTCTGATGCGATCTTTGCCACCTCTATATCTCCTCTCTTAACAATTTCTCATATAAGATGGTATTTTCTTTCAATGTGTTTGCTGGCCTTGTGGGCTCTCGGTTCCCTTGAACTTGCATCTGCTCAGGCGTTATCACAAAATACCGTGATAGTGTCGGGCATATTCGAAACATCATCCAAGTCCACTAGGAAGTTCTTGGGCCATATCGCTTCTTTCGCTGCTTTACAAGTAGCTACTTATTCGGATTCCATGGTAGAAATCGGCGATGCATTTCTGCTTAACGCTTCTCCATGTTATTGCTCCTCCTCCCAGACAAAACACACTACATGTGGTAGATTTTCTGGAATCTATGTCTGATTGGAAATCTGAGTCCGTGTATCCCACCGGAAATAAACTGTCTGACTGATAAACCAACATTCTAACCCGAGTTCCTTTCAGATACTCTTAGAATGTTCTTAACAATAGTTCAATGTTGATTTCCTGGGTTACTTTGATATCTTGCTACCATGCCTACGGTGTAGCAGATGTCCAGGCTCGTGTACATCATTACATACATGAGGTTTCCTACTGCTGATGTATAAGGAATACCTCTCGTGTCATCTATCTCCTTTTGTGTCTTAGGACACATGTTTTTGGATAGATAGATTTCGGTCTGAAAAGTACAAAACTTTTCTTGAAATCTTTCATGCTGAAATGCTTCAAAACTATATCTATGTATGAAGCTTGCGACAAGCCCGTCATCCTTTTCTTGAGATCTCGAGTGATCTTGATCCCAAAGATGTCCTTGGCTTCCCTTAAGTCCTTCATATCAAACTGTTTTGATAGCCATACCCCTTACGTCTGACAAAATCTTTACATCATATCCGATGAGCAGAATATCATCTACGTATAGTACTAGGAATACCAAGGCAGTTCCGTCACACTTTTTATACACACAACTCTCGAAATCATTTTGATCAAACCCATAAGATTTAAATACCTGATCAAAACATTGGTTCAAGACGCGAGATGTTTGCTTCACTCCATAAATGGACTTCCTCAGGTTGCAAACAAGATGCTGTTGGCCTTTCACAATAGAGTCTTCGGGTTGTTGCATGTAGATTTCGTCGTCAAGACTTCCGCTTAGGAAAGCTGTCTTGGCATTCATTTGCCAGATCTCAAAATCTAGATGTGCAGCTATTTCCAAGAGAATGCGGATGGACTTAAGTATGGCTACATGCGAAAATGGTTTCTTCATAGTCGATACTCTCTTTCTGATGTATCCCTTTTTGCCACTAGCCTAGCTTCAAAGGTTTCCACCTTCCCGTCCTTTCCTCTTTTCTCTTGTGAACCCACTTTCATTCAATGAGTTTTGCCTGCCTGGGTGGTTCAACTAGCTCCCACACTCGATTATGGTCCCTTGAGCCCATCTCGACTTCCATCGCAGTTTGCCAGGATTCAAAGTCCTTATCTTGAACCGCCTCTTTGTAGGACCAGGGGTCTGATTCACTATTCCCGTTAATCTCTCAAGTTGTCGGACGATGAGGTTTCGGTTGTGTCAGTGTGACGCTTGGTATATCAACTTGTACAATTGGTATAGGAGTTTTACCTCTCAATTCATCTAAGATAATCTCACTGTTAGGCCTTCTCTTGTCCGTATAGTCTTTTCCTAAGAATCCAAGGCGCGTACTGATTACCACCTTTTGATCTTTGGGACTATAGAACATGCACCCATTTGTTCCCATGAGATACCCTATAAACAGCCTTAATTTCGAACGTGCGTCCAATTTTCCAGCTCCCTTGTCTAGCACGTATGTCTGACACCCTAGATTCTCAAGTGTCTCAGACTGGGCTTGCGCCCGGTCCTCAATTCTCTTGGGTTTTTTGGAACAGATTTCGATAGCACTAAGTTTAGAGCATAAGCCGCTGTTTTCAAGGCGTGATCCAAAATTACTTGGGTGGATCTGTATAATGTTGGAATATAGAGGCACGTAAAACACGTAATCACATGCGCAACGGAAATTAAAGTTCACCGACAACGAACAATTAATTGCATACAAATTACAATAATCATAACGAGAAATCTTACAGTAACTCAAGAGCAGATTTCTCTACTACGGTATCCACGTAATCCCCAATTACGGATTTGCCAGGGTTGAATCCCGAGACAGATTTGCTAGAAAAATCCAAACTCTAGATTTTATGGAGAAAATATGAAGTGATACTATTTGTGAATCCCAATAGCTTGTATATATAGGGAGGCTTAGCTTATTTCCCAAGCTAGCCCAATTAGGGAAATAAAATCCCTAATCTTGAATTAAATTAATTTCTTTTAATTTAATTCCCCAAATATAAATCTCTACGGATTTAAATGCCTTATATGAAAATCTCTACGATTTATTTCCATATACATTAAATCCTACAATTATATTCCAAATATAATTATTGGGAATTCTTATTTAATTAAATCCAATTTAATTAAATATTAATAATAATTAATTCCAAATTAATCTATTATTAATTACTTCTCCATAAATTAAATATTAAATCCAATTTAACATTTAATCAACCAACTATAATCCGTAAAAGGGAACTACTTGTTGTGTGACCCATAGGCCCTCATATACTGAGTGATTAGTCAAACTAACGGTCTTAATTGAACCCTAGTCAATAAATCAGACATTCTCAATATATGAGGTACGTTGCGAGAAAGATGCAACTACCTGTAACTGAAACGTGGACAATTGCGATTTTCTCCTTTCATTCACGAATACTCGATTAGTCTTGAACATGATGAAGTGTCTATTCAAATAACTTAATCAATTTATCTCAAATCACTAATTGATCATTAGTGTCACACTTAGTCACAAAGTCTTAGTTGACGTGCATTGGCCAATGAATTAGATCCAATTATGATGAGAAGATGAGTATTCTCTCTAAATCCACTTTGAGGAATGAATCCTTTTCTTGGCTCAACTACCACGCACATGCACTTCGTGATGAACCCAATCCAACCCATATCAACTCATAGATGGGTGCAAGCGTCGGTCATGGTCAAAGTTCATCACTCCACACATGTCGTGCGTATTGACCTCAAGTCAAAGGAGTATCGCATCACTCCCACTAACCGAGACACCCGTAGACACATTTAGTGGAACTACATCAAACAGTTTCTCGGATGGGTATACCAATACCCTCTAAGGTATTTGTGCATCCATCATGAGATGCCTAGTATCTCGCAGTAAGTGAGATCTTACTACACTCTCTAAGAATATGATGCAGATCGCACACCAATCTCCATTGCATCATCAATATCCCTTTCTTGATGATCCTCGATTGGGGCTATTTAAGAATCATGCTTAAGTCATCTGAGTTCTCACTCACTCAATGACAGAAGTGACTCAAGGGAACACATATAAGAATAAATGCAAACAATCAAACATAATATTCTAATGAGTGTAATTCCATACATTTAATATTAAACAAATAATAATATTAAATCAGAACTGAATATTATCTGAGTATTATGTCCTTACAATGGATTGTCTCTAGGACACTAACACTAACAATCTCCCACTTGAACTAGAGCCAATCACTTACATGTCTAACCCCTAGACCATCAAAATATCTAGTGTGTACATGAACACTCAAAGCCTTGGTGAAAGGATCAGCCAGGTTATCCTCCGTGGGGACACATTCTAACTCTATTTCTCCTCTAGCAATTATCTCTCTTATCAAGTCATAACGCCTTGGTACATGCTTGTTTCTGTTATTGGATCTCTGTTCCTTAGCTTGCGCAACCGCACCAGTATTGTCACAATACAACTTTATTGGACTGTTGGCACTCGGAACTACTCCTAGTTCATTTAAGAACTGTTTTATCCAGACAACTTCTTTGGCAGCTTCTACCGCAGCAATGTACTCAGCTTCGGTTGTTGAGTCCGCGGTAGTCTCTTGTTTGGAACTATTCCAACTAACCGCCCCACCATTGAGAATGAAAACATAACCCGACTATGATTTGTAATCATCACAATCGGATTGGAAACTTACATCAGCATAGCCAGTTGAAACTAGCTCTGACTGTCCTCTGTAGACCAAGAAATAGTCTTTAGTACGTCTAAGGTACTTAAGAATGTTCTTGATAGCAATCCAGTGAGGTTCACATGGATTCTGCTGGTATCTACCAGTAGTGCTAACAGTGAAGGCCACATCTGGCCTTGTGCAAGTCATGGCGTACATGATGGAGCCAATTGCGGATGCATATGGTATATCCTTCATGCGCGGGATATCAGCATCCGTGGAAGGATAATCCTTCTTAGACAGCTTTATCCCATGACATGCCGGTAGAGAGCCTCTCTTAGAGTTCTCCATCGCAAATCGCTTTAACACCTTATCTACGTAGGTTGACTGTGACAGTCCCAACATTTTCTTGGATCTATCCCTATGGATCTTGATTCCTAAGATGTAGCATGCCTCACCAAGGTCCTTCATCATGAAGGTCCTTGATAGCCAATCTTTTACCGACTGCATGAGAGGGATATTGTTTCCCATAATTAATATGTCATCGACATACACAATTATGAAAATAATATTTCTCCCACTGAGTTTACGATAAACGCAAGGATCTTCCGAATTTCTGATGAAGTTAAATGATTTGACAGCTTCATCAAATCGGATATTCCAACTCCTAGAAGCTTGCTTCAGTCCATAAGTGGACCGTTTGAGCTTGCACACAAGATTAGACTTTGGCTTAGATACAAAACCTTCAGGTTGAGTCATAAACACCTCGTTATCAATGTTCCCATTGAGGAAGGTTGTTTTGACTTCCATCTGTCAAATCTCATAATCTAAATGTGCTGCTACAACAAGTAAAATTTGAATGGACTTGATCTTGGCAACAGGTGAGAAGGTCTTATCATAGTCAATGCCTTCGCGTTGACTATAACCTTTTGCCACTAACCTAGCCTAGTAGGTTTGTACCTTGTCGTTTGCATCAGTCTTACGCTTGTAGACTCATTTGCAACCTATGAGTTTTACCTCTTTCGGCAACTCAACCAAGTCCCAAACTTGATTGGTGTACATCGAGTCCATCTCGGATTTTATGGCTTCTTGCCACTTCTTTGAGTCAACGTCTAATGTTGCCTCAGTGTAAGTTCTGGGATCGTCTTTGTCCGGGATCTCCACATCATCAAGTTCCTCTACGAGGAAACCGTAATATCTAGTGGGCGGATTACGAATCTTAGTAGACTTACAGAGCTGTGTTTGTGCAGGCTGTACATTCTGATTGTGAAAATTTTGTGGTGCATCGATTTCATCAATATCCGGAGAGTCCTCAAGAGAAACACTTTCTGATGCCTCTTGGGCGGGAGTTTGAACTATGCTGTTCTCATTAAGCCCACTTGGAGTTTGTTGCGAAGGCAATGCAACTCCAATTACGCTCCCACTGGCTGAAAGAGGATCACTAAGTGATAAACTTCCACCATGTGAGCTGTTGAATGCTCCCACTGATTCTTTGTCATGTTTCTTTGACAAGATATCAGTCTCTTGATTATCTTGCCGTTCTTGAATTTCTTCAAGTTCTATCATCTTACGGTCTTGGTCCTTGAAGACATAGTCTTCTTCGAGGAATCTGGCCTGCCTAGAAACAATTATCGTTTATTTCTCAGGTAGATAGAAATAATATCCTCTCGTTTCCTTAGGATATCCCACAAGGTAACCCTTTTCACCTTTGGATTCCAACTTATCAGTGATCATCTTTTTCACAATTGCGGGGCAACCACGTTTTGATATGTGAAAAAGTTGGCTTCTTGCCACACCATAGTTCATATGGCGTATGCTCAACTGATTTGGATGGAATCATATTCAGAATGTAGATTGAGGTTTGGAGCGCGTATCCCCATAAGAATGTTGGAAGAGAGGAAAAGCTCATCATGGACCTTACCATGTCTAACAAGGTTCGGTTTCTCCTTTCGGATACCCTATTCATTTGGGGTGTGCCGGGAGGAGTCCATTGTGATTGGATTCCATGTAACTTCAAGTAATCAGTGAATTCATGACTAAGGTATTCACCTCCTCGATCCGATCGAAGAGTCTTGATACTCTTACCAAGTTGCTTTTCTAATTCAGCTTTGAACTCCTTGAATTTCTCAAAAGACTCGGATTTGTGTTTCATAAGATACACATATCCATATCTTGAGAAATCGTCAGTAAAAGTGATGAAGTAGGCAAAGTGACCCCTAGCTAGAGTGGGCAATGGTCCACAGACATCACTGTTGATCAATTCTAGAACTTCTTTGGCACGAACCCCTTTCCCAGAGAAGGGTTTGTTGGTCATCTTTCCATTGAGACAAGATTCACAATTTCCATAAGACTCAAAGTCAAATGGGGTTAAGTAGTCTAATTTTCTTAACCTTGCAATCCTATTCTCATTTGCATGACCAATCCTACAATGCCACAAGTAAGTTGGGTTTTCATGATTACTAAGTTTGAGTCGTTTATTTTGTATATTAAGAATATTATGTCCACAGTGCAACAAGTATAAACCATTCGATAAAGGAGCATTTCCATAAACATCACCATTAAGCGAAAAATAACAATTATTATTTGCAAAATGGAAGGAAAACCCTTCAATGTCTAACATAGGAATAGAAATAATGTTGCGAGTAATAGAAGGAACAAAATTACAATTATTCAGTTCAAGTCTAAAACCAGAGGGTAAATCTAAAACGTAAATGCCAACACATTCAGCAACAACTCTTGTTCCATTTCCAACGTGTAGGGCAACTTCACCCGGCCTAACTGCCCTGCTATGCTTGAGACCCTGCACATTAGTACAAATGTGTGAGCCACAACCGGTATCTAATACCCATTAGTTAGTATTATTTATGGACATGTTTATCTCAATAACAAACATACCTGTTCCAGTAGCTGAGACACCTTGTGCCTTCTTTTTAGCTGCTAGAACCTTGCAGTCCTTCTTCCAATGCCCCTTCTGCTTGCAGTAGAGGCATACATCCTTGTCCACCTTGTCCTTCTTTTGAATTCCACCTTTGGGCTTAAGGAAGTTTGGTTTGGAGCCTTTCTTTGCCTTGCCCCTTCGCTTCTTCTTTCCTTTCGGAGCATAAGAAGTAGAGACACTCACCATGAGCACGGGCTTTTCCTTAGCAGTGGAAGACTCAAAAGTCTTTAGCATGTTATGCAGCTCGGGCATAGTCAATTCCGTCTTATTCATATTAAAGTTTACAATGAAACTCGAATATGAATTTGGAAGTGACTGAATAATGGCATAAACAACAACGTTGGTTTTGAGCTCAATGCCCAATCGACCAAGTTTCTTGATTAGCCCAATCATCTTCAACACATGAGGAGAAACCTTCCCTCCCTCAGACAATCGGCATCTAAATAGATCTCTCATCACTTCATAAATCTCGGAATGAGATTCAGAATCAAAGTGATCCTTCAGATGCTTAATCATCTCGAAGGGGAGCATCTTCTCATGCTGCCTTTGCAATTTGGGAGTCATCCCGAGTAGCATAACACACTGAGCCTGGGAAGCATCATCTTGATGCTTCTTCTGAGCTTTGGCGCCAAACGCCTCGGTTCCTTCAGTACCAGCCTCCGGGGTAGCAGGGATTGGCGTGTCCAACACGTACTCAATATTTTCTTGCCTAAGCACCAAATGCACATTTCGGTGCCAGTCGAGAAAATTTAGCCCAACCAATTTGTTCGTTTCCAAAACGCTTCTCAGTGATAAGTTATTCATTTCAACAATCCTAGAGAAATAAAATAAAACGGGAATTAAAACACATAATTCCTATGATCAATATTCAGCAATCAAAATAAACATGGCCTTTCAAATTTATTTTGTCTCCATTATTTTCACATATTCAACGACCTCGGAAGAATACGAATTCATATCTAATATAAATCATAATGGACTAGGATCCACATTCCTACTATCATAATCCCAGCGAGGCTGAATATCACAATAGCAAAACTGGTAGATCTCCAAACCAATTGCAAAAACTGTAATTCCTAGTTTATCGAACCCAGTTCGACTGATGTCCCTTAACTTTTGTTCCCCGCGAGGGCAAGTGAAACAAAATTAAGTTGGTTTACAACCATCAAGCGGCGACATTACATGTCCCTATAAAAGTCCAGTTAGATGTAGATCCGAGCAAAAGATGAGGGCATTAAATACTCATTGGAACGAAATCTCCAGTTTTCTTTTAATTTTGATGGAAGACATCTTATCAAATCAATGAGAAAACCATATTTTAGTGAGGAACATTTTAAAGGTGGGGTATTAATTGCTTAATCGAGATCCAACATGTTAATCTACATCACATTTGAGCAATTATTGGGCGCCGCCTACCCAAACATGATTTCATACGGACTAACACTTATATGGGTGTCGTCTACCCAAACATTTATAATGCGGACTGTAAAGCGTTTAACGAATTAAAATTATAAAATAGTTAAACAGTGGGATTTAATAATTCCTCTTAAACTGAATTTCAAAAATCCAATTTAAATTCGATTTTAAATTATTAAAATAATTAATCCAATTAATTTATTAATAAAAGTCCAACTTTTATTCTAATTCTTAAAATCTCATTAGAAATTAAAATTAGATTTTTATGTATTTGTTTGTCAAGGGCTCAAGTGCAATTTCTAAAATTTGCACGGTGGGGCCTATTTGAAATATAATTTGCAAAATAGCCCCTTCCTCATCACAGCCCTGAAACCGTCTTCTAATCGGGACAACCGAGACCAACAATTCATCAACCGTTCATCAGTTTTAATCCAATTAATCATCAAACAGTCAATGAAAAATTTTAGATCACCGGGTTAATCGAAATTAGTCCAACCAAATCAGATAAACCATAGCATCGAAAAGAAACCCAAAACCAATCTGTATAGCAATCATCAAAGCATAGACAAGCATCAAACAGGCGCGTGCACCCGAATCGCCGCCGCCGCTAGGCGCGCGCGGGCGACTCAATGCTACAACCAGCACGGTACGAATCATAGACCCGCGAGGTCAAACCAAAAAGGCAGGCAAGCAGATTGACAGCGGTGCGGTGGCGCGTTGCGAGACAAGGGAACGGCGGACGCAGAAACGAAACATTGCGGTGGCGTTCCGCCACGTATCACACCGAAATAGGGGCTAAATCATCGAATCGGGAATGAAACAAAGATGTCACCGCCATGGACGGTGAGGCACGGCCAGTGACGAACAGAATTGCGTCGATTCGGGCGAAGCGTCGCTGGTCTAACCCGCTGGATCGCGCCCCATCGCGGCATCTCGAGGATGATGCGAGTCACAGTGTAGCACCGTGACTCAAGCGAAGACCCGATGCTAAGCCTTGGGTACAAAGACGACGAAGAAGGAGGCGGACGGTGGCTGCGGGTTCTCGCAGAAAACCCTAATCGGGTGAGGGAGACGAAGTAGGCAAAACCAAAGAAAGAAATTGGGGATTTCTTATTTAATAAGCATATACCCACAACAATTTCAATTGGTGCGGTATTGGTCAAACCAATCAGCCGCACCATCAATTTTATAATTTTTTTTTATAAAACTAATTCAATACGTAATTAATCAAGAGCCGAGCTTTGATACCACTGTTGGAACATAGAGGCACGTAAAACACGTAATCACATGCACAATAGAAATTAAAGTTCACCAACAACGAACAATTAATTGCATACATATTACAATAATCATAATGAGAAATCTTACAGTGTTGTGACTGACAATAATTGAGTCAATTTAACAATAATTATAGTAAAAACAAGATGATTACCAATCAAAGTGAAAAGGAAAACACTCGATTTGATGACCCGGTTCGTCCTCAGAATCAGACTACGTCCGGGGGCAACCAAGCCAGGAGATTTATATATTATTAGTGCCTAGAGTCTAACATGTCCAACCTTTCCAATGTGACCTTATTGGTCTATTTCTATTGTTAATCCCGCCTCATGGACTGGAGATTACATAAGGGAATATGCTCCATAGATGGCTTCAATCTCGCAAGTCGCCTCTTTCCTTTGATTGACTTGAGATTGCCTCTTTAATGTGCGCCAGTTGTGGGGAGAAACTCTCGGGCGGATCGAGAGGCTTGCCGAACGCTTTCCTTAGGTGGGCTCGATTGACCGTTATTTGCTGCAGGTCGGGCTCCGACCTGGATGGTAGACATGCAGGTCGCGTTGCGACTTACAATGCTTTGTTTAGGTCACCATGCGACTTCCCTTTTTCCGTGACTAGGGTGCTCTCCATCTTCGAGCAACCTTCTTTTGTTGATGTCATCTGGGTATGCTTGTCTCTAAATTTGTTATCCTTGGGGCATGGGGGAGAGCAGAATAATCTGTGCTACAACAATTGCCCCTCAAGTTGAGGTCGCGTGCTATGCACCGGGATATCAACTTGATCTCATAGTTATCTCGGAATGCAACTTCTTGCCCCGAGTAGGCGAAAAGTTACCTCGATATTGCGGATCGGCGCATCTAGACTTTCCTCGATTTTCGGAGATTTGAAATGATAGATTGCCAGGCTGATGACGTGAGGCGCCGTAGGAGGGCCCAATGGGACGTCGTGGTGATTTACACGCGCGAATCCCGCTATTCGTTTGCTGGAGGGGCTTGGCTTTCTTGTAATTGCATTTCGGCCCCTCTCCTTCTATAAATAGGCGGGGGAATTAGGTTTTCAAAAATTTTATCCCCCCATGAGAATTTTGATTGTTTCTTCCTTTTCCAGTTCACAATTCTGCCAAAAGAATCCTCCATACTTTCTGGTGTTGGATTCAAACAGGTAAATATCTCCCTTTGGATCTAAATTTTTTATGGATTCTGGGATCCCTAGCTCCATCTCCGCTTCACGACCCATGGTGGTTTCTTCCTCCTCAGAGGATGATGTTCCTCTCGCCATGCACCGCCGTTGAGATTCTGGTTCCGCCCCAATGTATATTGGCGAGGGTTCTTCGACTCGGACCATGGGCGACAGACGGGAAGATGATGCCAATGATGAACCGACAGAGGATCGGTTTTTGGAGGAGTTGGCCGAAATCACTCATCTCCCCCCCTTGGACATTAATCTCCTCCGTTCTGCTCCTCAGGCGCAGTCGGCATCTGCGGGTCCCTCTGCCCCGGCTCTGGACTATGGGGCTTATCAGCGGGTCTTCGACTACGAGTTATACCACCGGGCTGCTCCCTATAAGCGACCTGAGCGTCAATATCGCAAGTCGGTGGCATCGCAGTATGCGGCATCCGATAAGAGGCACAGGTCGTACTTTCCGATCGCTATGTGCTGGGACTTCGCTTCCTGTACAAAGTGCAGGGGGATGTTCATTTTTATGGAGCGTCCTCTGATGAAAGTGCCGATCAGCCTCCCCCGGGGATGATAGCTGTGAATGAGCCAACCATGGCTGCCGGAATCCAATTCCCATTGCATTCCACCATCTCCCATTTGTTGGTGGCTTGGAATCTGAGCCTTACACAGATTACTCCAAACGGGTGGAGCTACATTATTTCTACCATGGTCGTGTTGGGGCAGGCCGGCTTGAGGAGGTTACCCAATCCTGGGGAGATCGGCTACGTGATGTCGCCCATTGTTCAGGCCGGGGGCTATCACACCGTGCGGCTCCGCAAGGCCAAAGAGCTTGTTAGCGGGATCCCTAATAAGGTTGAGGGGTGGCACCAAAAGTGGTGGTTTGTCGGAGGAGCCTGGGAGTCTGTCTCTCCGACCAACACGCTATCAATCCGAGTTGTACTGATCTAATTCTTTTCTTTTCTTGCAATGTATACGCCATAGACTTCTGATCTTTACTAGGACTTCACCGAGGTGTTCAAGGTAGCACGAGATACACCTCCGAGCTGGCGAGACATCGAGTCATTGAACTCCGAGCTTGACTGTTTGGCGGCCGGACTGTACACCTATCCCCGCCACTTGCGGATTCCTTATAAAGTCTCTATTGCTTTTCCTTTGTGGTATTTGGTAAATCTGTGCTAAAGATTTTCATGATTTCCTCACAGATCCAGACATTCCGACCTACCGTCGTGAGCCCTCTGCTGCTGAAATGGCCTCCAGGCCAAAATCGGTACTCAGCTCTATGAGGCATCAATCGAGTTTGGGCGTCTCCATGGGTGCCCCGGTTCAGACCCTACCTCCTGTTGTCGACAAGGGCAAGAAGAAAAAGATTGCCAAATTTGCCCCAGCAGCCGGGGAGCGTCCACATAAGCGGGCGTGGGAGGAGACTGGCTCACACCGATCTGTGTCTCACCGAGACATCGAAAGGGGAACCCCTACTTCTACTCCTCCACCGGCTTTGGTTTTGGTCGGGGGTCGCCATCCGGATGACGACTCTTGGATCGGCTGGGATGAGGAGGCGGCGAAGAGGTAAACTGCTTTACCTCCAATTTTAAAATATTATTATGGAGCTGTCAATCTGATGTACCCTATTTTAATCTTGTAGCTCGGACCTGACGCCTAACAAGTTCTCGCCGGAGGTATTGAGCTTCCTGAGGTCGAAGCTTCCCATCCTGGATGGTGTTCCTGCCTACTGGCCTAACTATATGACAAGGACGATTAGCAACATTCCGCGAGTGTGGACGAAGGATGACCACTCCACTGCTCATCGTCAAAAGGTCACGGGCAACATGTACTTGGCGGTCGTCTACTCCCTGAAGGCTGCCCTTTTCATGGAGAAAGCTTGTGCCCAATCTGAGCTCGAGCTTTCCAATCTGGAGAAGGCCCAGACGACGATCTCCGATCGTGCTATATGCAAACGAGGTGCAGAAGAAGCTGGAGCTCGAAAAGGCCGATCTGGCAAGAAGGGTCCTGGAGCTCGAGGAGCAACTGAGGGGAGCAGAGGGCATGCTGGTGGCGGAGAGGGATGTCGTGGCCCGGCTGAAGGGAGATCTGGTCAGCAAGGACACTGAGGTCGAGGCTAAGTTGGCCACCGAGAGGGAGCATTTTAAACAAGTCGAAGAGCAGAATGCTAATTATGCTTACGTCTTGGCGGTTGCAGGGGCCATCCGGGCGGTCTGCCGGAAGAGCCCTGATGCCGATCTCTCTGACCTTGTCTCTGAGCTGGCCAGTTATGTCGGGGCTTATCCGCTTGATCCTGATGTCGTGCTGGAAATTAAGGATCTGGAAGGATTTGGTATTGACTTATCCTTCTTTCCTAATCAGAGCTGGATCGTGCACCCCGCTCCTGACCCTGATGAGACGTAACCGGCAGATCCTGAGGTGGTCCTCAAAACTCAGACGGGCGAGGTCGGAGGCCAGATGGAGGCTACTGAGGCTTCAGGTGCGGACCCCCCGATGAACAGGCCACAACCGGCCTGTTGGGAGATGAATTTAATAAAAGATATATGATTTTGATTAAGATCCCAAAACCCCTAAGTATGACATGTTCAGATTGATCTTGATAGTTGAGTCAGGATTCAGTTTTAGAGTATTCAGGATGTTATCTGCAAAATGTATAGTCAGCAGATATAGATCAGGATAGGTTCTGAAGGCTCTGAAGAACTCAGTATGGTTATGAAGAAACTGAAGTTTCAGTATGAAACTGAAGTTTCTGAAGACTCAGTAGGAAACTGAGTATCTGAAGACTCAGTGTGAAACTGAGATACTGAAGACTCGGTGTGAAACTGAGATACTGAAGACTCAGTATGATACTGAGGAACTGAAGACTCAGCATGAAGACTCAGTGTATCAGTCAGTATAACTCAGAAGACCCTGAAGACTCAGAAGACCCTAAAGACTCAGAAGACTCTGAAGACGCAAGACTGAAGACTGAAGATCAAGAATACTGAAGGCACAGTAATTACTGAAGACTCAGTAAATGTACTGAATGCTCAGTATAAACCGGAATGTTTCGAGGAACTGAATATATCTATATGAAGGATGCAATACTGAGAAGATCGCGATTCCTTAGAAAATAGATATTTGCCAAGACATTCAAATGCAGACAAAAGGAACTAAGTCAGAGTGTTGTTAAGGTTATATCAAACTCAGAGTTTGTAACCAAAAGAGTCGTTGAAGGTGTCTACCTTTAACTGGAGACAAAAGTCAAAAAGAGGAAGACAACATTGTACCATACTGACACTGACAGTGACAGGTCGCTGAAAAAGATGTCAGAAGTACAAAAGTTCCAGACTGCAAAAAGTGAAGACCGGCTACATGAAAGGCTATTGCCTAAAACGTGTTAGGGAGTTTCAAACCCTAAATATAGCCGTTCCTCACACACCATAAGTGGAAACTCACGAAGCTATCTCTCCAACGGATAGTTTTCAAGAGTGACCTTGGTGTATGCCTATAAATACTGGTGACCCTCTACATTGTAAGGTTACGGGAAATTTATACGCAACTCAAGAGCTCAAACTTATTACTGCAAGTTGAAGCACTCGAAAAACTTAGAATTTCCCAAGTGCTTTTATATTGAAGAGAGCTCACTAAACTAAGCCTAGCTTGATAAGACATATCCAAAGCTTAGTCGAGATATCCTAACCCTTTGCATTGTACTTCATTGTAAAGAATATCTCATCCTAGTTGGAAACCAACCGAGAAACCCCAAACCCTTGAGAAGGTAGTTGGAGTGTGTTTGTTGGTGAGAAGAGTTGTAAAGAGTTAGTAAACTACGCTGAGTAGTCAGAAAGCTCTAGAGGAGAAGTTAGTAAGCTACAGTGGTAGTCTGAAAGCTTGTTTGTGTTTGAGTAAGTAAACTACAGAGGTAGTCAGAAAGCTCAAGGTCGGGTTGAGTAAGTAAACTACGTGGAGTAGTCAGAAAGCTCAGGGCCGAGTTGAGTAAGTAAACTACGCGAGGTAGTCAGAAAGCTCAGAAGTGATTAGTGAATTTCTCTGAGGATCAGAGAGAGTGGACATAGGAGCTTGAGTCTCTGAACCACTATAATTGTTGTGTTGTTTATTGCTTTCTTTATCTGTGCTTAACTGTTGCATTGACCTGTATTTGAAAGCATATTTTTCACTGATATTCAGTTGGAATCAATCCACTGAAGTTGCATAACTAAATCACAGCCTAATCACTATTCCAAACTGAACTTACTCTTCTGAGGGTTCAGTAAGTTAGTTATCTGATCCAAGCAACTCAGGATCTCTGTCGCTCAGGACTCAGTTGGGATTATCTGAGGTTTCTGAAAGCAGCTCAGGATCACTGTCTCAGTAGACTTTGACTCAGAGCGATCTGTGCTTCTCAGAACCTAATCTTCAGGATTATCTGACCCACGCTGACCTCAGTAAGAAAAAGTTTTAAAAACACTGAACACATGTATTCCCCCCCATACACGTGTAAGACTCGTTTTCACCGGGACCAACAAGTGGTATCAGAGGAGTTGTTCAACTTGACCACCTGCTTTGTTGACCAAAGTTTTATTTGCTAAAAATACTTGTGGTCTATCTGAATTGATCTTATTTGCTGAATTTTTTTTCAAAAGCTCAGATAAAAATGTCTTCTAAAAAACTTCCAATGTTCTCAGTGGAGAACTATGATTTATGGAGACTGAGAATGCAGGCTCATCTGTATTCCAAACATGAGCGTATGTGGAGAGTGGTCTCTCAAGGACCATTCCAATTTACTGTGGTGAATCCCAGAGGAACAGAAGATGAGAGAATTGATCCTAGAGCAAAATTTCCTAAGTCTGATGACCAACTGACTCCTGAGGAGAGAAAGTTAGTCAATCTAGACTACATTGCAAAAGACACACTATACAGTACAATTGATGATGGTGTGATGGGAATGATCTCTCACTGTAATACTGCTAAAGAGATTTGAGATACACTAGCTGTAATGTGCCAAGGCACATATCATATAAAAGAAAACAAACTTTCAGTGGCAATTGGAAAGTTTGATAGTTTTGAAATGGATGATGGTGAATCAATAGACAAATTGGAAGTCAGATTCACTAGCATCATGAATGATCTAAATGCACTTGGAAAGAAATATCCACAAAGAGAAGTTGCATTGAAAATTCTTAGAGGTCTTTCTAAGAAATGGGATATTCATGCAGTGGTGATTGAAAACACCAAGAACATTAATTCAATGCCATACCAACAAGTCTTCTCTGAGCTGAAGGCCTATGAATTTGTAATTGATAAGAAATCCAAAAAGGCGGACAACAAAGATGATTCATCATCTAGTAAGAATGTGGCTTTAAAAGCCAAAGATAAAACCTGTAAAACTTTAGAGTCTGAGAACCCCCATGCCAAAAATCAGGATGAGCTTGAGGAAAAGCTAGCACTGATGGCAAGGAGGTTTGACAGACTTAATAGTAGATTTGGAAAATACAAAAGCTATTACAGGAACCACAGGTACCAGAAGAAACCTGAGGACAGATCAACTGAGAAGGAGAAAGACCTGAAAGCTGAGGGATCTTCATCCAAAAGGAAGGACTCCAAGTCCAAAGAAGAAAGTGATCAGGATGATGATACCAACAGATGCTATAATTGCCAAAAGAAAGGTCACTTCCAGTATGATTGTCCAGATTTGAGTGTAAAGGAGAGAAGAGAAAGGCAAGCTAAAAGAGACAAGAAGTTCTCTAGCAAAAAGGCCATGGTTGCAGAAGAAGAACACTCTGAGGAGGGATCTAGCTCTTCAGATGAAATATTCTCAGACAGTGAAAGTGATGACATCTGTCTGATGGCCATTGAGGAGGTAAACTCTTCTTTCTCTGTTGTTGCTCCTACACTAGCACAAGAGTTTTCAAGTTCCACTGAAAACAGTCATTTTGACCTGATGGATTCTTTTGAGAATTTGATGAAGGAATATGTTGTTTTACAAGAACTGCTAAATAGAACTCAAGAGCGAGAATAAAGGAATCGAAAAGTCTCTAAAATGGAAAGACTCTGAATATCAAAATCACTTCTCAATTAATGGGAGCTACTGATGAACTGGATGTTCTGAAAGTACAACTCTCAGAGAAAGAGAAGTTGATAATGACCCAAACTGAAAAGCTAGAGAAATCCACTGAAGAGATTCAGCTAATTAGGACTAAGTTCAATGACCTCTCTGAGAAGCATGAAACTCTACAGAAATGTGAGGATAGTGCACAGAAGAAGTTAACTATATTGAATAATACATCTAATGTAATAGATGAAACTCAGAGTTACCAGAGATCTGTCACTATAAAATCTGGATTGGGATATATTCCAGGAGGAACCTCACAAGGTCATCTAAATGCTGCATCAAGTAGCAAGAAGACAGTCTTTGTAAAACCAGTGGCACCTACACTTCAAACTGAAGTAATGCCCAAGGTTGTAGACAAGGGAAAAGGACCTATGGTCTCAAGAAAACCCGAATGATCGGTAGGAAAGCCCAAACCTCGGTGAAGGCTAGAAAACCCGAGCACTCGATTGAAAAGTTTCGTAAGTACTTCAAAGCCTCGGGCTAAGAATGCAAACCCGAAAGGCTCCACATCGAACCATCGGAGGAATCCTCGATGAGAAACACTTTCAAAGCAGAGACATTCTCGAATCAAGAGACCAAGTCCTCAGTATATTGAAAGACCCAGATTTCAGTACAGACAACCTAAACCCCACTTGCATAAGGGTAAAGGTTATCTGAACCCGAGTCATCAAAGATTTAGACCGGCTGCACTGAAGCCAAAGCAAATAAACAGAAGGCTTGAACCAAAGAAAAATTCAAAAGCCCATGTTCATGCTAAAGCTAGCACACATACACATAAAACTTCTAAGGCACCCAGAGTAGTAGATGTGTATGTTGATGTTTATGGAAGACAAATTAGCCACTCTAAAGTGATTAGAGTTGTCAGGCAGATTTGGATTCCGAAAGGTACATCTAACCTTGTAGGACCCTACACAAATTGGGTACCTAAAAATTGATCTGCTTTTTCGGGGAGGAAAACAAGGGCACTAAGTCGATTAAAGATCACATAAAGACCGATGAAAGAGAGATGAAAAAGGCCCTCGATGTATGGTATCTTGACAAAGGATGCTCAAGACATATGACAGATTCAAGAAGATACTTTCATTGACTATGTTGAACAAAGAGGCCCACAGATCACTTTTGGAGATAACTCCAAGGGACGATCAAGGATATGGAACTTTGGAAATTGACTCAGTTCAAATCCATGGTGTTTCATATGTATCTGGATTGAAGCATAACTCGCTCTCAATTAGCCAATTATGTGATAAGGGTTTTAATGTTGAGTTCTCTAAGAACTTATGTTTTGTGAAAGATGATATCTCACGAAAAGTATTCTTGATCGGGTACAAGAAAAGGGAATGTGTATCTTCATTTATTGGAGTTCAACTCCTAAAGATACATGTTTGGTTGCTAAAAGTTCCACAGATACCGGTTGGTTATGGCATAAAAAATGAATCACCTAAATTTCAAAACCCTGAACAAGCTTGCAAGATTAGCTCTTGTAAGAGGGTTGCCTAATGAAGTGTTCAGTAAGGAACATATTTGTGATGCGTGCCAAAAAGGAAAACAAATTAAAGCATCATTTAAAAGTAAAGTAGATGTTTCTCTTGACGAGAATACTTCGATTCTTGATATGGATCTTTTGGTCCTATAACACCAAGAAGAAGCACTAATGGCGGAAATACACATTGGTAGTAGTTGATGACTACTCAAGATATACTTAGGTCATATTCTTACTTAGTAAGAAAGAGACTCGAATAAAGTCGCCATTCATGAAAAGGCTCAGTATTGAGAAAAATCTGAGTGTGGTCAAAATCGATCGACAAAGGAACCGAATTTATAAATCATATCATATTTGATTATTGTGCGTGAAATGGAATTTCACATGAAACATCACCGCAAGGACCCTCAACAAAATGGTGTCATTTGAAAGAAGGAAACAGACTCACGAAAAAGAAGCTGCAAGGACAATGATAGTTTGAAGTTGATATTCCTAAAAGATTTTGAAATTTGAAAGTCATCAACACCGCATGCTACTCTCGAAACGATCCATCTTGACCAAGAGTCAAGGAAAAACACCCTATGAGCTTTGGAATGAAAGGAAGCCTCTTGTTTCTTTCTTTTCGTGTGTTTGGTTTTAAGTGTTTCATACACAATAATGGTAAAGATCGATTGAAAACATTTGATAAAAAGTGATGAAGGAATATTCTTAGGATATTCTCAAGTCAAGAAAACTTTCGAGTTTACAACCAGTAGGACTCTTATTGTGGAGGAAACACCTCATGTTGTTTTGATGAATCTACCTGTGTTCGGAAGAAACAGAACATGATCTGCATGAACCGACTAAGAGGATCACCAGATTAAGCCCGAAAAAGAAAGATAAATCATCCACTGAACCTGAAAAGAAGAAGTCAGTCACATCCTATGATTGGAGTGACTCAGACTCAGATAAAGAAGTTCAGGATGGAACTCAGGATGGTGAGACTTAGGAAAACCAACACTCCAAAGGTGACCAATCTGAACAGACACCAGTTCAGACTCAGGTATGTGATGCCAATGAAGAAGTGGTCACAACTGAGGCAAATTCGGAATTTATCAACCAAAGGGGAACAAATGTCTCTGACAATGTTCTGAATGGAATTTCCCCTGAGGAAGATGATTCCCTTTCTCCTTTTCTGTGTTCCCTGAGTTTACTGAATTAACTGAACCTAACATTTCAAATGTTGAGGATACTACTGAAGGGGGAACATCAAGAAGGAAATGGTTAGATAGTCATCCTACAAGTCAGATTGTGGGTGATCTAACTGAAGGTGTTAAAACAAGAAGGTTCCATGGTGAGAGTGCACTATTCTGCTGCTTCCTATCAGAGAAAGAACCTGCTGAGATTGGTGAAGCTCTACAAGATTCTCATTGGATTACTGCTATGCAAGATGAGTTGAATCAATTCTCAAGGAATGAAGTATGGGAGCAAGTAGATAGACCTGAAAGGCACAATGTCATTGGAACCAAGTGGGTTTTTAAGAATAAAAGAGATGAAAACAACAACATTGTAAGAAACAAGGCAAAATTTAGTTGCACAAGGTTATTCCCAAGAAGAAGGCTTGGATTATGATGAAACCTTTGCACAACAAAGAAGACTAGAAGCCATCGATTGTTTCTTGCATATCTTTTTCCACATGAAGTTCACGACCTATCAAATGGATGTGAAAAGTGCATTTCTCGAGCGGTGTGCTTAAAGAAGAGGTGTATGTGGAACAACCTCCCGGTTTCAAAACAGAATGACCACGTTCTGTGCTCGGAAAAAGCTTTGTATGGTCTCAAACAAGCACCCGTAGTATGGTATGATACTCTTTCTCGGTTTCTTCTTGACCATGGTTTTGTCAAAAGGGATCGTTGATAGAACTCTGTTCGGGATAGAGGATTGGGAAGATATCTTACTAGTTCAGATATATGTTGATGACATCATTTTTGGATCTCCAAACCATCAGCTGTGTGAAAAGTTTTCAACACTGATGAAAGGCAAGTTTGAGATGTCAATGATGGGAGAGATGAATTTCTTTCTAGGTCTTCAAGTGAAACAATCAAAGGAAGGAATATTCATCAACCGAGTAAAAGTACACCGAGATCCGATTGCCAAATATGGTGTATGGAGATTGCAATGCGCTTAGGATTCCTATGAATACTAACTACAAGATGGATCCTGATTCTGAAGGCAAATCAGTGAGTCATATTGATTATAGAGGAATCATTGGATCATTGCTCTATCTCACAGCAAGTAGGCCGGATATAACATTTCTTTGTTGGGATATGTGCAAGATACCAAGCTAATCCTAAGGCTAGTCACATGGAGGTCGCCAAAAATCTTGAAAGTATCTTAAGGGCACAATGAATAGAGGATTATGGTATCCAAATGATGATAACCTTGAATTAACTGGTTACTCGAGATCTTTGATTATGGAGGTTGCAGGATTGACAGGAAGTCCACTACAGGAACTTGTCAATTTCTAGGAAGTAAGTCGATATCTTGGTTTTCGATGAAACAGGACCTCGATGCAACCAAGATTAAAGTTTAATACATGGTCTGCGAGAAGTCTGGCGTGCTTTCCATTCTTTGGCTTAGACAACAATTAAGGGATTATAAAGTTGTAGCCAATGAAGTACCAATATTTTGTGACAATAATAGTGCCTTTGCTATTTCACAAAATCCGATATTGCACACCAGATGCAAGCATGTGGATATCAGACATCACTTCATCAGAGATCATGTCGAGAAGAATGACATAAGGATGGAGAAAATTCATCTTGATAGCAGAGAGTGATATCTTGACTAAACCTTTGGCTGAATCAAGATTTCAGGAACTTTCAGTTGAATTAGGGATGTTAGATCCAGGTGTTTAGAGTAAAATCTAAAAAATTGAAGGTTTTCAGATGCATGACGTTTTCTCAGAATTCTACTGAGAAGCTCAGGATAAAATGGAAATACCGAATCGAGTCTCGAAAACTCAGATTCTTCAAGGTCAAGATTCGAAGATATCTTGAACCCATTCAAGATTTTCGATATCATCTTGACATTTTATCAAGGTCAGTACTCAGTAAGACTGATAAAGGAAATTAGTCTGAAGAAGTAATGACTCATGCGACTCATTTATTGCTTAAGTGAAGCTCAGTAATCAATTTCAATAAATACAAAACACCTAAGGAATGTTTTTGGGTGGGATCATTTGAAATTCCGAAGAAGGTCAACAGTCATTAAATGCTCTGTTACATTTCTTGACCAATAAGGATAAATTGGCAGCTTACTTTTCGGAGATCGTCTGTTCGTATACCCGATTAATCGGAGATTAATCTCAACCGTTGCTTTTCACCTAACCAATGCGATTCCCCAAGATCTCGAAGCTATATATTCCCCAATAAGTCATTCAAGCCAAAATTTTATCAAACCCTTCGTTCCCAAATCCTCTGCAAATAAAATCCCTTTGCCCAGAAAATTCCTAAACCCTAAAGCTTAAAATCTTCAATCTCTCAAATGGCTCCTACAATTTTCGATAAATTAGCCGAAACCAACAAACCCTGGTACGAGTTCATTGTCTCGCTCGATAGCACAACCAATTCCAAACCAGAAGAGGAGGCTCTCCTCATGATCCGATTGGCCAAACTCACTCATCTAGTTGCAAGCTGACCGGAGCAAGAGTATGCGAAAGAGGTAATCGAATTCATCTGTAATTTGAGGATAGATGAAGAGGATGGTATGCATTCTGAGATTACTGTATCACACTTAGAGCATTCGTCCAAATACATCAATTTTGAGAGGGAATTATACATTATTCCGAAAAATTTAAATGATGTTTTTGAGCTCTGTGATAAAGGAGAGGATCCTGATATGTATATGTTGGGTAGAGAGCAGGAGTACTTAGATATGATTGCTGAGAATCCTGTGAAATTTGAGGCCACACTGCATAAGAGGCATTTGAAGCCACAATATCGAGTTTTGATGGATATTGTGAGCAAGAGCATCATGAGCCTTGCGGGGAGTTTTGAGCAGATCAGTACCCCGAAGCTCAGATTGATGGCGGCGATCGAGGCTTCTCCCACCGCTGACTTCAACTGGCTGAAATTTTTGATTCAAATGGTGAGTGAGCAAGCCAAAGTCTTCAAGAAGGTTGACGGGGTGATCACGATTAAAGGCAAGATCCACCATGCAACCAAAATAGCTTATATTTTGGAGATGTGCAGAGAGGAGGAGGATATCTTCGCCAATTCGACCCCATTCCCTAAGTCCAAGGTGCTCTTCAAGCCCATTGCTGTGAAGAAGCAGGCCATCAGAGGGAAGAAATAAAAGAAAGCAGAATCACCAAAAGCTGCTGCTGCTGAAGAGACCCAACAAACCCGGGGAAGGTTCTGGCATGGAGGCAAAGATGGAGCAGGTGAGAAGTTGAAAAAGCGTAAAACCTCTCCCCCAAGCGCAGAAGATTGGTGGTTCTCACCGATGAAGATGGCAGTGAGTCAGAAGAGATTCAACCTGAGGGCCAAACCGCTCAGAGTTCGCCATTGCAAGTTTTGGCTCAGGTTATCTCTAAGGCACAAGAACAGACTGAGGAGCAGGTCTTCTCTGAGGTGCTTGAGACTTCGCTCAGTTCAGACAAAATTTCTTAGGAAATTTTTAAAGGAACTCAGCCCTCGAGAGATTCCTATCAAGAAGTGTCGGCCGACAAATAGAAGAGCCAACTCGTAGTCAATCTGAGGACGTGCAGCTCCAAAGCCTCGTAACCCACTCGATGCAAACCGAGGACTGACCGCACAACCTTCGATGTCAGCCGAGACTCGGAGAGCGTAATATTCTTGATGAGCTCGAAAGTGATCTACTTCTTGATCCCTCAGCTGATGCTTCAACTGAACCAGAGAGCCCGAGATGGAAGAAGGGCGAGGCTGAAGAAGGCGAGTGGAGGAGCAAGGGGGAATGGTTCATTCTTGACCGCTACCCTGAGCTCAGCTCATACCCTGATCTGCAAGATGTCTTCTTCAGATTAAGGTCGATCAGTTCATCCTCAATCGACTCTTCCCGAGATGCTTGATATTGCCGCATTCGTAGGGGAAGACCGGTGGAATGAGGAGACAAATTTTCCCGACCGACTTCTCGGGGTTCGGGAGAACAAAGCTCAGATGAAAAACTCCGATTTTGATGAGTCGGTTCGAGGAAGATAGCCGAGAGGACAGCTATCGGGTTGGTGCCCCTAGCGGAGAGACAAATCTCAAGATGGAAATGGGGACCAATAGGGAGATGCTGAGGATCAGTCTCAGATGGAGAAGGAGACTTCTGGTGCTGATCAACCTGAAATCGGTCAACCTCAGACTGAAGCTAGCACTCTTCAGGTACCTTTTGGCACTATTAACAATTATGCCAAAGTTACTGAAAATACTATCTTTAATTCTGAATTGTCTGATGTACAGACTGAGGCTCAGTTGGAGACTAGAGCTCAGGATGAAGCTCAAGCTTCAGGATGATCAATCAAACATGAAGGTGCGTATGTTCCTGAGATTGACCTCACTCCCTTGATGGAGAAACTTGAGAAGGTTGATCCAATGATGAACAAGATTGCCCAGATGGAAGAAACATTGGCCAACCAAGCTCAGAAGATGGAGAATCTTAGTCACTCTTCAGAACTGGTGCTAATCCAAAACACTCTGACCTCACAGATGACCTCCATGGAAGATAAGCTGAATGAAAAGCTGGAGGGAGTCAAGACTGAGCTGAGTGCTGAACTGAAACAAAAGCACCAGGAGAGAACTGCATTTCTAGAGGTGAAATTGGCAGAGAGGAATGAAGTGATGATCAAATCTGCTGTTGAGGAAATGAGCTCAATGCTCATGACCAAGATGACAGAGATGTTTAAGGAAGCTCTCTCTGGACAGTTTGCATATCTCTCTGAAGAATTTTCTGTGGCTAAGAACCACATCAGGAGGCTGGAAGATGAACAAGATCAGATAGTAGGAGAGGTTCGTTGTGTGAGCAAAGAGCAATATCACATGGACACAGCACTCTCCAGACTTCTTCCAAATTACGGTGCCAAGAAGGGGGAAAAGGAAGGTGAAGACCTCAGGAAATTATTGGCACGTACTTTGAAGAAAAAGGCGCAGAAAGATGCTGAAATGTATAATCTATCCAAAGCCTTAAATGAAGTTGAAGCTACTGACAAGTTGAAGTTCGCTCAGGTGGAGAAGCCTATTTACACTCGAGTTTCTGAGGAAACCATGCTTGATGTTGCTAGAGAGAAGCTGAGTGCTAGAACTAAGGTTGGAACAAGCCAGGCTGCTGCTGAATTGCCTATGAAGAGGAAAGCCTTGGGCATTGTTCAACCTGAGAGCAAACGTGCGAAGGCTTCTAAGCCAATCCAGAGAAAGCTGATTCTGGATGATGAAGGTACTGAAGAATCTGAGTCTCAACCTCAGAAGAAAGTCTTCAATACGAAGAATGCTCTGAAGACACTCTAGATAGAACAGGCTAAGAAAGCAGCTGCTTCAGTCTCAGGCGTACCTGTGATCAGGAAAAAGGCTGAAGAAGAGCTGAAGCGAAGGAGTGGATTCAAGAAGTTTGCGAGCAAAAGGAGAGAGACATCAAAAGCACTGAAGTGGCCCCACGTTGATAAATAGATGCCTATCAAACTCAACGATATGTGGGAAGAGGTCAAGAGAACCTTCTGGTTCTATTATGATGTGCTCAGGGAGTGGAGAGGGGAAAACTCAGATCAGAATGAAGCATTCATTGAATATCTCCTAACCTTCTATCCAAAATATCTCCAAAGTTGGATGAACCTTGCAGATGAAGGAGAGGTGCAGATAGAAGCCCCCGGTCCATATTCCTACCCTCCTCCAAGACTTGGTAATGGCTTGGTGAATGAGAAGGCCATTACTCAAGAAATTGCTCAGTATGCTGGTCAGTTGGGTTTAACAGGAAACAGTCCGGATATCATTAAAGAAAGAAATGAACTGAAGAAGAGGTATTTCGGAATGTCCGACCTGGAGGTGCCCGCTGATGAAGTTGAAGAAGTAGCAAACTGAAGAGCAGAAGACTGAAGAGCCAAATCTGACGACTAAAGACTGAAGACTCAGAAGATTTTGTAATCTTTAAATTTTTGTCTTTTTGATTTTGTTGATAAGACTCATTGTAATCTGTAATGATATACCAATCATCAATGAAAACTTATCATTTATGCTCAAAAGATAATATCTCATTATCTTATTTACATGTCTTTTATATTTGATATGCTGAATGAATGTCTCTGGACTGATTATGTGTTGATAAAGGGAAATTGTTTAAGTATTTGGTGATGAACTATTTAAGAAAGATTCATTACTGAAGAAATTGTTGAATGTTTTAATTGTTGAGAAATTCTCTGAAATTGTTGAGAGATTCTCTGTTCAGGAAATTGTTGGGAGACATAACCAATCTTGTAATAGGATAAACTGAAACCTGAGTATAGGTTATATGTTTGTAACAAGATAGGTTTTGGCATCATCAAAAAGGGGAAAATTGTTGGGAGATTAATTTAATAAAAGATATACGATTTTGATTAAGATCCCAAAACCCCTGAGTATGACATGTTCAGATTGATCTTGATAGTTGAGTCAGGATTCAGTTTTAGAGTATTCAGGATGTTATCTGCAAAATGTATAGTCAGCAGATATAGATCAGGATAGGTTCTGAAGACTCTAAAGAACTCAGTATGGTTCTGAAGAAACTGAAGTTTTGATGAAATCTGAAGTTTACAAGACTTCGAGGGAAATCGAGTATCTCAAGACTTCGATTAATGAAATCGAGATATCAAGACTCGGTTAGAAATCGAGATATCAAGACTCAAGATGATATTGAGGAATCAAGACTCAAAGATGAAGACTCGGTGATCGGTCAAGATAACTCGAAGACCACAAGACTCGAAAGACTCAAGACGCAAGATCAAGATCAAGATCAAGAATATCAAGGCATAGTAATTATCAAGACTCAAGAAATGTCTTCAATGCTCAAGATAAACCCGAATGTTCCGAGGCACCAATATATCTATCCGAAGGATGCAATCTTGAGAAGATCGCGATTCCTTAGAAAATAGATATTTGCCAAGACATTCAAATGCAGACAAAAGGAACTAAGTCAGAGTGTTGTTAAGGTTATATCAAACTCAGAGTTTGTAACCAAAAAGAGCCGTTGAAGGTGTCTACCTTTAACCGGAGACAAAAGTCAAAAAGAGGAAGACAAAGATCGTACCATACCGACAATCGACAAAGGATGGTCGTCAAAAAAAAGATGTCGAGTACAAAAGTTCCAGATCGCAAAAAGTGAAGACCGGCTACATGAAAGGCTATTGCCTAAAACGTGTTAGGGAGTTTCAAACCCTAAATATAGCCGCTCTCAAAAACCATAAGTGGAAACTCACGGGTTATCTCTCCAACGGATAGTTTTCAAGAGTGACCTTGGTGTATGCCTATAAATACTGGTGTGTTGGGATTATACTGAAAAGTATGCTTTTTACTTTGTATAATCGAAACTGAATTTTCAAACTTATTTATTGAAATAAATTGTTTATCATCGATGCTTTAAATATGATTGAATGTTATATATATTTCTTTGCATAATCTGTTCAATAATTAAATGCGTGTTACATCAGAAGTTAATTTAGTGATACCGATCACGAAGATTAAATTAATAATCCCTTGTAACTAAAAAAAAGTACGCCATTCACGACCTAGATGGAAATGAACAACCATCGCGAAAGGTTGAGGTGTAAGGCTCGATTGGTTTGTCTTGACCAAGAGATTACACTAGTGCATGACCGATCTTATTGAATAGGACCTACATGAGGATAAATTCTTCAGAACTGAACAAGGAAGAATTAGACCTCAGTGGTTCGTTGTTTCTTAACCTTCGTCCCTTAAATAGGATCACGTGAGATTGGTAACTATTGCTTGACTTATCATGGGTAGCGAATCAGAGAGAGATTCAATACTTTTTATCTTGGGCAATATTATTGGTCACATGTGATTGCTAAGATTTAATACTTAAGAATCGTGTGCAAGAAATGCGCTTGCTTGATTTGCCCCCTTGGGAGGTTCATAAGCTTTATCATACCAAATCTTGCAAGTGGAATTTGTTTCCGGTATGGATAATAATGTTGAACCGTTCCTCGACCAAGGGCAAAAGATATTAATTAACGAAAAGCTATTTCAAAGGCTTGAATTAATTAATGGGCTAGATAATCTTAAACACGGGAAATAATGACCGGAGCCATATTGACCGTAATATGGGTTAAGATGGATAGTCTGCAATATTAATTATGTAGTGGGATTAATTAATATTTATGGGCTTGAATTATATTGTGGCTCAATATTAGATATTCAAGATCCATTAGAAGGTCCAATCTTAATTCTCCTAAAGGCCCCCCGAGTAGCCCAAACATATAGTCCAATAACCGAAAAAGGTGATTAAAATAAAATAAATATTGTTGCTTAATATTTTCTCTAATTTTTGAAAATTATGGATAAAAGAGGGAGAAAGTTTTTCTTTGAATTTTGTTATGGAATGAAGATATGTATTCTTGGAATACAAGATTATCTCATTAAATTCAAGAAATCTCCCACTTGGTTATACATAGTGAAATTTTCAAAATTTTGGAAATATAGTGGGCAAGAAAGATTTTCTTGATTTTCTTGAAAAGATATTATGGAAGATATGTATTTCTTGAAATACAAGAATATCTCATAAATTCAAGAAGATCCAAATCTTGGAATCTTGCACTTAATATTTTCGAAAATCTCCATAAAATAGAGGAGGTGGATTTTTGTGGAATATTTTAATTATGGGAAAAAGAATATATGAGATATATTCAAGATTTCTTGGTGACCAAGAAAAGTCTTTTCCCACATTGAAAAAACACAAAAATTTCGTTCACCCCTCTCCTATAAATAGGGGATGATTAGTTCATTCCCAAGTACAATTCCATGTGCTGGAAATATTAGCAAATCCACATAAGTGGTGCAACAAAGTTTATTTTTTTCCTTTTGTTAATTGTTCATGAGTATCCTTCCACCGGATTGTCGAAAGCAAGGGCTAAGGGAATACTTGGGAAGTCCTTTTGGTTAGTCCGTCCGACCAAAGCCACTTGCCATCCCGAGAGGTGCGTTCCACGTAAACCCGTAGATTCCGTCGTGGGTTTTACGTGGCTTTTTATATGCATGATATGTTGTTGCAATTATTATTTGAATTAAAATAGGATTAATTCATGCTAGTAATAATTAATGAATTAAATTTGTATTTAAATATTCACCCCGAATAGATCTGTGCAACTCATTCCCCAACAATCGCATATCGAGCCACTGTTTGACTCAATTTTTAAATTGTAATTTAATTCGTGGACATTAAATTTGAAATTCGATAGTAGAACCAAGTAGATCTGCTTTTGCGTATCCAATTGTCATGGATTTTAATGTTTTATTTTGCATGCATATAAACCGTGGTTTTTAATTCGATTCGCTCGGGTTTGTTTTGCCTCGTGAGAAAATCCACGAGTAGACTAGATTTGTTTGATTTGATCAATGTAATAGATTAGTCTAGATCTAGGTTTATTTATTTTTTGTAAATAAATTGTAACCGGATCGAACGAAGAGATGAAGAATTAAAGGACGAAATCCGTAATCAGCGAGGGCGGGCGCTGGCGCTGCTGGCACGGCACGGGCGTTAGGGCGCAGGCCGGGCGGCCGAAAGCGCCAGGACGATTTAGGTCGCAGCAAGACAGCGGCAGCGCCAAAGCCGAAATGATAGGGCGGCCAAGACGCTGGCGTTGCAGACGGGCGCCATGGAGACGCGCGAAGGCCGCCGAGGACGCTGGGGCGGAGGCGGAGGCGAAGAAGGCTACAAGACGGATGCACGCGGATGCGCGCGCCGCCGCCGAGGATCGCCGAGGATCGCCGACTCTGCCGAGAAGGCGTCTTGGCGCTGGCAGCGTGGCTCGCCAGCGGTGCTTAAAGGTTGCCCCCAAGCAATGGCCGCCGGATGGATGGCGTGCATCCCGGCCGCGAAGCTGCTGCGTGGGCGGTTCGAGACGAAGCAATTTTTTTCGAGACGAACGAGTGGGAGAAATTCGAGACGTGTTTCTTCAAGATCAAGCCAAAAAAATCAAACCATGACAATTGGATAATTTGTGCCCAATATGTTTATTTTTCCGCTTTTGCTTGATTTATTTGTGTTATCTTATGCTTTATTTAATTTGTTTAAATGTGTTTTGTATGAGGGTTGCCAAATTGAAAAATCTCAACTTCAAAATTACTAAGTATGTTTTAAATAATTAATTGACAATTTTATTCCTGGATAATAAAATTGAATTAATTTTGACCTCCATGATTTATTTATTTGTGAATTCTTTTGGAGAAATTCCCCACCTTTAGGGGACGGTCAAAAGATAGGTTTCACATGAATGAATTCCAAACGGATGATTGTGGGTTATTACTAGTGGCGACAATGACCCTCCCCACGAGGCTCGATCAAAGCGAAATAGTAATCCTCAGATTTAATCATGGTTATTACTTAGGTATAAAATTGATATGCATATACTTCCCCAAGTCCCCGTCAATTTTATATTGGTCAAGTGGGAGCCAACTATTAATCTGGATATTAAAGGTTTGTAAATCGTTTTGTTTGTAACTCGCTTGAATGTGTTTAAATAATGACCCACCCCACGCTTATTTAAACTATTTTGAGATGTTGGGCGATGCATGTTCATATTTTTTGAGATTTTAATATGATGCATGTGATCAAACCTTGTGATATATTTGTGCTTATGCATATTATTGTTTATTTCACCATCATGTCGCAACCTTTTAATCCACTATTCAATATAATTTGAAAGACAATTTGCTCAATTGGAGAAAATTTTGTTGATTGAATCGAAAACTCACTATTGTCCTCATCGCACAAAGCCATAACTCGGTTCTCGACCACACCTAAACCGGGATAAACCATCGATGAGTCCACTAAAATGGTTAAGAAAGAGTATCTTGACCGGGAGCGGTCTAACGAAATGGCTAAGTGTACCATCTTGGCTTTATGTCGATGTGTTGCAACACCAACACCGAGCGTTGAGACCGGCCAAGGAAATCATGACTAGTCTTAAAGCGATGTTTCAACATCGAACCGCAGGTGGCTTGGTCGATCACCATGAGGGACTTGCTCTCTATGAAAATGGTGGAGGAACGCCTGTAAGGGAGCACGTTCTCGGATGATGGCTCACCTTAATAAACTTGAGGTACTTGGCGCCAATACGATATCGAGACCCAAATCGATTTAGTGCTCCATTCTCTGCCGAAAAAGCTTTGAACAATTCAAAGTTGAACTACCGGATGAATAATCGAAGTTCTCGATGCCCGATCTGTTGCAAGCTTTAGTCTCGGCAGAGGCGATATTAGGGGCAGAAAAAGCCAAGCCTTGGTGGCAACCCGACCTTCTTCTTCTTCTAGACCAAGGGGTGGTAAGAACAAGAAAAGGAACAAAGGCCACAAGCAAGTGAACTCAAGTGTTGCCAATGGCAAAGATAAGGTGAAGAAGGGTGGTGGAGTGAACAAGCCAGCTAAGGGGAAGTGCTTCAACTGCGGTGAGAAAGGACATTGGAGGTCAGCCTGTTCCAGACCTAAGAGGGATGGAAAGAAAGGTAATTCTCACGCACTAGTTGTTGAAACTTGTTTAGCGGCGTATGCCTCCCATTCTGTGGGTGGTGGATACGGGATCCACTAATCATGTTTGTTTCACATTACAGGGTTCAAGCGGACCCGAACTTAGTGGGAGTGAGGTCCTCATCGCCTTTGGGCGATCTTCGAGAGTGGCAAATGAAGCGATGGGAGAAGTGCACCTGTCTTTTGAAGACAGTGCTTTAATTTTGAGATATTCTTTACGTTCCGGATTTTTTAGAAAGAATTCATTTTCAGTTTCTAAACTTTTATGATGGATATTTTGGTTACTTTTTTAATAAAAGTTGTTACCATTTTTTTTGATAAATTTATCTGTCATGGAACGTTGTTGAATGATCTCTATACAATTAATTGTGCACACCACTCACGAAATGTATCCTATAACACATCAACTGTTTCCGAGAAAAGAAAACGTTCATCAGACGTGAACGAGACACTTCTTTGACATCTAAGATTAGGGTCATATAAATCCAAAGAGGATCCAAAGGTTGGTAAGACACGGTTCACTAGGGTTTTCTCCAAGTTGAACCGATTCCAACCTGCGAATCATGTTTGGAGAGTAATATGACCGAGAGGGCATTTGGAGCCAAGGGGAATAGGGCCAAAGAAGTGTTAGAAATCGTTTACACAGATGTGCGTAGTTCAATGTCAACCAAAGCAAGAGGAGGTTATGAGTAATTTTATTGATGATTACTCAAGGTACATTTTCCTTATGAAGCATAAATCTGAGACCTTTGAGAAATTCTAAGAATTTAAGGCTCAAACATAGAATCATATGGAAAAACGTATCAAGTCTCTACGGTCTGGTTGTGGAGGCAAATACCTCAGCGATGAGTTTTTGAACTACTTATCTGATGAAGGGATTGTATCCCAGCTCACCGCACCCGGAACCCCTCAACAAAACGGGGTTTGCAGAGCGAAGCAACATAACTCTTTTGGAAATGGTTAGATCAATAATGAGTTATACTGGATCTTCCCGAAGTCGCTTACGGGGTCATGCCTTGAAAAACAAATGACTTACATTCTCAACTTGGTGCTATCCAAATCGGTTCCCGAACCCCAAAGAATTGTGGACCCAAGCAAGTCTAGTATGAGACACATGAGAACTTTTGGGTGTGTCCGCCCTACGTGTTGGACAAGGAAACCGTAAATTGGATCCTCGATCGTAATTAAAAAATCGTTTTTGTAGGATACCCCGAGGAACAAAAGGGTGAATGATTCTATAGTTCAAGATCAAAAGGTGGACATCCGCACTCACTTTTAGATTTTGGAAGAAAACTATATGAACCAAAGAAAACCCGTAGTGAGATTACCTTAAATGAGCTTAGAGGGCAAACCTCGGTGCCAATCATCTAGATGATATACCAAACGACACGTTTTCAACAACCGACCTAGTCATAGTGGGAGGGTTGTTAGACAACTTAGAGATTCATGGGAATAGGAGAGTCCTCGGACTTGATTCCCTAATCGCACCCATGGACATATGACGAGGCACTCCAAGATAAGGATCAGATTCTTGGCAAACAAAGAATGAAAGCCGATATGGGTTCTATGTTTCATAATAGAGTGTGGGAGCTAGTCGAACCACTTAATGGGGTCAAACCCATTGGATGCAAGTGGGTATATAAGAGGAAAAAAAGGACCGGACGGAAGGTTGAAACCTTTAAAAAGCAAGACTAATGGCGAAAAGATTATACTCGAAAAGAAATGGATCGATTATGAGGAAACTTTTTTCGCCAGAGCCATCTTAAGTCCATCCGTATTCTCTTATCGACTACTGCGCACTTCGACCTTGAAATCTGGCAAATAGATGTCAAGACAGCTTTCCTTAACGGAAGTCTTGATAAAGAGATCTATGTGCACCAACACCAAGGTTTCATTGAAACAGGCCAAGAACACCTAGTTTGTAAGCTCAGGAGGTCCATTTACGGACTCAAACAGGCATCCAGAGCTTGGAACCAAAGTTTTGATCAAGTAATAAAGTCTTATGGGTTTGATCAAAACGAGTTTGAAAGTTATTATGTATAAAAAAAGCGTGTCGGATTGCATTGGTATTCTAAGTACTATACGTAGATGACATTGTGATCATCGGGAACGATGTGAAGGTGTGGTCAGACGTAAGGGCATGGCGTTTCAAAACAGTTTGATATGAAAGACTTAGGGAAACCGGACACATCCTTGGGATCAAGATTACTCGAGATCGCAAGAAAAGGATGATCGGGTTATCGCAAGTATTCATACGTTGACACTGGTTTTAAAACGATTCAGCATGCAAGATTCCAAGAAAGGATTCGTACCTTTCAGACTTGGAATCCATCTATCCAAGAAAATGTCCCCTAAGACGAAAAAGGAGATAGATGACATGAAAGGCATTCCTTGTGCTTCGGCTGTAGGAAACCTTATGTATGCAATGCTGTGTACGAGACCGGATATATGCTTTGCCGTAGGCATGGTAGCAAGATATCAGAGTAACCCAGGGAAAGCGAATTGGACGACAGTTAAAACATTCTGAAGTTTTTGAAAAGAACTCGGGATAGAATGTTGATTTATCAGTCAGATACTCCAATCCCCATCGGCTACAAGGACTCGGATTTCCAATCAGATTTAGATTCCAGAAATTATCTGCCTCAGTTAGTGTGTTTCCATTTGGGAAGTGTAGCCATCGAATGGACGAGTGTGAAGCAGAAATGCATCACTGACTCAACCATGGGACTCGGGTAAGTAGCTGCTTGTGAAGCAGTGAAAGAACCGATTGGGCTCTAGATCTTCTTAGTGGACTTGGATGGTGTTCTGAATCTGTCTAGTAATATCTGCAAGGAGCAGTTGCAAATTCAAGAGAACCAAGAGTCCACGAGTCAAACAAACACATTAAAGGAAAGACATCTTATACGAGAAATCGTTAAGAGAGGAGATATAGATGTGGCAAAAGATAGCGTCTGAGGACAGCCTAGCAGATCCATTCACAAAGCGTCTGCCTCTGAATACATTCGAGAGACATGTGAGTGGAATGTGTGTCAAGACCGTTGCCAATCTGCTTTGAGTATAAGTGGGAGAAATTATTAGGTTCGTGTAGGTGACATTAGATGTCACGGACTACTCGAGACGTGTTGTAGTATACTTAAAAGCAGACTTTGAGTATAAGTGGGAGATTGTTGGGATTATACTGAAAAGTATGATTTTTACTTTGTATAATCGAAACTGAATTTTCAGACTTATTTACTGAAATAAATTGTTTATCACTGATGCTTTAAATATGATTGAATGTTATATATATTTACTGCATAACTGTTCAATAATTCGTACGTGTTACACTGTAGTTAATTTAGTGATACCAGATCACAGAAGATTAAATTAACAGTCCCTTGTAACTAAAAGTACGCCATTCATGACCTAGATGGAAATGAACAACCATCTCGAAAGGTTGAGGTGTAAGGCTCAGATTGGTTTGTCTTGACCAAGAGATTACACTAGTGCATGACTGATGCGCTGAATAGGACCTACATGAGGATAAATTCTTCAGAACTGAACAAGGAAGAATTAGACCTCAGTGGTTCGTTGTTTCTTAACCTTCGTCCCTTAAATAGGATCACGTGGGATTGGTAACTATTGCTTTGACTTATCATGGGTAGCGAATCAGAGAGAGATTCAATACTTTTTATCTTGGGCAATATTATTGGTCACATGTGATTGCTAAGATTTAATACGAAAGAATCGCGTGTGCAAAATACGCTTGCTTGATTTGCCCCCTTGGGAGGTTCATAAGCTTTATCATACCAAATCTTGCAAGTGGAATTTGTTTTAGGTATGGATAATAATGTTGAACCGTTCCTCGACCAAGGGCAAAAGATATTAATTAACGGAAAGCTATTTCAGTGGCTTGAATTAATTAATGGACTAGATAATCTTAAACACGGGAAATAATGACCGGGAGCCATATTGACTGTAATATGGGTTAAGATGGATAGTCTTGATATTAATTATGTAGTGGGATTAATTAATATTTATGGGCTTGAATTATAGTGTGGCTCAATATTAGATATTCAAGATCCATTAGAAGGTCCAATCTTAATTCTCCTAAAGGCCCCCTGAGTAGCCCAACATATAGTCCAATAACTGAAAAGGTGATTAAAATAAAATAAATATTGTTGCTTAATATTTTCTCTAATTTTCGAAAATTATGGATAAAAGAGGGAGAAAGTTTTTCTTTGAATTTTGTTATGGAATGAAGATATGTATTCTTGGAATACATGATTATCTCATTAAATTCAAGAAATCTCTCACTTGGTTATACATAGTGAAATTTTCGAAATTTTGGAAATATAGTGGGCAAGAAAGATTTTCTTGATTTTCTTGAAAAGATATTATGGAAGATATGTATTTCTTGAAATACAAGAATATCTCATAAATTCAAGAAGATCCAAATCTTGGAATCTTGCACTTAATATTTTTCGAAAATCTCCATAAAATAGAGAGGTGGATTTTTGTGGAATATTTTAATTATGGGAAAAAAAATATATGGGGATATATTCAAGATTTCTTGGTGACCAAGAAAAGTCTTTTCCCACATTGAAAAAACACAAAAATTTCGTTCACCCCTCTCCTATAAATAGGGGATGATTAGTTCATTCCCAAGTACAATTCCATGTGCTGGAAATATTAGCAAATCCACATAAGTGGTGCAACAAAGTTTATTTTTTCCTTTTGTTAATTGTTCGCGAGTATCATTCCACCGGATTATCGAGCAAGGGCTAAGGGAATACTTGGGAAGTCCTTTTGGTTAGTCCGTCCGACCAAAGCCACTGCCATCCCGAGAGGTACGTTCACGTAAACCCGTAGATTCCGCGTCGCGTGGGTTTTACGTGGCTTTTTATATGCATGATATGTTGTTGCAATTATTATTTGAATTAAAATAGGATTAATTCATGCTAGTAATAATTAATGAATTAAATTTGTATTTAAATATTCACCCCGAATAGATCTGTGCAACTCATTCCCCAACATGGTGACCCTCTACATTGTAAGGTTACGGGAAATTTATACGCAACTCAAGAGCTCAAACTTATTACTGCAAGTTGAAGCACTCGAAAAACTTAGAATTTCCCAAGTGCTTTTATATTGAAGAGAGCTCACTAAACTAAGCCTAGCTTGATAAGACATATCCGAAGCTTAGTCGAGATATCCTAACCCTTTGCATTGTACTTCATTGCAAAGGATATCTCATCCTAGTTGGAAACCAACCGAGAAACCCCAAACCCTTGAGAAGGTAGTTGGAGTGTGTTTGTTGGTGAGAAGAGTTGTAAAGAGTTAGTAAACTATGCGGAGTAGTCAGAAAGCTCTAGAGGAGAAGTTACTAAGCTACAGAGGTAGTCTGAAAGCTTGTTTGTGTTTGAGTAAGTAAACTACAGAGGTAGTCAGAAAGCTCAAGGTCGGGTTGAGTAAGTAAACTACGTGGAGTAGTCAGAAAGCTCAGGGCCGAGTTGAGTAAGTAAACTACGCGAGGTAGTCAGAAAGCTCAGAAGTGATTAGTGAATTTCTCTGAGGATCAGAGAGAGTGGACGTAGGAGCTTGAGTCTCTGAACTACTATAATTGTTGTGTTGTTCATTGCTTTCTTTATCTGTGCTTAACTGTTGCATTGACCTGTAGTTGAAAGCATACTTTTCACTGATATTCAGTTGGAATCAATCCACTGAAGTTGCATAACTAAATCACAGCCTAATCACTATTCCATTCAGGAAGGTTTTCAGCAAAGCTTAAAACGAGTATAAACTAAGGGCCAACCATTAAGCACGACTGAGTAGCTAGAACAGATAGTTACCAAACTGAACTTACTCTTCTGAGGGTTCAGTAAGTTAGTTATCTGATCCAAGCAACTCAGGATCTCTGTCACTCAGGACTCAGTTGGGATTATCTCGAGGTTTACGAAAGCGCTTCGGGATCACCGTCTCGATGAGACTTTGACTCGGAGCGATCTGTGCTTCTCGAAACCTAATCTTCGAGGATTATCTCGACCCACGACCCTCGATGAAAAAAAAGTTTTAAAACAACGAACACGCGTGTATTTGCCCCCCATACACGTGTAAGACTCATTTTCACCGGGACCAACACGTCCTCTAGGAGAGGTGTCTACCAGCCCAATATTCGGGAGATGCGCTGCCCACACATCCACCAGGGTTATTCAACAACAATTAGGTGGGCAGCCTTTGAACATAGTCGGTGGTGGTGCTGATGGGATTCGGGATGTTCTTAAGAATGATAACATCAAGAATCCCGATAAGAAAAAGGAAATTGAGAAGTTGTTGAACCCCATCCCCAACAACACTTTTGATCAGCATCCCCTGAAGTAATATCAAGAATCCCGATAAGAAAAAGGAGATTGAGAAGTCGAAGCCCATCCTCAACAGTACTTTTGACCAGCATCCCCCGAAGTCGATTGTCGCCAATGAGTCATCTAGGAATTGAGTCTTAGTGAATTGCTAGTCGTTTTAATATCCAGATGTACTTTTACTTTTCTTTTGGTTTTTGGTCGCCTGGTGTAATTTGCCTTCGGGATTTCTGATGTAATTCGACTCTCGTATTTCTTGGTGTATTGACCTTCAGGCCTTTGTTATTAATGAATGTTCTCTTCACTTTATTGTGCCGACTTGATTTCCTTATGCGACTTTCTTTTTGCATCGGTTCTTATCGTCTTATTGTCATTGTGAAGTGGTTGTGAACTATGCTTAGTCGTCTTATAAAGTTAGGGGAGGGTCGCACCATTTAAGGTGGCGACCTCGCCGCAAGTATGTCGAAAGTCGTTCTTAGGGAAGCCGATATTGTTCATATGCAACTTCCCTTAGTTTAACACAGTATGAAAAAGAAAACATTATTATTATATAGGCCGAAAATCATTACAAAGAGGCGACTTCAACTTATTGATAGTATTTCTTCAAGTGGGAAGCGTTTCACTGGTATTGAGCGGGGAACCGTCCAGGTTCTCGAGTTCGTATGCCCCATTGGCTAATACTCGTGTGACCTTGTATGGTTCTTCCCAGTTCGGACCAAAGACTCCATTGGCTACTACCAGTGTCTTCTTCAGGACCAGGTCGTCGATCTTGAATTGTCGAATTTGAACTTTCGAATTATAATATTTTTCCGATTGCTGCTTATATCTAGCGTTTCTTACGTTGGCCTCTAATCTTTTCTCTTCGAGTAGATCCAAATTCCTGGCTAAGGACTCCTTATTGTGATCGATTGCGACCTGAGAGGTACGTAGTGTCTGAAACTCGACTTCTGAGGGAATCACCGCCTCTGTGCCGAAAGCCATCGAGTATGGGGTCTCTCCTGTTGAGTTTCGGCACGTTGTTCTGTATGACCACAGTACATCTGGCAATTCGCTGGCCCACTTTCCCTTCTTATCTTCGATCTTGGCTTTCAAAGTATGTTTGATAATTTTGTTCACTGCTTCGACCTGTCCATTAGATTGGGGATGATATGGGGTCGAGAAGAGCTTAGTGATTTTCCATTTCCTGAAAAAACTTTCGATCTTGAAGCCATCAAATTGTTTCACATTATCTGATATGATTGCTTGGGGTAGGCCGAATCTGCAAATGATGTTTCGCCAAATGAACTTTGTAAACACAAATTTCGTGAATTTAATATAAAAACACGAAAATGAAATTACAAGTCGAATTTCTTTGAATTTGAAGCTGGAATATTGCGGGTTGCGATCTCTAATTTAATTTCTCCGATTCTTCCCTTTTAACGTTGACTTTGACTCGGATGACTTTTGGAGAAATCCTCGCCTCGATCTTATCTTGAGTTGAAGTAGCGGATTTGAGCTGTCGATTCAAGGACTTGACGTCTTGTTTTGAATCGAACGTGGCTTTTGAAGATTTTCTGGACGAAGATCTGTGAACTTGATGATGAACGCCTTTGAATCTTCGAGAGTCTAGAAGGAAGATCTTCGAATCTTCGAGAAGAGAAACGTCTGATCGGAGGGCTTAGCAGCTTGATCTCTGATCGGATGTCGTTTCCGGATGACTTGCATGAAGAACGCTTGTGAATCTTCGGGAAGCTTTGAGAAGAAACGTCTGATCGGAGGGCTTAGCAGCTTGATCTCTGATCGGATGCCGTTTTCGGATGAAGAACGCTTGATGCCGATGAAGAACGTCTTCAAATCTTCGTAGAGAATTCTGAAGTGTTGAGTCTTCTGTTGCTGTTGTTGCCTTGATGTCTCTGTGTGTCTAAAATGAATGAACAAGGCCCCTATTTATAGGTGTAGACTAAGGTTTTAGGTCTTGGCTTTACAGGCTTTGTCTGGCGGACCAGAATATCCTAGAATATTCTAGAAATATCTGATGGGCTTTTAGGATCTGGGTTGGACTAGATTTATCTTATTGGACTTTAAAATCCAACTCAATTTATTTGGACTTTAGAGGTCCGATTCTATTTATTGGACTTTTGAGGCCAAATTTAATTTATTGGACTTTTGAGGCCCAATTCGATTTATTGGACTTTAGAGGTCAAATTCGATTTATTAGACTTTAGAGGCTCAACTTGATTTATTGGACTTTTAGAGACCCAATTCGATTTATTGGACTTTAGCAGCCCAATTCGATTTATTGGACCCAATTCGATTTATTGGACTTTAGAGGCCCAATTCGATTTATTAGACCGTGTGACTTGAGCTGTGTCTAATTAATTTAATGGGTCAATGACGCCATTAATTTATTTATTTTAGGAATTGACTTTATTTATATTCCCAATAATAAATTTAATTAACACATAATTTCCACGTGTCGCCTTTTAATTGGGTGCAAATTTAATTTGCTTACAAATGCCCCCTCGTGCTTTGTTTCACGATCGTTTCTAGACTTAGAGTGAATGAAGTACAAAATTTATTCACTGTCATTTATGGACTTGAAGTGAACCGAACACGAAATTTATTCACGGTCATTTATGAATTTGGAGCGAGCGGGACATAGATTTTATTTCAATTTCTTGGTTTGCGTTTGAATTTGAAGGATTGAACAAGCCCAATTAAATTTAATTTATTTGGGCTTGGAGAGTTTTATTCAATAGGCCCAAGAGAATCTATCTCCATAAAGCCCAATTCCTCTTTTTTCTAGTAACTTGGCCCAATTAAATTTTCTATTTTCTGCAGAGATTTTCTTTTCTTATCAAATTTGATAAAATTTCTTCCAATTTTCTGCAGATTTCTCTTGCCTTTCACTAAGATTTTTTTTTCTTCCCAAATTTGATGCAATCTTTTCCTGCAAGAAAATAATTTCTCCTCCTGATTTAATTTCCTTCTAGATTTCAACCCTAATTCATCTTGAAACCCTAATTTTCTCTATAAATAGGGTGGTACGTTTTCATTCTCCCACCCCAAGCAAGAAGAAGATAGAAGAGGTAGAAATTTTTCAAACGTTCGGTGTTCTTCATTCAATACATATATATATATATATATTGCTTCCTTTTCACGCCCTCTTTTCTTTTACAGTAATTTGAAGCACAACAAGCATCAAAGCACAACAAGTATCAAATCACAACAAGCGTCAAGATTTTTTCAGAGGTAACTTTCTAGACCTTATTGCTCTATGTATATCACCGTTACTTTGCTATCTTTTCTTTTGAAATTGTAAGCTACCTGCAAGAGTCTCTATCACTTCATCATGAATAACCTCCCAACGGTAACAAACACTTCTTTCTGCAAAGATTCCACTTCTTCATCACATTCCAACAGTAGCTACTGTCTTTCTCCTCAACGACTCAACCCGCACAAGTGTTCGAAATTAATCGTTTCAGGGCAAGCCCTGTTTCGATGCAATTCATCGGCGACGGTTTTGGTTCGATTCAGGGCAGGCCCTGTTTCTATGGTTCGGTTTTGGTTCGATTCAGGGCAGGCCCTGTTTCGATGGTTCGGTGTAATTTGGTTCGTCTGCCTTCTGCGTGAATTGGGGAATGAGGTGTCGGGCTTCCGTGGTTGCCGATTTCTGGTCTAAGGCGTGTGGGTTTGTGCTCTGTTTCAAAGAGGCGATGTAGCCACGCGGGTCTCTGACGATTTGGTGCACCGGTGGTAGTTTTCAGCGACGCCGGGGTTTTGATTTTGCTGGAATTTGGGCGTTGGGCTTCGATGGCGGCGATAGATTGTTGTTAGACAACGACGTCGCGATGGGGCTCGATTTGTGCGCGGTCGCGACGTGGTCTCTTCTTGGTTCTGGGGTGCGAGTTGCAGCGACGGCGGGCTTCATCGGCGTCAATTTTGCAGCGGCGGTCTCGCGATGGTGGAGATGTGGCGGTTGCGGCGGCGTCGATGGGGATTTGCTGGCGATGCGGTTCGGTTTGTGCGTGGTCGCGACGCGGATCTGTGAGGCGGCGCGGCTCCGAGCTTCGGCGGTGATTCTCGGCAGAATCTCTGGCAAGTTGGCGCAGCGGCGGCGACGCGGGTGATGTGCGGCCGTTCTGAAAAGGGCAGGTACGCGGCGACGTTTCTTTGTTGGATGCGAAGGCGGTGGCCGCGATACGGTCCTAGGCGGGTTTATTTTGGAGAAGAAGAGGGACGCGCGTTTTCAGATTTTTCTCTGGGGAAGGCGACCCTTTGAATTTGGGGATTTTTGGAGAAGATGCGTGCCTTGGGATTTGGGGATAAGGGATATCTGATGGAGAAGGCGTGAAATAAGGCCTAAAGTGTTGGACTTAGAATTTGTTGGACCTGTTTTGATTGATTCTTGACCCGTATAGTTTAATTTGCTTTGACTTTATTAATGATAATTAAAGAATGCCCTATTGCTTTAATTTAACTATAAGCAAATTCCAGACCTTATAACTTTTGTGAGGTTTAATGAATTTGAGTTTTAGCTCTCAGTAGTTCACGCCCCTTTTCTTTTCTTTTATTTATTTATTTTTTATTTTTATGTTTTTTTATTACCACTTTGTTTATTAATTCTTTTTTCTTTATTTTGCAGGTCAATTCCTTTCATACGGGCATTTCACAATGGTCTTCTTTAAGAGTTTCATCTCTGACTCCGGAGTTCGTTATTTAGTAATTCTCAATGATAGACGTCAACCGTTGGAAGAAGGGACTTATCTACGTGTTAAGTAACCACTCATCGGTAGCTATGCAAAACCTTGGACAAAGCTGGATAACGAACTTCTTTTAAGCACTTGGTCTCGAGAACTTTCACTGTCAAAGTCAATAACTGGTTGGGCTCTGCGGGGAGCTCATCACATAAAGTCTGAAGGGGAGGTGAATCATTTGCCGACACCGGGGCGACGCATAGTTAGGGGGGCGTCTAAGTGGAGTGGGCCCGTAGAGTTTGCTGGGGAATTCCATTTCATCAAGGGTTATTGAGAATGGACTTATCAAGGCTTTTTGTGAGGCGTGGTGTCCGTCTACTGACACTTTGCTCACTTCCTTTGGAGAGATGTCCATTTCGTTGTGGGATATTAACGACTTATCGAAATTGTCTTTGTTTGGCCATCAATACGATGAAGTGGTGCCTGATGAACTCGAGCTTTTCGACGAAGTTGGAGAATTATGCCCCCCGCCAAGTTGTAAATATTTATTTCATGCTTATCACGTTGTTGGGAGATGAATTTAATAAAGATATATGATTTTGATTTGATCCCAAAACCCCTGAGTATGACATGTTCAGAATGATCTTGATAGTTGAGTCAGGATTCAGTTTTAGAATATTCAGGATGTTATCTGCAGAATGTATAGTCAGCAGATATAGTTCAGATAGGTTCAAGACTCGCAAGTGAAACCGAGATCTTTGAAGACTCGATGAGGATATCTTGGAATCAAGACTCAAAGACGAAGATTCATTGTATCGGTCAAGAGACTCGAAGACTCAAGACCACAAGACTCGAAGACTCAAGACGCAAGATCAAGATCAAGATTGAAGATCAAGAATATCAAAGGCACAAGAATTATCAAGACTCGGTAAGGTAATCAATGCTCAAGATGAACCTCAATGTTCCGAGGCAATCAATATATCTATCGAAGGATGCAATCTCGAGAAAAAACGCGATTCCTTAGAAAGTTAGATATTGCAAAGACATTCAAATGCGCATAAAAGGAACTAAGTCGGAAGTGTTGTTAAGGTTATATCAAACTCGAGTTTGTAACCAAAAAGAGCCGAAAGGTGTCTACCTTTAACCGACACAAAAGTCAAAAAGAGGAAGACGACATCAGCATTATAATCGACAATCGACAAAGGATGGTCATTTGAAAAAGATGTCGGATGTACAAAAGTTCCAGATCGCAAAGAGTGAAGACCGGCTACATGAAAGACTATTACTTAAAAACGTGTTAGGGAGTTTCAAACCCTAAATATAGCCGTTTCACACACCATAAGAGGGAACTCACGGTTTGTCTCTCCAATGGATAGTTTTCAAGAGTGACCTTGGTGCATGCCTATAAATCTTGGTGACCCTCTACATTGTAAGGTTACGGAAATTTATAACGCAACTCAAGAGCTCAAACTTATTCTTGCAAAAGTTAAAGCACTTTCGAAAAACTTAGAATTTCCCAAGTGCTTCTACATTGAAGAGAGCTCATTATACTAAGTCTAGCTTGATAAGAATTATCCAAAGCTTAGTCGAGATATCCTAACCCTTTGCAGATTGCATTGTGCTTCATTGTAAAGGATATCTCATCCTAGTTGAAACCAACCGAGAAACCCCAAACCCTTGAGAAGGTAGTTGGAGTGTGTTTGTTGGTGAGAAGAGTTGTCTGAGTTAGTAAACTACGGAGAGTAGTCGAAAAAACTCTAGAGGAGAAGTTAGTAAGCTACTGGGGTAGTCTGAAAGCTTGTTTGTGTTTGAGTAAATAAACTACGGAGGTAGTCGAAAAGCTCAAGGTCGGGTTGAGTAAGTAAACTACGTGGAGTAGTCGAAAAAACTTCAGGCCGAAGTTGAGTAAGTAAACTACGCGAGGTAGTCGAAAGCTCGAAGTTGATAGTGAATTTCTCGAGGATCGAGAGAGAGTGGATGTAGGAGCTTGAGTCTCCGAACCACTATAATTCTTTGTGTTCTTTATTGCTTTCCTTATCCGTATGCTTAATTGCATTGACTTGATTTTGAAAGCATACTTTTCAATCGATATTCGGTTGGAATCAATCCAATTGAAGTTGCATAAGTGAATCACAACTTAATCACTAATTCATAAAGGGAAGGTTTTTCAAAAAAAAGCTAAACGAGTATAAACTAAGGGCCAACCATTCAAGACGATCGAAAATAGCTAGAACAGATAGTTACCAAACTGAACTCTCATTTGAGGATCCAGTAAGTTAGTTATCTGATCTAAGCAACTCAGGATCTCTGACACTCAGGACTCAGTTGGTATTATCTGATGAAGTTGAGAATGAAGCAAACTGAAGAGCAAAAGACTGAAGAGCCAAATCTGAAGACTGAAGACTCAGAAGATTCTGTAATCTTTAAATTTCTGTCTTTTTGATTTTGTTGATAAACTCATTGTAATCTGTAATGGGATACCAATCATCAATGAAGATTTATCATTATGCTCAAAAGATAATATCTCATTATCTTATTTACATGTCTTTTATTTTGATATGCCTGAATGAATGTCTCTGAACTAATTGTATGTTGATAAAGGAGAAATTGTCTGAATATGGGGGAAATTGTTTAAGTATTTAGTAATGAACTACTTAAAGAGATTCATTACTGAAGAAATTGCTGAATGATTTAAATTTTTTAAGAGTTTCTCTGATTTAAGAAATTGTTGGGAGACAACCAATCTTGTAAAAGGATAAACTGAAACCTGAGTATAGGTTATATGTTTTGTAACAAGATACGTTTTGGCATCATCAAAAAGGGGGAAAATGTTGGGAGATGAATTTAATAGAGATATATGATTTTGATTTGATCCCAAAACCCCTGAGTATGACATGTTCAGAATGATCTTGATAGTTGAGTCAGGATTCAGTTTTAGAATATTCAGGATGTTATCTGCAGAATGTATAGTCGTGATATAGTTCAGATAAGTTCAAGACTCGATGTGAAATCGAGATATCAAGACTTCGATGAGGATCTTGAGGAACGAAGACTCAAAGACGAAGATTCAATTATATCGGTCAAGAGACTCAAAAGACTCAAGACTCGAAGACCACGAAGACTCGAAGACTCAAGACGCAAGATCAAGATTGAAGATCAAGAATATCAAGGCACGCGAATTATCAAGACTCGATGAAGGTCTTGAATGCTCGATATGAACTGAATGTTCCGAGGCACTGAATATATCTATCTGAAGGATGCAATACTGAGAAAAACGCGATTCCTTAGAAAGTTAGATATTGCCAAGACATTCAAATGCATTAACTTGATTTTGAAAGCATACTTTTCACTGATATTCAGTTGGAATCAATCCACTGAAGTTGCATAAGTGAATCACATCTTAATCACTAATTCATAAAGGGAAGGTTTTCAGCAAAGCTTAAAACGAGTATAAACTAAGGGCCAACCATTCCGCACGACTGAGTAGCTAGAACAGATAGTTACCAAACTGAACTCTCATTTGAGGATTCAGTAAGTTAGTTATCTGATCGAAGCAACTCAGGATCTCTGACACTCGGGACTCAGTTGGGATTATCTGAGGTATCTGAAGACTTTGACTCAGAGCGATCTGTGCTTCTCAGAACCTAATCTTCAGGATTATCTGACCCAAGCTGACCTCAGTAAGAAAAAGTTTTAAAAACACTGAACACGTGTATCCCCCCCCATACACGTGTAAGACTCGTTTGCACCGGGACCAACACACGTGCTCCGCGAGCCTACCCATGAAGGTGGCGTATCATTCAATCGATGGATTGGATTTTGGTCCGACAAAGCCGTAAAATATCGCCAACCCCTCCTCGGAGTGAGAAGAAGAGGAGCACACGTCTCAAGATGACTCACAATCCTACAGGTGATCTTGATGCTCATCGACAGTGGTCTAATGCTGAGGTAACATCTTTTAAGCTACTTGGCGTTGAAATGTTGCAGTGAGAAGAGGCGCATTTGGCTGCTTATTTGTCGTGTTGGCTTTGTGCATTTATGCTCCCCGGAGATGAAGTAAATATGATACGACCCAGCACTTTTAAGATGGCAAGTCTGATGGCCACGGGTAAGAAAATTGGTTTGGCTGTCCCGGTCCTAGCGAGTATTTATAGAGGCTTGAATCATCTTTCCCGCCAACCGGAATCTTTAGGAGCTAGTTCCGCCTTTCCAGTTCATTTCGTCTATACTTGGTTGGCCCAATATTTTAAGACACATTTTCAAGCTATTCATCAACATCGCGTTCCTTCCATGGTGTTATTTTTAGGGGAGAATGGTGCGAGATTTTATGAACCGGATGACGCCCGTAAATGAATTCACAAAGGGGAGTATGCTTCTTGGACTTGTAATGTGCTAACTCGGAATGAACCTTTCATCTATGTTGACGACGGAAAAGGAAAGTGGGGCTATTGGGAATACTTTCTATCCATGCATTCCAATTACCTCATTTTGCGACAAGGTGATCATTGCATTGTCGAACCTTATAGCCCACATCGATTTAGCCGCCAGTTCAACTTCTATCAAGAGGTCCCAGGTGAATTGACTGTTGATGTCCGTGAAGCTACTTTGGAGAGAGGGGCTCATTACTAGAGGCTTTGCATTCTGCGTAATTCTCCTGCAAAGGTGTGTATGCCAAACGCCTCTTTAAATTTTAAGAATTACTCTTCGCCGGATTATAAGAAGTGTGGCATCAAGCCCATGGCTCTTACTTGGAGGTTCATGTCGAAGATTTGATTCACCCAAAGCTTAGTGATGTTTCGGCGAAAGAGGTTTTAGTTCTGGATAATCGTGTTTCGTACGATGAACATGATCAAAAGGCGCATCAAACTTCGATTGTTCCTTCTCCGATCGGGGCGGAAGAGCCAAACGTTGAGACGAGTAAGAAGATGAGTGATCCTCGACATTCAGAAGATAGTCGTAGTACAAATGGTGATATCCACTAGAAGAGGATTAAGTTGGTCGTCAAGCCACAAATGTCTATGAAGGAGTCAGTTGCGCATGCTCCGGTTGATGAGGTACTTCATTTTCCTCTTTCTTATTGACTATTTGTTTTCTCCCTTTATCCTTTTGCTAATTGTATCACCTTTCAGGTAATGGAAGATGTTTTAGGTAGCAACTATGATAGTGGAGAAGAAGTGTCATCTTCGGTGAAGGCTTTGGAGGTTGATACGCTTCAAAATATGCAGAATACTCGTACTCCTGCGGTCTCATTTTTTCAAGGTGAGAAGTTCGTCAGTAACTTTCGGAAGGACTTTGCTTTAAGTCTGTGGCAAAAGTTTCGTGATAGAATCATAGCGACCCCTGTTGATGACTTATCTTCTATTAAGGAGGAGGCTCCTGTTGTTATGCAAAATATTAAAGTCTTCTTCCAGTTTGACTCTTCTGCTATAGAAGCATTTCTGAAGATTTTGTTCGACCATGCTGATGCTTATGATGCGGCGAGATCGAAATCTTCCGATGGGATGTCTAAGGAGGTTCTTGATCAACAACTGACTGAGGCAAACGATGCTCTTCAGAGTATTAGGGCGAAACATGTTGAAGGTTCTACCCAAATTCAGGCCACTGAGACGAAACTGCAACGAGTCAAGGATAAAATCAGCCGGTTGAAGAAGAAAAAGAAGACATTGTCTGAGGCGCTGCAGCAACAACAGTCATCGTTTCAAGATGTTGAAGTCAAACTTGCAGATGCTGAGAAACGGGTTTCTGTCATAACCAACACTCCTTCAATTAAAGATGCAGCAATCAAGGATTTGATGTAAGTAAAGTCGTATTTGGATACGGATCTTGAAGACTTGAAGGATTTGAATCTGTTTTAGTTTGTTTAGCTTAGGGCCTTTACTATTACTTGTTTGCTCGTTTTATTTTTTTTGCTTCCTTTTATGAATATTCTCAAACATTCTGTTCAATCTATATATTTTTTTTAACGCTTGTCTTTTTAATATCTTGAATGTATATCCAGCCAATGCAATTGGATAAGACAACTTGAATTTTGACTGAACTTAGAAAGATACTAAGCTGTCTACGTACCTCTTTACAGAGGATCAAGTCAAAACGTAGTTCAATGGGACATAGACTGATTTTGAGGAGGGGGTGCCGTACACAGTTTATACTCATGCGGGCCAGGAGTGACTATTCTTTAACTACTGTAGACAAAGTAGGGTATTTAATTTTTAACCACTAAATACCTTTAGTGGGGTAAGTTAACATTTTAACCACATGAATTCACCTTTGGTGGGTGTCGTACACAGTTTATCCTCATGCGGACCAGGAGCGACATGCAGTTTAGGCTCATGCGTCATGGAGCAAACTGGCTTGGTTTACGCGTAGTAGCGTTTCAGAAATTTCCCATTTATGGGGCCAATATTCACGCCATCTTCGGAGATCAACTTATAGGCGCCATTTGTGTAGACTTCTTTTACAACATAGGGGCCATCCCATTTTGGTAGGAATTTGTTACCTACACGGTGGGTGACCATGATGGGTCTTCTTATGGCGAGCACTAAGTCCCTGACTTGGAAAGAGCGTATCCTCACCTTTCTGTTGAATGTTCTCCCAAGGCGAGCTTGATAACACTCGAGTCTCTGCTGGGCTTCAAGTCTTTTCTCATCAAGAGCTTCCAATTCTTGAAGACGCAGACGTGCATTCTCTTCTTCAGTTAACCCTTCTTGTATAGCCATCCTTAAAGATGGGATTTGTTTCTCGAGAGGGATGACAACTTCAACACCGTACACCAGAGAGTAAGGCGTGGCTTGCATAGGTGTTCTGTAAGTGGTTCGGTATGCCCATAGTGCTTCATTCATCCTTCGTGCCAATCTTTCTTGGACTTGGAGACCACTTTCTTCAGCAGACTACACAAAGTTTTGTTAAAGACTTCAACAAGCCCGTTAGCAGCTGCGTTGTACATCGAAGACTTTCTTTGTTTGAAGTCAAACTTCTGACAAAGTTTTTCAATATGGCTATTGTTGAACGACCTTCCATTATCTATGACGATGTAGAGAGGAACTCCATATCTGAAAATGATATTTATACGGATGAAGTCAGGAACATTTTCCTTCTTCACTTCCCTCAACGCTACAGCTTCGGCCCACTTGGAGAAGTAATCCGTCGCAGCCAAAATGTAGAGATGACCACCAGAAGACTTTGTTAAGGGACCTACGACATCTAAGCCCCAAGCATCAAAGGGCCATGAGGCGATAGTTGGGTGGAGTGGCTCAGGTGGTTGATGAATCAAGTTTGCATAAAATTGGCATGCTTGACATCTTCGTGCATACTCCATACAGTCTGTTACGATTGTCGGCCAATAGTACCCCATCCGCTTTATTCTGAAGTGTAACTTGGGCCCTGATTGATGAGCGCCGCAGATTCCTGAATGAGCTTCCTCCATTGCTTGCAAAGCTTATTCTTCGTTTAGACATCTCAAGAAAACACCGTCGAATGACCTTCTATAGAGTGTGTTCTTATAGTAGATGAACCTAGGTGTGGCGCCGAATATCGACTCGTTGACGTGAATCGCAGGGCAACTTTTTGTGTTTTAGATAATCCACCAATGGTTGACGCCAATCCTCCTTTTCAATTTCGAAGACTTCGACAACATTAATTTCTCCTTCTTTGTCGCCATCACCCTCGAAGATAGGTGGTACGACCCAACTTTTACATATTTGTACTCGAATATGTGCTTCCGGCATAGCTATAGACGATGCCAACTTAGCCAGAGCGTCTGCTTGTTTATTCTCACTTCTCAGCACATGTTCGATTTCCACGTCTCTGAGGTAACTCATTAATCGTTGGGCATATTTATGATAAGGGAGCAGTTCGGGTTTCTTAACCTCGTATGATCCAAGCAGTTGGTTCACTGTCAGCTTCGAATCTCCGTACACTCTAAGGTGTAGTTGCTTTATGTCGACTGCCAATTCCAATCCTAGTATGAGTGCTTGGTACTCGGCGATGTTGTTTGAGCAATTATGTGTTAATGTGAACGAATAAGGCAAAACTTCTCCATCAGATGTCACAAACACAACACCGGTGCCGACTCCTTCTTTATGAGCGGATCTATCAAAATACCTCTTCCAGGGAGGAGAGATTTCAACAGCTAGGACATGTTCATCGGGGAGGTCATCAGATAACTCCCATTCAGCAGGAATTGGATGATCGGCTAAGAAATCAGCCAAGATTTGCCCCTTCACCGCTTTTTGAGGGACATATACAATCTCGAATTGTTGCAGTTGAAGGTACCATCTCGCAAGGCGATCGGAAAGAACCGGTTTAGACATGACAAACTTTAACAGATCTTCTTTTGAGACAAGACGAACCGTGTGAGCTTGGAAGTAATGCTTCAACTTTTGAATCACGAAGATGAGTGCTAAGCATATCTTCTCGATTGGTGAATAGTTTAGTTCATTCGGGACCATCGTCCTACTTAGGTAGTAGAGGGCATTTTCCTTGCCATTATCATTCTCTTGTGCTAGCAAAGCTCCGACTGAGCGCTCTTGAGCAGCTATGTAGAGAATCAACGGTCGTCCAGATATTGGAGCGACTAGTACTGGTGGATTCATCAAGTATGATTTAATACTCTTGAAAGCATTACTACAAGATTCATCCCACTCGAATGGTGTGCCCTTCTTCATGAGGCGACTGAATGGTTGACATCTGCCGGCCAAGTTTGAAATAAATCTCCTTAAGTAAGCCAACATTCCTTGCAAACTTTTGAGTTCGTGAATGTTGCGGGGTTCCCGAATTTTTAAGATTGCGTCAATCTTTGCTTGTTCGATTTCAATCCCTCTGTGGCGAACCACGAATCCAAGGAACTTTCCCGACTTAACCCCGAATGCGCACTTCAGTGGATTCATTTTGAGTTGGTATTGTCTCAAACGTTCAAAAACTTTCCTCAAATCTCGTAGGTGATCGCCCTTCTTCTTTGACTTCACTACCAGGTCATCGACATAACATTCGATATTTTTGTGAAGCATATCGTCGAAGATATTTTGCATGGCCCTTTGATACCTTGCCCCGGCATTTTTCAGATCGAATGGCATCACTTTGTAACAATAGATTCCCTTTGGAGTGCAAAACGCAGTGAGCTCTTCGTCCGTTGGCGACATACGAATTTGATTATAGCCTGATGATCCATCCATGAAGGTTAGAGCTTCATGACCTGTTGTCGCGTCTATCATAAGCTCAGGGATGGGCAGCGGAAAGTCATCTTTGGGACATGCGATATTCAAATCTCGAAAGTCAACACATACTCGGATTTGACCATTCTTCTTTCTCATGGGAACGATGCTCGAAATCCATGTAGCGTATTTTACTTCTCGGATAAAACCGACTTTGATGAGTTTGTTCACTTCAGCTTCTATTAGCGGAACCAATTCTGGTCGGAATCGACGTTGAGTTTGTTTGACTAGTTGAGCTTCTTTCCTTATCGAGAGATGATGAACCGCTACCTTTGGATCTATGCCTGGCATTTCTTTGTATGACCACGCAAACACATCCTTGAACTCTTGTAATAACTGGATGTATGTTTCTTCCTCGTCACTTGATAGTAAAGCACTTTTGTAGGTTGGTTGAGGGTCATTATCGTCACCCAAGTTAATTTCCTTCAGTTCATCGACGGTTACTTTAACACCTTCTTCGAGTTCTGGAGGAGCGTCTTTGGCATCTTCATCCTCTATTTGGGTTTCTTCACATATAGTGACGTGATTCACGGTTGCCACACTTTCGTATGGTTCCTCTAGGTAAACTGACTGCCGAGTATCATAAGCATCGACAAAATCGGATGAAGCTACGCTCTCATTATCATCTTCTCTGTCTCGAGTGTGGATGACTGTCTGAATTGTTCCTTTCAGTTCTTCTCCACACGACACAATCAAGGTGGTTTTTCGCCTCATACGAGATGGTTATAGGCTCCGAAGTCTTTGAGAGTTTGAAAGTTGAACAATTTTCACCGTGTGACGGTTGCTTGTTTTAAGTGGCCCTAGTCTTTTGAAAACGGTTCTCGACTTCCGATGATCCTTTTGAGACCCCAATCTTTCGAAGACAGTTCCTGATTTTCGGCCCAATCTCTCAAAGACAGTCCCTATTTTTCGACCCAATCTCTCGAAGATCGAGACTCATTTTCATATCCGCGATGCCTTCATCAAATATATCCTCTATTGGGTAAGCTTCCTTCTCGGTGATATTATTCGTATTTGCTCGGTTAATTGCAATGCGAATAGGACTTTGCGATGCGTACCCTAATCCAACCTTGTTGTTCTTGGCAGCATAGCCACTATTCCTCGACACTTTTCGACTGTGGTTGAGTCCATATCCTGACTGTTTAAGAGCTTCACGTGGTAACTCCTTCAATGTTGAGTTTCCTTGCGAACTATATCCGACTTTAACAAGGAGGTTAAGGGCTTGAGGACCGTATGACCCTGTGGTCACGAATTCCGATATATCTCCATGCTCGGTCCTAGCTCCTCGAATGGGACGGGTAAACCCTTCGAGTGGTTGTGAAGATGGCCTTTCGGTGTCAAGTTTTGTTAGAGGCAGTGCCAATTCTTCTAAGGCTTCACTGTCTTCAAGAGGTTGTTTGTTTTTATTGGCACGTGATGGAGGCGCCTTTATTTCACCTTCTTCGATCTGTTCATTCTCATTTGTGTCTTATAGAGAGCTTTTGTCGTTGAAGTAGTACCGGGCATCAGCGAAATATGATTCAGCTTCAGTGAAAGGTTTGGCGTCGCCGAACACCCTTTTTATATTGCATCTTTGTAATACTTGAAACATTGGTGTAATGTTGAAGGTATCACACCATTCTCATGTAGCCACGGACGTCCGAGGAGCATATTGTACAATGTCCTTGCATCTTGTTGTCACCAGATTTATCACACGACAGCATCACCAGATTTATCACACGTCAGCAGGACGAATTATCACACGTCAGCAGGTCCCACCGAGACCACGTGATCTGTCGTGCTTAAAGATTTGTCGTGCTTAGTGATTTGTCGTGCTTTATGCACATGATTTGTCATGCTTATGATTTGTCGTGCTGGTCCTCTCTATATAAAGGACCTCACCATTAATTGTAGAAAAAATCTGGAATGTTTCCCTCATTCCACTTATATACCTACACCCACATTTAAGGGAAGAACTACGGTTCTTCCCGCAGTGTTCTTGTTCGATTACTTATTTGTTTGGTGGTCAAATTCAACAAGCCACATCAAAATCGTAAAATATTTGACCGTCAACAATTGGCGCTAGAAGGAGGGTTATTGAAAAATTCGACAAGAACAACGTCGAATTTTCGAATCAAAATCCAGAAAATCTCAAGAACAAACACTGTCATCTTCGACAAAACCCAAACAAAAAATCCAACCAACAAACCCACATATACATACAGATATACATACAAGAAAAAAAAAGAAAGAGAGATGAGGAAGATGAAGAACAGGGCCGTGGAGCCGCCGCACTTCTACCGCCTCCGGCTTCGACGCCGCTGCTATGGCGGCGACCACTCCAAAATCATCCGAACCAGAGCCACCGTCGCCTCAAATTGGCATAAGCCGCAAAGCCTCCACCATCACGCAGCGCCAAAAACGAGGCCCGCTTCTGCGAAATTGCGCAACCGCACGCCTTACACCCAAAGAACGCCGATTGCTCGTTCGGTTGCCCATGAATCGGACCGCAGGTTGCGGCGCCTCTGCTTTCGCTTTCGCCGCCCGCCTATCTCCATTCTCGGCCAAAAATCCGACCTCGCGCCCTCGACTCGGTGCCGCCCCCAGCAAAGGCGTCACCTTCATCCCACTTCGTTGCGGCTCCACAAAGCCGAAAATCACCCTCACCGTCCTCCGCCCAAATATCAACAACCGCCTCACACTCACCACCACCGAATCGGCGTCACCGTCGCCCGGCCATCATCGTGGTTCCGCACCTAAACGAGTTCACAACACCGCTTTGGGGTATTCGGTTTGTTCTAATCAGCGTTGGGAGGTGAGCCCATCTGATCTGATCGTTAATGTTGGGCTTGAGGGGATATTTCGACCTTGGATCAGTATTGGGCCATGATTTTTGTTGGGTTATTAAAATAAAATTCCAGGTTATAAAAACTTATGGGCCAGTTCGTGTTATGGGCCTGTTTTCATGAGTGTGGGGATGGGCTAATTTCATGAGGGGTGGGCTTGACCAAATATGAGCTATTGGGCTTAGATTGCATGAGTTGGGCACGGTTTTTAATTAATAGTGGGGCTTAAGGGCTGCACTAATTAATTTATGGGCCTGGGCTGTTGGATGTTTAATTTGTGGGCCCGACTTTTCGACCCAAGTAAAAAAAAATGGTCAGCAGTTCGGGAAAAGAAAATTAGATTAGCACCCGGAGTCTGGCGAGCAACTCAAAGAATCTACGGGTAGTCCTTTTACCCACCCCACCAGGTTTATTATGTTTATGTCCTCGTGGCTTTTAATTCATTCGTTTATTTTCATTTATTTTGGTCGTGCCTACGAATGGTCGCACCTAAGCCAGACGACCCGAACAAAGACGAACGAGCCGAGGTTTATGTTCACCTGACAAAACAATTCGTACTTAGATACCCGTAGTAAAGCGAGTGATGGGTACGGAGTCGCAACTAAATAAGATGACTCGTACTTACAGATACCCGCAACAAAGCGAGTGATGAGTACGGGGTCGCAGTTAAATAAGATGGCCCGAGCAGAGTAGTGATCGCAGCAAACATAAGACGATCACGAAGAAGTCAGGGTGGAACATAGACACATATTATGTTCGAATTCATTCAGAAGAAAACGACACTACCGGCCAAATTACAAAAAAGCCACTTGTACGATTATGCCCACCTATTCGGCATAGCAATACCGCCTTTTCAGCGACAATTATGCCCGCCTACTCGGCGCGGCACTACCGCCTTCTCGGTGACGATTATGCCCGCCTGTTTGGCGTGGCAATACCGCCTTTTCGGCGACGATTATGCCGGCCTCTTCGGCGCGGCACTACCGCCTTTTCGGCGATGATTATGCCCGCCTGTTTGGCTTGGCAATACCGCCTTTATGGCGACAATTATGCCCGCCTACTCGGCACGGCACTACCGCCTTCTCGGTGATGATTATGCCTTCCTGTTCAGCGCGGCACTACCGCCTTCTCGGCTGTAGGTCCCGAACGGGTTTAGTGAGGGCAGAAGTCTAGAGGGGAGGGGTGAATAGACTTCTGAAAACTTTTTGTGCGCATCGGTGTGAGGCGCTTAACTTTGATCAGTCTTGAGTGAATCGGTTTGGGGTGATAATTAACTTATGTCGCTTTGAAGGCGGATCGATTTCGTAACTATCGGTTTAAGCGATGTGTCGCGAAAGCTTAAGTTTTACCCGTGTGAAAAACCGGTTTTGATAAATCGGATTCCAAAGTTAATCTTTTAATCAGTTGACTGAAGTGTCAAGTTTGATCAGATCAGAAGCTTGGTGCTAACTGATCTCAACTTGGAATATGTATGCGCTTTTAAAGGTTGTGTGCGATTGTGTAATCGCTTAATCAAAGCGGTAAAGGCACACAAGATTTATAGTGGTTCGTATAAACCAGATCCTACGCCCACTCTTCCCTATCTCAAGGGGCACCTACTTAACCAATTTGGACTTTGTTTTATGTGTAAGTCCAACACAAGACACCAACTAGATGTTTAAGGAGTTCACACTCAACCGATCCCGAGATCGAAACTAGAAACCCTAGTGCGAAATCTTGCTAAACAACTTAACCTAACTTGGGGGTTTGGGTAAGATTGTTTTTGGTTCCAACTATGAAATCTTTTCTTGCGGTATAAGCGCCCTAACAGCTAGATGAAAAGATTTCTATGCTAAGAACTTATGGGATGAACACTTAATAAAAATTAATCTTCTTGTTCGTGTTCTTGTGCGGAAATCTGATATTAGCTTGAGCTTCTTGATTGTTCAGCATTTCCGTTGTGTTCACTCTAAAGTGTAATCCCATATATATAGACCTTGAAATCAAAGAGCCGTTGGAGAGCAATTTGAATTTCAGGCTATATTTGGTAGACTTGCAGGCTTGATGTGAAGTGCTTCAGGAACGGCATGGCCAAAAGCGTGAATTTATATTTTGTAGCCGTTATAGAGAGGTAGCATCAAATCCCGCAATTGCCGGCTCCGATCATACGTATCTTGTTCTTATTGGATAGCAGACTCACTTTTCAGTGTGTTGTTCTTCCAACTAAGCTTGACATTCTTCTTGTTCAGATCATAGACGTATGATTAGGTGAAACATCAGATTTCACCTGGTGAGCTGACCTGATCAGTCTACCTGATAGAGTCTTCAGGTGCCGGTTGACTTAGCTTCAACTAGCAGACTCGACTGATGTAGGTCTTCTGGTCTGATCTTCGAGTATTTAGAGTTTGATCTTTATGACTTTAGCTGAGATATCTGACTAGATCAGAATGATCTGATCTTCTATTCTTGTCTTGCATTCTGGCCTGTCGGATATCAGCTGTCCTTTGAGTCTTCAGATCTGACCTATACATATTGAGTTTCCCCCTCAATATGTGACCTATCTATTTCATCAGTTGTTCTATACAAACATTATCAACCGGTCTCCTATAGCGGTAGTAATATAAACATCGGTCATTACTTGTCCATTGGTCCTATTACATGTGTTTTTGGAACTTTCATCAAAACTATAAATTTCCCAACAATTTCCCCTTTTGATGAAACCAAAAGCACTTTGAGAAACCAAATACAAATTGATAAAAAATAGAAACGATTAAGAGCATATAATCGAAAGACAATGAGACTTTGTCTTAGGATCGGAAAAATAAACTTTTCTCATTAAAAAATGTTGATTACATGTTACATCGAAAAAGTTTGTAAATAAAACAAATGATCCCGAGTAGTCTTACGATTCTTCACTCTTTAGGCTTGTATCCTTCGCATCTCTCTTTGATCTTGAGGTACATTGAAAATCGATAAAGTTTCCATTTGACATCATCGATCTGGCGAGGATCGATTATGTCGTTCTGCGCAGGATGTCAAAATAGAATCTTTGAAATGCCCGATCTGTCAAATGAGCCATCCGCCTTCTTCGAGTAATCCATCGATCATACTCTTGGCGAGATATTTTTACATTGATAAGTTTGGCCTCATTTTCCGGATACTTGAAAAAATCCGGGTATTTATTTTCTAACCAGGTTGAGGAATTCTTCATCGGAGATTCTTCTTGTGGAACAAGATTAAGAACAAAGGCATCCGAAGCCATTCACTCCTCGATCTTATTCCATTCCTCAAATTTCTTAGCATCTTGTGGCAGTTTTTGGGATGATCTCATCAACTCTTCTTTGGCGGCTTAGGTTACGTACGGATTTTCCAAAATTCTTCTTTTTCTTCGCTCTCGATCCGAATTTCTTCTTGATTTTACGCCTCTGCCATTTTTTTCGCCCTTCTTTCTTCTTGGCTTTTTTTCGGGCTTCTTCACTTTCACGCTCTTTGGACATCTTTTTCAGAAATCCGAGTTTGTGATGTCCCTCAAGACTTTTTTGTTATGTCGGTTGGTTTCTCATTCTGTCCTTCCCCCTTTTGGTTTGATCAAAAAAGTAGTAGTGAGGTGGGAGGTCGAGAACCAAAGTTGACTACGATCGCCTGTTGAGATCTGCCCAGCAATGATATGCCTTGAGTTTGAGCGGTTAGATTTTGAATCTTCGATATCATTTCGATCTTGGCAGATTCCATGGCGATAGAGAGTGTTTTAATCGGTTTGTCAAGTTTCTCTTCTATCAATTCTAGCTTGTCGATGAGCATCGAAAAAAAAACTTGTTGTTGATCCACCGAGTCGGTTTGGCATCAACGGTCTTTATCGATTCGGTGACGCAGATGAACCTGATTTGGGGAGAACTGATCTTTGATTGCCCCAATCTGGGAAATAGCCAATTCCTTTGATCTGTTATTTCTTTGATGGCACCGCGCCTTTGATCGACTTATCGATCCCTCAACTTCTTCTTTTCGGGAGATCTTTGAGACAAGATTTGATCTCCTGAAGTTGATCAGTAGTGACGTGTGATGTTGGAATGTTGGGTGTCACTTGATCTGATTCAGTTGTTTGTGCCTCCAGTGGTTGGTCATGAACTGCAGCACCAGCTCCACTATCATCGGCAGCTCCTGCATCCTTCATGATGGCATCTGCTTGAAGCTTTGTCGGCGATCTCCGTTTCGTCTGTTAAAGCAACCCTAGCTTCCTCGTGGATCGGATCTTTGACAGATTAGCGATTATCGGCTTCACCAGATCCCACTTTAGCAGATTTCCTCATGTCGAAATCGAAGTCTGCAAACTCATCCGCACCGCCCATCTGTTCAATAATTATTATAAAGTCTGAGAAGCTTTTTAATCGAAGATCTCTCCAGGTGAGGATCTCCATAACTTCCTCTCTTATGGCAGGATGGGCGACCAGTTCTGATACAACTCATCAATTTCTCTTCGATTAGCATTCCGATCAATTTCCCGATTATGATCTTTGTTGATCCGGACTCGAGAATTGTCATCGGTCGATTTGATGAGATGTGGAAGGTTCTGGTTTGTCTTGAGTAGGCGGAAATTGGCTGACGGTTCGACTGCGAGAGGTTCTCACGTGAAGCGAGTGCTACAGTTCCACATCGTGTAAGCTTTACGGTTCGCGAACCGATGCGATTTCGGAGTTCAGGGGGGTGGAAGAATAGGAGAGACATGCTTTCGGCAGACCATTAGTCCGAGTGGTGAATCACCGAGCTTGAGGAGAAGGAGATCGATCGGCTTGTGCTTCTTCCTCGAAATGATCTGGGCGAGCTCGGCTTGAGAAGCCCGCCCGTCGATTTTTCACCGATTTTTTGTGTTACAAACAGATCGATCTGGCGCTCTTTCTTCATCGACTCATCTTCAAGCATCGAGTCATGGAGGCTTGTTTCGCCTTCTTCTTCTCTTCTCCGGCCTTCACCAATTTTCTTTTCTTCTTCCGGGGGCATCCGGTGTAGACGGTTGCTTCCTTGCTTTTTTTCCTTTCTTTGACTTTGGGGGGTTGGCGCATATCATCGCCTAGTGGCCCAAAGATGGTCAAGTGGTCAGTGAGAAAGGCCTTATAGGACTTCAAATCAATCTGTTCCCATTCAAAGATTAAGCGGTTTATCTTTCAGAATAACTGCAACCTTGTTGAGATTGCTGATCTTTTTCTTCAGATATACCTGCCTCAGTTCATTGACTCCAAATTTCTCATGTTCTTGGAGCAGAATGGCCTTCAGGAACCCGTGCCAATTGATGTTCTTGGCTTCATCAATTATTGCGACCATCTTTGTACATTTTGACGGATGTAAGAGCATCAATTTGAATGCAATACCCATAATTGTTTTTGATAATATGTCAAACAACAATCGGTATTTCCTCTTGAGCATTGGCGACAAAACCTCGACGTATGATGTTTGTCGGCCTCTCTGAAGAACTCTTTTTTTCGATCAGCTCATCTTCGTTCTCCCTGTAATGAGCAGGCGAGATCCGTCCTTTTGGTAGGCTGAACAGACGGGTTATATCATCATTCGTCAGTCTGATTTCTTCTCCGTTGACTGTCGAGAGCAGTTCATTTCCCGGAACGTCCGTATCCACTCTTAAATTCCTTAGGAATTCTAGTGCTTCATCTTTGCATCACTTTGGATTGCGGTGGAAGCGAGCATAAAAAATTTCTCAAGGCCTGCTTTTCGCAGAATTTGCTCGACCTCCATGGATTCCGGATCCTGAGTGATATTGAACTGTACGAACTTATCATCCACAATCTTTGTTGCCAGTTTCGCATAATTGCACATTATCTTTCCCATTCCGTGGGTGGCCATCTACAAAGGGATGGACCCGATTAAAGTTGTGCATATATATATAAGAACATCACATATCGAAACCAAGAAACAATAAAGCATAACACAGGATAAAAACATTTAAGATCAATGGATTAAAAAATACATCAAATAAACATAAATTACCAGATTCTGTTTTTCGGAAGGATGATTTTGAAACTTAGGAAAAACACTTTGAATCTGAGAGAAGTAATCTGGAGTTTTCAGAGAATAAATCGCAAGTTTGTGAAATGGAAAACTCTGGTATGGTTTTTGATGATCTTTATAAAGACGAGGAGGGAAAAAGAAGACAAGATTTGGAAGATCAACCGTTTGAAAAGATTAAACGCTCCAGATTAAGCGGTTTTGATCGTAGGTCGGGAAAAAGCACGTCACGAAAACCTTTTGGATTTAAAAGCACATTTAGTAGCGGTTAATACATGTTCCCCACGTCCGCATTAAATGATTTGCGGGGAATACGTCCACAAGGATAATGGAGGGTATAAAAAGGCAAATAATATCGATAAGATCCGATAAATAAGCAAAGAACAAGAGAAAAGAAAGGCGATGTCGGTTGGTGATATTGTAATCGATCAATACCACTTGTCCATGTTGATTTCACTTGTTGATCTTAGTATTCTGCCTAAGCCTTAAAATTTCCCAACTGATCCTTTTAACTGATCTTCTTCACTTGCATCTGATTTGTTGAAGTTTCAAGCTCAACTGATCTTCCTTGAATACGTCTGATTTCCCTTCTGATCCTCCTTGATCGGGTTGAAGTTCCCCTTCAACCGATATTTACTTTTTTCCCATAGACCGATGTATCCGATTTGTTGGAGTTTCAAGCTCACCGATCTTCCTCATCGATCGAAACCGTATGTAATCGATTTTTAGTTGACCTAATCCGATTCTTCTCAGATCAAGCCAATTCTTGGGATAAGTGTTACCGCCAAAACTTAGTCTAGAATAGTAGCTTCTATTCCCTAAGTTGGCGCGATTTGACATGCGTAATTATCGTCTGAATCTTTCGATATGTCAATCCGCCGTAAATTTATCCAATTATCGATCGGCGTGATTCCTACACGCTGTCCTTTTGGTGCAGATTTCTCTAAAAGGTTTTGAGAACTCGAATTTGCATTTGCACCCTTGCTTGGTCTCTATAAATTGGACCAATGTTTTACACAACATAACCCATTCACCATACTTATCTTTCTTTGTAAAATCATGCTTTCTGGTGAACCCTTATTTCCGGTGAAACTTCCGGCAAACACCTTTACCCCTTTTTCAATGATTTCAGCTTCTCAAATCAACCCTGTGTGTCCCTTATCACTGTCTTCGTCATCATCAAAGATTTCACATACAATCGTTGCCAAGCTTCTCTACCACCGAGGTGGCGGTTCTGCTATTGCAACTGAGAAGACACTTCTCCTAACCGTATGCACCTTGTGTGTCTATCGAGATGAGCGTAACTTTGCATCATCAACAGACTCGGTCGAAAATGAACATGAGTTTGATGTACGGTGCGCATCGGAACAACGGTGATGCCCGTATATCAACTCACCATTTAACAAAATTGGAGAGCCCAATGACTCTTTCTTAGGGCTCCGGCTTAAAAATCCCTATCAACGCTCTCTCGCTCCACTTGGTTTTAGCTTGACGATCGGCTTAGGATTATTTTAAAGCCTCTCTCACCCTTGTTAAGTGGGGAAAATGAGAGCATCGATTTAAAATCTCTCTTTTCCACTTCTTCAAGGGGTTAGGATGAAGGTTTAGTGTTAAGGTTTTTTCGGTTTAGGGTTTAGGGTTTAGGTACTGACCTCCGGGTCCTCTTGTACTTGTATCTTGTAATGTAACCTGACCTTCGGGGTCTTTATTAATGAAAATTTCGGTTATTTCATTGTTGTGTAAAATTCCTGTATCCTTATGCGATTGTAGGCTTTAATCTGTGAATCTTGCTTGTTGAATATCAGCTAAATCGACTTACAAAGATGTAAAATAACCCAACTGATTTAATCAGATATTCCTTTTAAATTGTGCGTTTCCTTTAATCGATAAACCTTAAATCGATCGATTCCTTTAATCGATAACTCAGAATCGATTTTTTCTCACATCAGTTCCTTGACTGATCTTCTGATCAATTGAGATACCAAACTCAACTGATTCCTTTCAGCCTGGTTAGTCTCTTAACCAGCTGGTTCTGGAGAACAATCCATCAAACATTTTAGGTGCTTTTTCTCCAAGATCCAGAAGCCCTAGCTCATTACACAATTCTCTGAATCTGATCTCAGCTAGTGGCTTGGTTAGAATATCAGCTTTCTGTATATTAGTATGAATCTTTTCCATTCTGATATTCTTCTTTTCAACATGATCTCTTATAAAATGGTGCCTGACATCCACATGCTTGCATCTTGTATGTAGAACAGGATTCTGAGTGATTGCAATAAAGACTATTATTTGTCACGAAAAATAGGTACATTCTTAGTTTCAATGTTATAATCCCTCAGCTGCTGACTAAGCCAGAGCAGTTGGGAACAACAACTTCCTGCAGCCATATATTCTGCATCAGTAGTAGATGTTGCAACTGATGTCTGCTTCTTTGAAAACCATGAGATCAGTTTACTTCCTAAAAAAAGCGACAAGTTCTGAGGTGGATTTTACATCAATCTTGCAACCTCCATAATCGAAATCGAGAATACCCACTAAGCTCTAGATTATCATCGATGGGTAAAATAAACCAAGGTTTATTGTCCCTTGAGATACTTAAGAATCCACTTAGGCGCTTCTAGGTGACTTATCATTGGATTTGCACGAAATCGCACATACACCCTCTGCGAAGGTTATATCCGGTCTGGCGGCGGTCGGTATAGTAGAGATCCAATGAGAGCCCTATATTCCTTCCGATTTGTTTTTCGACCATCCTCATCTGGATCCATCTTGAATCCGGTCATCATAGGAATTTTGGCTTCCTTACAATTTTGAACTCCAAACTTAGCCAATAAATTCCTAGTGTACTTTGCTTGGCGATGAATATCCCTTACGTACTTTGCTTTTACTTGAAGACCCGTAAAGTAATTCATCCGTCCCCATCATGGACATCTCGAATTTCCCTTGCATCGGTTCTTTGAATCTTTCACATAGACTCTTGTTAGGAGATCCAAGATGATGTCGCCCACGTAAATCTGAACCATCGAAATATCTTTTCCATCTTCTATTCTCGAATAAGGTTACGTCCCTTTGTTCGCTTTTAGTGAACCCACTTTCGATCAAGAACGAGAGAGTGTATCATACCAAGCTCGAGGAGCCTTTTTTGAGCCATAGAGAGCTTTTTCTTAGACAGTACACTTGGTTGCCCTTTTCAAAGCACGGAGGTTGTTCGACATAAACTTCCTCTGCTAGTACCCCCCGTTTAAGAAAGCGCTCTTTACGTCCATCGATACCGCAGTGAACCCTCCTCGTGGGAAGCATATGCGAAAACAAATGAATGGCTTCTAAAGGCGGCCCGGGTGCAAAAGGTCTAGTCATAATCAATTCCTTCTGATTGTGAATACCCCTTAACAACAAGTCTTGCCTTATTTCTGGTGATGACATTTTTCTCATCTCTCTTGTTCTTGAATACCCACTTCTTGCCAATAACATCTTGATGACTTGGTCTGTCCACTAGTTCCCAAACTTGATTTACGTCGAATGTTCGGCTCCTCCTGCATGGCTAGAATCCGACTTATGTCTTGTAGAGCTTCCTCTATTGTTGTTGGTTCCTTCATAGACAGATAACAACAATACATGGCACTTTCACCAATATGATGTCTAGTTTTAACTTTATCAGATGGGTCTCCGATTATCAGATCAGTTGGATGACTGGTTATCCAGGTCCTTTTGTTCTGATTTGCGTCGGTTTGGAGAACATCGTCCGTTTCTGATAAAATTTCATTACTAACGATTGGGAGTGGTGCAGAGTTATGATCCACTTGATAAGAACAAGTCTCAGCTGATGTTGGACTCATCATGTGCTGATGTCCGTTCGTGGGAACTTCAGTGTTCCCCCACCCGGATGGTTCGATTGATCTTGATCTCTCACCGTGACGGCTTCTTCACCGACAGTTGTTCGTACCTTAGGATCTGAATGATCTGGTGAATCAGCTAGATCTGGAATGTATACCTTTACGGTTTCTGATTCTTTTTTCCTTGATCATTAGCTGATCCATTTTCTGAGCATCAGGTACTTGTTGATCAGGTACATCTTGTTCTGAGGCAGATTTCTCTTGTTCGAAAGATGCTTCATCAAAGACTACATGGGGTGTTTCTTCCACAAGTAGGGTTAAATGCATTGTAAACCACGAAAGCCTTGCTAGATGAGGAATATCCTAAGAATATACCCTCATCGACTTGGCCTCAAAAGTCTTCAACCGACTCTTCCCATTGTTGTGTATGAAACACTTACACCCAAAAAAACATGGAAGTAAGAGACACGAGGTTTTGTCCTTCCACGGTTCATAGGGTGTTTTGTAGTGAGCCTTAGTCGGAAGACATCTGTTACGAGTATGGCATGCAAAGTTGATTATTCGCCCGAAACGGCTTGGTATTGCATGTTCAATTAACATTGTGCGGCGAACTTCTTTGAGAGTTCTGTTCCTCCGCTTCGCTACTCCATTTTGTTGTGGCGTCCTTTGCGGTGATGTTTCATCTCAGATACCAAACTTAGAGCAAGAATCGAAAATAAAGGAGTTCGAAATTTCATACCTTTATCGATCGATTTTTACTCTGTTGACACCCTTCTCATTTTGTAATCTTTTTAGCAGCTCGGGTATCTTTGTTGTCGTCTCATTCTTCTTATGTAAGAATATAACCCAGGTAAACTTGGAATAGTCATCCACGATTACGAGTGTATTTAAGGTCCGTTGAGACTAAGCGGGTGTAATCGGTCCAAATAGATCCATATGAAGCATTTGTAGTACTCTGCTTTGGATGCGGTCCGGAAATTCCCTTGAATGAAGCTTTGACTGTTTTCCCTTCGACATCGCGATACATATCCGATCCTTTGAAAATACTTCATTCGGAAGTCCTTCCACTAGAGACATCCTTACTATCTTATTAAGAGTTTTAAAGTTCAGATGGCTCATTCTTTTGTGCCAGAGCCAACTGCTACTTTTGGAACTCTTGACAATCAGGCATGCATTTCTTGGGCAACTGCTTTCCATCACCAGTAGATCGTCCCTTTCCTTGAACCCGATTAGCAAAATCTGTTGAGTGGCTCGATTCTTGATAGTGCATTGGTCAGTCGAGAACTCAACACTGAATCCGTTGTCGCAGAATTGTGAAACCGATAGTAGGTTGTGCTTCAGACCTTCGACATACGAGACTCGATTATTTGTACATCATCATTCTCTAAGTTCCGAATCCTTTGGTATAACCAAAGTTATCATCACCGAAGAGTACACGCGGGCCTTTCTGTTCTATGTATGAGCTAAGGAGGTGCTTGCTTCCTGTCATGTGCCTTGAACATCCACTATCGATGTACCAGAAAGTTGCTTGCACACCTCCTTTGTTGGCCAGACCCACGCGATCCTGCAGCCAAATCAGGCTTTAGGTACCCCTTTTGGATTGGGTCCTGAGGGGTTAGGATTAGTTTTGGGGATACATACAAACAGAGCACTTCTATTGTGATCAGTTAGATCAGAAGGCCTGATTTGTCTCCCATACCTATCAACATAATCATACGTCTCTTTATATGCTTTCTGATTAGTATGATTATTAGTGTGAACCTTGGGTGACTTAGAAGACTTGGAATTTATCTTTTTTGTTTGTCTTCTTTTCATCCAGTGTGGTTCTGGTGCAGCAGCCCTAGATTTCTGATTATAGGGGTAGGTACGACTGCTACCATTCGGCATAGGTGGTTTTTGCAGTTTACCTGAAGCATGCTTATTAGGCAGCTGACCTTGATTGGGTCTCAGATTGGACTTCCCTTTTACAGGTTGTCTTTTTACGATTCTCGATCTGTTGATCGAGTTGAGGTCTCTTCGGAAGAACCGGTTCTTCTGTTGATTCCTCGATCGATGCTTTACCATTGGGGTCCATTTACATTTCCCCATACGGTTGGGCACTCGCCTTACACCTTTCAAGTCTTCTTTTTCCTTATTAGATACATGTTTGGCTTTTGGTGTATCTTTTATCGAAACTTCGTCGATTACACCTTTTTGAGATGAATCAGTCGGGGCTTTTGAGGATGTGGAAGGGTTCTCATACCCAAGTCCCTTCTTGTTAATCGTTGTTCGAAAATAGGCGTTCATGTCTTGAACGGTTTTAGATGATTTTGAAAAAACCTCTATTTTCTTACGCAGATTATCCTCAGATGATTTTAGACTTTCATGCTTTTGGAACAGCTCATCGAATTTTGCTTGCGAGGATTTTGAAGTCATCGACTTCTTTGTTTGTTAATTGCCGGTGATCTTTGATCGACTTCTCTGATCGAAGCTTTAACCGAGAATTTTAAATTTCTTAGTTGCCTTCGAGCGGTTTAATTGATTTAAGTTCGGAGAGGCTTTCTTGAGATCATTTTCTTTAGCAAAAGTGATTATTTACGGTCCCCACTTTATCATTTTCAGCCTTCCACTATAGCATAAGTGTCTACTGCATTGGAGAGATCCTCAAGCAATTGCTCAGAGTAGAGTTGCAGGTCAATCTCCCCAGCAGGTGTGCTAATGATAGCAGGTGTAGAAGCGAACGAAGCAGGTTTGGAGGTTACCTCAGTTGGTCCTCCCCGCCATCGAGCAGATCTCATCATCGTCTGAAGAGAATATCGGATCTTCATTTTCATAGAAGTCAACAAAGATTCTTGTCGGTAAGTCTTCTCTGAGAGGAGTATCCAGAGTCCTCGGAGGCGGATAGAATCGTCGATTCTGACGTATCGGCAACCATAGCTCTTACATCCCTATAACGTTGCTCTCTTACATTCCTCTTTTCTTCCCTTTCTCTTGGCGTCGAGTGCAGGCGTCTGCTTGCTATAGTGACTGGCTTCTCCACGGTTGAAACCGCACGCTCCTTGATCCACCGAACCTTTCCTTCGGGTGAATCACTCTCGTCTGTATGACCTATCGGTGTGACTTCCCTTTACGATAGTAGTCGAGCTTCTACATGCGATTGGTTATCTCTTCCTTCCTCGATCGATTATCTCTTTTCCTTTCATCTCTGTGATCCCTACGATCATCGGATCACAGTTCTTCTGGAGATCTGTTGGGCGATCTCCTATCTCTCCCTACGGTATGTTGATAGTCCTTATAAAACCTTCGATACTTACCAAGTTGGACGTTCGACTTCTCAAGCTTCTGTAGCGAGCGTCTGATACGCGACTTATGATGTTTCCAATGGGCTCATTGGTCTTCGATCTCTTCTTTGGTTGCCTTAAAAGCAAGCCGATTTGGAAGTTGAGGCTTCAATGGGCACCTCATCTTCATCTTTGTCCTCTCTCAATTAAATCGAACTCGTGAGCTTTAAGGCTCAAGAACGAGCTACTTGGCTTCATTTTTGAAATGTCTTGGCAATCCTTGATTCTGTGACCTTCATGTCCCATTTCTTGGTGAGAGACCTTAAAATTTTGTAGTTGATATCTTTATCGGACATCTCTCTACCAAGTTCTCGAAGCTTGTTTATTGACATCGTAATCCTTCCATCGAGTTAGATTGATGGTTTAGATTGGGCAACATCTTCAATTTTTCGAACTTTACCGATTCGACTGCAGACTATTTGTCTTTTTATCCGGTCATTTCCTCGCATATTTCAAATGAGTATCCCACATTGCTTTTCGCAGATTTGAGATACTTAATCTTTTCCTTGGTGACCTTATCCATTGTTTTCATGATAATGTGCCTTTGCGATAGTATCTAGAGTATCACTTCTTTCCTTTCCTCTGCATCCATCAAGGCTGGGCTTTTACGTTACAAGACTTCCGGGGCAAAATCGGATCTCCTCCAACCCGTAGGGTTGTCGTAGTATATGATGATGGGTCCTCTTTCGATGACTTCCATCATTACGCCATTGATCGAAACTAGATGGTTGGACATATATATGGCCCAATCTGCATACTCATCGATTGAGAACTTGGGCGGATCATGATACATACGAGGTGTTATCCATCTTTGAGTGTTTTGGAAAATGAATGAGTTTTAAGAAAGTTTTTCAAGATCGATTCGATCGACCACAAAGATTCTTCCTCAAGAATCGATGATACACAAAAGTCGATTAATCGATTAGAACCAACCGCTTTGATACCACTTGTAGGTCCCGACGGGTTTAGTGAGGGCGTAAGTCTAGAGGGGAGGGTGAATAGACTTACGAAAACTTTTTGTGCTTGGTCGGTGTGAGGCGATTAACTTTGATCAGTCTTGAGTGAATCGGTTTGGGCGATAACCAACTTCTTGATCGCTGAAGGCGGTCGATTCGATAACTATCGGTTTAAGCGATGTGTCTTGGAAGCTTAAGTTTTACCCGTGTGAAAAACCGGTTTTTGATAAATCGATTCCAAAGTTAATCTTTTAATCAGTTGACTGAAGTGTCAAGTTTGATCAGATCAGAAGCTTGGTGCTAACTGATCTCAACTTGGAATATGTATGCGCTTTAAAGGTTGTGTGCGATTGTGTAATCAGTTAATCAAAGCGGTAAAGGCACACAAGATTTATAGTGGTTCGGACAAACCAATCATCGTCCCACTCTTTCCTATCTCAAGGGGCACCTACTTAACCAAATTGGACTTTGTTTTATGTGTAAGTCCAACACAAGATACACCAACTAGATGTTTAAGGAGTTCACACTCAACCAATCCCAGAGATCAGAACTAGAAACCCTAGTCTGAAATCTTGCTAAACAACTTAACCTAACTTGGGGGTTTGGGTAAGATTATTTTTGGTTCCAACTATGAAATCTTTTCTTGCGTATAAGCAGCCTAACAACTAGATGAAAATATTTCTATGCTAAGAACTTATGGGATGAACACTTAATAAAAATTAATCTTCTTGTTACGTGTTCTTGTCTTGAAATCGATATTAGCTTGAGCTTCTTGATTGTTCAAATTTCCGTTGTGTTCACTCTAAAGTGTAATCCCATATATATAGACCTTGAAATCAAAGAGCGTTGGAGAGCAATTTGAATTTCAGGCTATATTTAGTAGACTTGCGAGCTTGATGTGGCGTCTTGAGGAACGCATGGCCAAAAGCGTGAATTTATATTTTGTAGCCGTTCTGAGAGAGGTAGCATCAAATCCCGCAATTGTCGGCTCCGATCATCGTGTCTTGTTCTTATTGGATAGCGGACTCACTTTTTCGGTGTTGTTCTTCCAACTAAGCTTGACATTCTTCTTGTTCGGATCATAGACGTATGATTAGGTGAAACATCAGTTTCACACGGTGGTGACTTTGATCGATCTGAATCGATCGATCTACGATAAGTCTTGGTCTTGGTTGACTTAGCTTCAACTAGCGGACTCGTGATGTAGGTCTTCGATGCGATCTTGAGTATTGAGTTTGATCTTTATGACTTTATTTGAGATATCGACCCGGATCGAACGATCGATCTTCTATTCTTGTCTTGCATTACGCCCGTCGGATGTCGGTTTCCCTTTGAGTCTTGATTCGACCTATACATATTGAGTTTCCCCCTCAATATGTGACCTATCTATTTCATCAGTTGTTCTGTACAAACATTATCAACTGGTCTCCTATAGCAGGTAATATAAACATCAGTCAGCTAACAGGTCTGACTGGTCCTATTACATGTGTTTTTGGAACTTTCATCAAAACTATAAATTTCCCAACATCGGCGATGATTATGCCCACCTACTCGGCGTGGCAATACCACCTTTTTGGCGATGATTATGCCCGCCTACTCGGCGTGGCACTACCGCCTTCTCGGTGACGATTATGCCCGCCTGTTCGGCGTGGCACTACCGCCTTCTCGGCGACGATTATGCTCGCCTACTCGGCGTGGCAATATCACCTTTTTGGCGACAATTATGCCCGCTATTAAACGCGGCACTCTGCCTTTTTGGCGGCGATTATGCCAGCCTGATATTTTTGGCCTTTTCTGCCGCTTCTCGGTGATGAGATAAATCGGCCTTCTGGCGGCGATGACCAGCCCGCCTTCTCGGCGTCGGCTTTCTGCTACCTCGGCGATGTCCAGTCCACTGTTTTAGCGAAGTATTCTCTGCCTTCACCGGATGAGATAAATGCGGCCTTCTGGCGGCAACCAATACCTTCTCGGCGTCGGCTTTCCGCTACCTCGGCGATGTCGATCCGCCATTTTAGTAAAGTATTCTCGCGCTTCCGGCGATGAGATCGTCGGCCTTCTAGCGGCGACGACCCGCCTTCTCGGCGTCGGCTTTTTGCTACCTCGGCGATGTCAAGTCCGCCATTTTAGCGAAGTATTCTCCGCCTTCTCGGCGATGAGATAGTCGGCCTTTACGGTGATGACCAGCCCGCCTTCTCGGCGTCGGCTTTCTGCTACCTCGGCGATGTCCAGTCTGCCATTTTAGCGAAGTATTCTCCGCCTTCTCGGTGATGAGATCGTCGGCCTTTACGGCGATGACCAGCTGCCTTCTCGGCATCGGCTTTCCGCTACCTCGGCGATGTCCAGTCCACCGTTTTAGCAAAGTATTCTCCGCCTTCTCGGCGATGAGATCATTGGCCTTTACAGCGACGACCAGCCCGCCTTCTCGGCATCATCTTTCCGCTACCTCGGCGATGTTCAGTCCGCCATTTTAGCGAAGTATTCTCCGCCTTCTCGGCAATGAGATCGTCAGCCTTTACGGCGACGACCAGCCCACCTTCTCGGCGTCTGCTTTCCGCTACCTCGGCGATGTCCAGTCCACCATTTTAGCGAAGTATTCTACGTCTTCTTGACGATGAGATCGTCGGCCTTTATGGCAACGACAAGCCGGCCTTCTCGGCATTGGCTTTCCGCTACCTCGGCGATGTCCAGTCCGCCATTTTAGCGAAGTATTTTCCACCTTCTCAGCAATGAGATCGTTGGCCTTTACGACGACGACCAGCCCGCCTTCTCGGCGTCGGCTTTTCGCTACCTCGGCGATGTCCAGTCCGCCGTTTTAGTGAAGTATTCTCCACCTTCTCGGAGATGAGATCGTCGGCCTTTACGGCGACGACCAGCCCGCCTTCTCGACATTGGCTTTCCGCTACCTCGGCGATGTACAGTCTGTCATTTTAGCTAAGTATTCTCCGCTTGTACGGCATTGATCTGCCCATCTTTTTGAGTCTTGGCCTTCGCGTAATGACCGTATTCATTCGCGAAGAAAAACTCGCCATCGAACGGCAGATCGACCGCCTTTATGGCATTCATTCGCCGTTACGGCATCGACCTGCCCGCCTTCTCGGTGTTGGCTCTTTGTTTCGGCGTGACCAGTTCACCTCTATCAGCGTTAACCTGCTCACCTTCATCGACTTTGGCCCTCTTGTTAGACCGCACAGTTAATCAGACGATTTATATCATGTAAAAGTCGCAAACTGCTCGGCCATAAGTGGTCGACGACGAGCGCAAAATTTACTCTTATAAATCGCATAGCTAATAAGACGATTTGGACTGAGGAAAGTCGCAAATTGCTCAGCCGTAAGTGGTCGATGACGAGCGCAAAATTTACTCCTATAGATCACCACGGTGGTAAAAACGATGCGGGCGGAGAAAAAAGTAAATAAAGCCTTTTTCGGTCGTAAGTGATTAATTGACGGCGCAAAACTCTCCTAGCTCCCTCAAGTATCTCCGGCTCTCTTGACAAGCCATCTCACGAAGACACTGCTCATCCCGCGGGATCCCATTAGCTCTCTCGGCGAGCCATCTCGAAGAACACGCTCATCGAGGCGAGGATCCCCGATCGGCTCTCTCTGATGAGCCATCTCTGAAGACCTGCTCATCCCGAGCAGGATCCCATTTGGCTCTCTCTGACGAGCCATCTCTGAAGACCTGCTCATCCCGAGCAGGATCCCATTCGGCTCTCTCTGACGAGCCATCTCTGAAGACCTGCTCATCCCGAGCAGGATCCCGCCATCTCTGAAGACCTGCTCATCTCGAGCAGGATCCCATTCGGCTCTCTCTTACGAGCCATCTCTGAAGATCTGCTCATCCAGAGCAGGATACCATCCTGCTCTCCCCGACGAGCCACCTATGAAGACCATTTTCCCATGGACATAAAGAGACTCGTACGATGGGGCTCCCCCCCGAAGTACGAGCACATAAAAGACTCGTACGATGGGGCTCCCCTCGAAGTACGAGAACAGAAAAGACTCATACAAAGTGGCTCCCTTGAAGTCGAGCCTGAAAAAGACTCAAATGCGATGGGGCTCCCCGGCACGAGCCGAAAAAGGCTCAGACGATGGGGCTCCCAATCTGAGCACATAAAAGACTCATCTGTGGGGCTCTCCCCTTGAAATCTGAGCCTGAAAAAAGGCTTCAAATGCGATGGGGCTCCCAATCTGACCTGTGAAAAGACTTCATCTGTGGGCTCCCCATCCAAAGCACAAAAAAAGACTTCGTCACGATGGGGCTCCCAATGCGAGCCTGAAAAAATTTCGTCTGATGGGGCTCCCAGAGAGAATGCAGCCTTGAGAAAAAAGACTTCGTCTGATAGGGCTCCCAATCTGAGCCTGAAAAGAACTTCATCTTGCCAGGGGCTCCCCAAATCTGAAACCTGGAACTTCATCTGTGGGGCTCCCTCCGATGTCACGAGCCTGTGAAAAAAAACTTCGTCTGTGGGGAGCTCCCAATCTGAGCATAAAAAAGAACTTCGTCTGTGGGCTCCCCAAATCTGAAAGTACGAAAAAGACTTCGTACAATGGGGCTCGCCTCGAAGTACGAGCATAGACTAGATCGACGACGAAGGTAAGATCCTCTATGTTGGGGCTCATTCCAAACGATCAAGATCTCATACAGCACCCGAGCAAGCTCGGAGGCAAACAATGCGACTGCAGATGCAACAAAAGTTAAAATCTAGTCGAGACATGAAACAAGATCGAGCTCTGAACAACGTCACAACCCAATCTTGGGGGCTATTATTGTCACCAGATTTATCACACGTCAGCATCACCAGATTTATCACACGTCAGCAGGACGAATTATCACACGTCAGCAGGTCCCACCGAGACCACATGATCTGTCGTGCTTAAAGATTTGTCGTGCTTAGTGATTTGTCGTGCTTACGCATATGTTTTGTCGTGCTTTATGCACATGATTTGTCATGCTTATGATTTGTCGTGCTGGTCCTCTCTATATAAAGGACCTCACCTTTCATTGTAGAAAAAATCTGGAATGTTTCCCTCATTCCACTTATATACCTACACCCACATTTCAGGGAAGAACTACGGTTCTTCCCGCAGTGTTCTTGTTCGATTACTTATTTGTTTGGTGGTCAAATTCAACAAGCCACATCAGAATCGTAAAATATTTGACCGTCAACACATCTATCACGTGAAAAAGTGCAATAGAGGTCATCTCGCCAATCAACAAATCCAGCACTATCGTGCCTAACGCTCTTTGACCTTCTTGGTTGAACCCTTGGATCATCAAACGACTATCTCCAAGTACATCTGCTGGTATACCTAGCTTCTTCATCACCCTTAAAGGCAATATATTCACCACTGAGCCACCATCGATTAACATTCGATTCACTTTTTGCTCCCGAGCATAACCACTTACAAATAGGGGACGATTGTGAGGTTAACAAGTCATCTTCTGTAAATGCTACAGCCAAGGCACAACAATCATCTTCTTCATAAAGCTTTACTTCGGATGCGGAAACTTCATTTTCTCTTCGTTCACCGCATAACACGAGGCATTGTCATAAATACCACCATCATCTTTAGCGGTGACGAAGTTCGCAGTCGATTCCTCTTCTAAAACAATCGTGCCTTGCTCGACCAATTGCATAACTTTATCTTTGAAGACGAAATAATCTTGAATTGGATGACCTAAGAGCCTATGGTACTTGCAGTACTTCGGGTCGTTGGTACGCTTGGCCTCTTCTGTCGCTTCATTTCTGGTAACTCAATGAGTTTTTTCTTTAGTAAGTCATTGAATATCCCCAGAACATCGGAGTCTAGGAATGGGTATTCCCTCTGCTACATTTCTTTTAAGGTCTTTCTTCGCCCACATTCTCGAGTGACACCTTTTTCTTTGTCATTTTTATCTTCCTTGCTTCTTTGGTACGACACAGTCCTTACATTCGTTTGCATGGATTCTTTGTTCGGAGTTTTACTGCCCAATTTCTTGGTATCTTGCTTGTCTTTAAACTTTCGAGGTTCCTAAATTGGCGGCCCATCGACTCCAGTTGCGGTTATGCTTAGCTCCATGTCATGAGCTCTTGTTGCTAACTCTTCGAAGGTGTTTGGCCGTATTCCTTGAAGTATATATCGAAGACCCCATTGCATACCCTGAATGCACATCTCAATTGCAAAAGTTTCAGATAGTCGATCCTTGCAATTCAAACTCAAGTTTCTCCATCGATTAATATAATCGATTATGGGTTCTTCTTTCCACTGACGAGTATTGGTTAGCTCGATCATGCTAACTGTTCTCCTTGTGCTGTAGAAACGATTCAGGAATTCTTGTTCCATCTGGTCCCAACTATCAATGGATTTGGCTTCCAAATCAATATACCAGTCGAAAGAATTCCCTTTTATATACCGGACAAACTGTTTGGCCAAGTGGTCACCATAAGTCCCAGCGTTATTGCATGTTTCGACGAAGTGAGCTACATGCTGCTTCAAATTTCCTTTGCCGTCGAACTGTTGGAATTTTGGAGGCTGATAATCTGATGGCATCTTCAGGTTGTCGATTCTTTAAGTGTATGGCTTGGTATAAGTGAAAGATGACTTGGAACTTTCTTCGTATTTACCCTTTATCATCCCCAAGATAAGCTCCTTGAGTTGATCGATATCGATCCCTCCGTCAGCGGAAACATGCAACTCCTTTTATTGTTGCCTATTTTCTGTTTGGGGTTTGGTAGGAGTATCTTCCTCGTCGTCTCCTTCAGTAGTCGGGAAGTCTGGGAGTCTTATTCAATAGTCAAGAAATCTGGGAGTCTTGATTTTTAGATTTCTTCAAGAGTCCTTCGACAGCCTTAGTCAAATTAGCCAGTTGTTCTTCAATAGTTAAGGCACCCGCCATCATTACTGACGTTATGCTCGGAGTAGAAGAGTCTGACAAAGAGCGTGGAGTTGAGCCCGACGAGTTGCTCTCATTATCTTTAGTAGCATAAGACAACTTGTTCGCGGTAGTCTCAACTGAAAGGTTGGCCCTTGAAGAGGTCCTAAAGCTCAACCTTCTTGATATGCTTCGAGTGACAACGTTGACATCTGCAGTGTTTGAAGATTTGGTTCTGATGAAGAAGATCTTGCGAGAGGTCATCTTGTTGATCTTGAAGCTTGGAGGGGAAGAGATGAGACGTAGAGAGGTCCCACTGGGCGTGCCAAATTTGTAAACACAAATTTCGTGAATTTAATATAAAAACACGAAAATGAAATTACAAGTCGATTTTTTTTGAATTTGAAGCTGGAATATTGCGGGTTGCGATCTCTAATTTAATTCCTATGATTATTCCTTTTTAACGTTGACTTTGACTTGGATGACTTACGGAGAAATCCTCGCCTCGCTCTTATCTTGAGTTGAAGTAACGGATTTGAGCTATCGATTCAAGGACTTGACGTCTTGTTTTGAATCGAACGTGGCTTTTGAAGATTTTCTGGACAAATGTCTGTGAACTTCATGATGAACCCCTTTGAATCTTCGAGAGGCTGGAAGGAAGATCTTCGAATCTTTGAGAAGAGAAACGTCTGATCGGAGGGCTTAGCAGCTTGATCTCTGATCGGATGCCGTTTCCGGATGACTTGCACGAAGAACGCTTATGAATCTTTGGGAAGCTTTGAGAAGAAACGTCTGATCGGAGGGCTTAGCAGCTTGATCTCTGATTGGATGTCGTTTCCGGATGAAGAACGCTTGATGCTGATGAAGAACGTCTTCAAATCTTCGTAGAGAATTCTGAAGTGTTGAGTCTTCTGTTGCTATTGTTGCCTTGATTTCTCTGTGTGTGTAAAATGAATGAACAAGACCCCTATTTATAGGTGTAGACTAGGGTTTTAGGTCTTGGCTTAACAGGCTTTGTCTGGCGGGCCGGAATATCCAAGAATATTCAAAAAATATCTGATGGGCTTTTAGGATCTGGGTCGGACTTGATTTATCTTATTGGACTTTAAAATCCAACTCGATTTATTTGGACTTTAGAGGCCCGATTCAATTTATTGGACTTTTGAGGCCCAATTTAATTTAATGGAATTTTGAGGCCCAATTCGATTTATTGGACTTTAGAGGCCCAATTCGATTTATTGGACTTTAGAGGCCCAACTTGATTTATTGGACTTTTAGAGACCCAATTCGATTTATTGGACTTTAGAAGCCAATTTAATTTATTGGACTTTAGAGGCCCAATTTAATTTATTGGACTTTTGAGGCCCAACTTGATTTATTGGACTTTAGAGGCCCAATTCGATTTATTGGACTTTAGAGGCTCAATTCGATTTATTGGACTTTAGAGGCTAAATTCAATTTATTGGACTTTAGAGGCCCAATTCGATTTATTGGACCGTGTGACTTGAACTGTGTCTAATTAATTTAATGGGTCAATGACGCCATTAATTTATTTATTTTAGGAATTGACTTTATTTATATTCCCAATAATAAATTTAATTAACACATAATTTCCACGTGTCGCCTTTTAATTGGGTGGAAATTTAATTTGCTTACAAACTTAATGACATGCTCTTGATCTATGGTTGCCAAAGCTACAGCCTCGGCCCATTTTGTGAAGTAGTCTACTGCAACTAAAGCATATTTGATTGAGCCCGGGGCTGTAGGAATCGGCCCGATGATATCTATCCCCCACTTCGCAAATGGCCAGGGACTGAGAATGCTGGAAAGTTCCTCAGGAGCGACTTTGATAGAAGAGGCATGGATTTGGCACTTGTGACATCGTCTTGCAAATATCAGCGCATTGGCTCTAAAGGTAGGCCAAAAATATCCTTGTCTAGTCAACTTGTGTGCGAGCGATTGTCCCCTAGCATGGTTTCCGCACACCCCTTTGTGTATATTACGTAGGATAATTTGTCCTTGTTCCTGCGTAATGCATCGGAGCAAGGGTATGCTGAAGCCCTGCTTGTACAACTCACCATTAATCAAAGTATATCTGGCTGCCCGAAGTTGTAGTTGTTTTGCCTGAATTCTGTCTTCTGGTAATGTCCCTGACATCAAGTAATCGATGATAGGGGTCATCCAGCTCATAAGGGGGGCATCGAGGGTAGCGACCACTGTACTCGTAGTGGAGGGGTGGGAGAGCTTAGTGAGGCTGACATCCTTCATCTCTGCTTTGGCCCTCAGGAGGTGCATAAGCCGTGCTAGTGCATCGGCTTTTTCATGAGTTCAGCGTCTCTATTACCAACTTGATGTGAATTTGTTGAACTTCGGGCATAATGTTTTGGCGACCTCTGGTAGGCGAAATTCTTTCATCCACGGCCCGTACTCTCCCGATACTTGGAATGCTACAAGCTGAGAGTCGGTATATACCTGAAGCTTTTTTATGCCCATGGCTATGGACATTTCCAGCCCGCTAATGAGCACCTCATACTCTGCTTCGTTGTTGGTAGCCGAAAATTCGAAAGTGATGGCATTCTAAAAAGATGTGCCATCCAGGCACGCCTGCCCCTGATTTATTAGCCGTCGCGGACCCATCCACGTATAACTCCCAAGGCGGGTTGGTTGTGCCGCTACCCCCCGGTGGGAAAGTTAGCTCGACAAGGAAATCAGCTAATGCTTGAGCTTTAATTGTAGGTCGTGGCGCGTACATTACCCCATATTGCCCAACTTCAACAGCCCATTTAAGGCACCGACCTGATGTATCAGGTCGATGGAGAATGTTGCGGAGGGGTAAAGAGGTGAGGACTTCGACTTGATGATAGAAGAAATATAGCCCTAACTTTTGCACGCTAATGACTAGAGCGTAGGCTAACTTTTCCATGCGGGGGTACCATTGCTCGGTCTCGCTCAGAGCCTGGCTTACAAAGTAAATGGGAAGGTGAGCGACCTTCCTTTCATCTGAGTACCGCCCTCGGAGATTTTATTTTACGAGCCGCTAAATACAGAAAAGGTTTCTCTCCGGGGATTGGCTTGGCCAGTATTCCGACATTGGCCAAGTAGGCCTTGATCTTGTCAAGTGCTTCTTGGCTCTCCGTAGTCCACTCGAACTTTGACTTCCTCCGGATCGTGTCGAACATGGGTTTGCATTTATCCCCCATTCTAGAGATAAACCTGTTCAAAGCGGCTAAGCATCCGGTTAACTTTTGCACCTCCTTCACTGTTCTTGCCGCCCCCATGTCCAGAATAGCTTGCATTTTGGCTGGATTCACCTCAATCCCCCGCTTGCTAACTAGATGGCCCAAAAATTTGCCTGACTCGACCCCGAAGTTGCATTTCTTTGGATTGAGCCTCATGTTGTACCTTCTAAGGACCTCGAAGGTTTGTGCGAGGTGCATCAGATGATCCTCCTTTTGTAGACTTTTGACGACGATGTCGTCTACGTATACCTCCACCAACTTGCCTATCTGCTCGGTGAACATGTGGTTGACTAGTCTCTGATACGTGGCTCCGGCATTTTTCAAGCCGAAGGGCATTCTTTTCCAGCAATACATGTTCTTTTCGATTAGGAAAGATGTGTGTTGTCGGTGTGGCTCGTGCATGGCTATTTGATGGTATCCGGCGAATGCATCCATGAAAGACATCATTTCATGTCCCGCCGTGTTGTCAATTAAATGGTCGATATGGCATTGGGAAGAAGTCTTTTGGGCATGCCTCATTGAGATCGGTGAAGTCGATGCAAAGCCGCCAACTCCCATTAGATTTCTTTACGAGTACCGCGTTGGCTACCCATCACGGTTGGTCGGCTTGCATGATTAAATCATTATCTAATAGCTTTTTCACCTCCTCTGCGAGGGCAACATATTTTTCTAGGCCAAATTTCCTCCTTTTCTGAGCTACCGGCCTTTTCGTTGGATCAATATGTAGGCGATGACACGCGAGTTGAGGATCGATTCTGACCATGTCTTTGTGCGACCAAGCAAAACATCCAAGTTTTTGTTCAGGAAGTCGATCACTTCTATCTTTAGGTCGCTGGGGATCTTGGACCCAATGATGACCTCCAATTCAGACCGAGTTAGATCCACTCGGACTTTTTCGAGCTCTTCCGCGGGTACCGCCCTAGGTCCTCCAGTTCTTGGGTCATCTATCTCAACTTTGAGCATAAAATCTTTGGGTTCAGGACCCATTCTGGGGTCGAGGTCCTCGTGCTTCCTCTTCTTTGTCTTTTCATCAGTTGATTTGGTGTTGCATTTTTCGTTGTTTAACATTATTACTTGATGGCCAGGTGTATGCAACAAATTGAAATAAGACACCGGGTAAAGCAAGCATCCTCTAGCATCCACTTGGTCACCTTTAACAGTGCCAACAATCCCACTCTTGGTGGGAAATTTTACACAAAAGTAATATGTGGAGGACGCAGCCTCAAACTCATGCTCAAAAGGCCTCCCGAGAAAACCATTATAGGTGCTCGGGAGGTCGATTACAAGGAAATCTAGGAGCCTAGTGATCCTAACCTTCTCATCTATGGTGGACACAAGCGCCACAGATAAGCGGATCATCCCCAGAGGCTTGACAGTTGCGTTCCCAAAACCCTTCACCGTGTGGTCGCACGGGGTGATGTATGCCTCGTAGTCACCAAGTTGGTCCAAGGTCTTTTTGAAAAGAATGTTGCAGAAAGCCTCACCGTCGACCAGCAGCTGGCAAACAGTTGTCCCCATAATGTTAGCCTTGATGACAAGCGGGTTAATGTTAGGATAAACAATCCTGGCTTTGTCGACCTCCCCGAACTCGATCTTGCGAGTTTCCTCAGTCACGGCTAAGATGGGCAAGACCATTTTCTGGGCATTCTCCATTGCCCTGACCTCCGCGTTCATTCTTCATTTTGATGAGGAGGCCGAGGAGAGGCCCCCTATTGTGGCGAGTGGCGAGATGGTATGAATGGGTGGTACAGGCGGCTCGCCATGTCCGGTCCCATGTGCGGGCTTCCTTTGAGCCTGGTCTCCCTGCCTGGGCTGATGATCATGCTGCCGACCTCGTCCATCATGGTTATTTGCCCGAGGATTCTTGACGAACTCATCCAGACGACCGTCTTTGTAGAGTTTTCATAGCTGTTTCAAAAGATCCCTACACTCATTGGTGTAGTGCCTCTTCTGAGCGTGATAGTGGAAAAACTTGTTGGGGTTCTGCTTGCTCTTATATTTGATGGGCGAGGTGCCTTGTATTGACCCCCGGTTTTCTTGGAACTCTTCTTTGGTTCTGTGATCTCCTTCGTTTTTGAGAGTCGTGACTCTAACAATTCCATGGTGTGGATGAGATCGCTAGCGCACTTCTGAAAGTCGGCGTAGCTAGTAGGGTAATCTGTAGTCATATGTCGCCAAAGCTTGGTCCCCTTTCTGAGGCCGGAGACGACCCCCAGCAGTTTAGCCTCATCCCCTATGGGGTCGCCCTCGATGATAAGTTGGTCGATCCTTTTGACATAGGATCGATCTGACTCGGTTTCCCCTTGTCGGGTATTCATAAGCCGCTGTCTGGTCGTGGGTCGGGGCGCCAAAGCAGTGTAGTGACTTAGGAACAATTGAGCCAATTGTTCAAAAGTGTCCACCGAGAAGGCTGGTAAGGAAGTGTACCATATATGGGCTTGGTCGCTCAGTACCATATGCGAATTGTATTTAGCCACATGGACCTTGGGATCCGTGCTCCCATTGTAGCGATCTAGAGCCGCTATGCTGATTTTCCTCTAGGTGGGGGCCAGAGTAACCACCGTTCCCAATGGAGAGTCTGGGATGGTGAGGCCATCATCTACTCCCGTGGAACCATTCTGGTCCCCCACCCTTTCCATCAGTTGTTGGACAGTTCTTGCAAGAATAGCGACCTACGCATCGCGCGGGTTGTTGGCTGCGTTGATGTCGTGCCCTTGGCTCTGGTTGATTGGCGAGTCACCTGGAATACCTCCATGATGCATGTTTAAGGCCATGATTAGGTCCTGTTCCACCTGTTCCGCGCGGCGTGACTACGAATGGGCTTCGTCTTCACCCCTTGCCGGAGCTTTCCGAGCACCCTGACTTCTGAGGCGGGTGAACACATTGTTCGATAACGCTGGTCTTTCTAGAGCCCGATTAAACCGAATGATCGCATGCTTGGCCGCATTGTAAGCCAATTGACCTGTGGACCGTCCCTTTTCGGTCATAGGGCCCTTGCCTTTGGAGGTTCCAACATCGTGCATGGTCTTTTTGGCCATGGGTAAATCTCCTTCTCCATCGAAGAAAAGACGTTTCTTGTTGAGGACCGCCATAACTGCCTTGGCATCCTCAGGTGTTTGGACCAGATTCCACCAATCGGGTGAGCCCGTCGGGGCTGCCCGGTGAGTGTGGTGGGAGCTTTGAGATGCCTCAACACCATCTCGAGCGTCAATCTCATTCAGGATCACAACATTTCCATGATTGATCGCCATTGTGTGATGAGTTGTGGATTGATGGGTTTTCACAAGAATCAGATTAATTCTTCGAGAAATTTCCCACAGACGGCGTCAATTGTTGTGACTGACAATAATTGAGTCAGTTTAACAATAATTATAGTAAAAACAAGATGATTACCAATCAAAGTGAAAAGGAAAACACTCGATTTGATGACCAGGTTCGTCCTTAGAATCAGACTACGTCCGGGGGCAACCAAGCCAAGAGATTTGTATATTATTAGTGCCTAGAGTCTAAGATGTCCAACCTTTTCCAATGTGACCTTATTGGTCTGGAGATATGCTCATGGACGGGAGATTACATAAGGGAATATGCTCCATAGATGGCTTCAATCTCGCAAGTCGTCTGTTTCCTTTGATTGGCTTGAGATTGCCTCTTTAATGTGCGCCAGTTGTGGGGCAAAACTCTCGGGTGGATCGAGAGGCTTGCCGGACACTTTCCTTAGGTGGGTTCGATTGATAGTTATTTGCTGCAGTTCGGGCTCCGACCTGGACGGTAGACACGCAGGTAGCGTTGCGACTTACAATGTTTTGTTTAGGTCGCTATGCGACTTACCTTTTTCCGCGACTAGGGTGCTCTCCATCTTCGAGCAACCTTCTTTTGTTAATGTCATCTGGGTATGCTTGTCTCTAAATTTGCTATCCTTTGGACATGGGGGAGAGCAGAATAATCCGTTCTATAACATACAATAACTCGAGAGTAGATTTCTCTACTATGGTATCCACGTAATCCCCAATTAAGGATTTGCACGGATTTGCCAACGTTGAATCCCGAGACAGATTTGCTAGGAAAATCCAAACTCTAGATTTTATGGAGAAAATATGAAGTGATACTATTTGTGAATCCCAATAGCTTGTATATATAGGGAGGCTTAGCTTATTTCCCAAGCTAGCCCAATTAGGGAAATAAAATCCCTAATCTTGAATTAAATTAATTCCTTTTAATTTAATTCCCCAAATATAAATCTCTACGGATTTAAATGCCTTATATGAAAATCTCTACGATTTATTTCCATATACATTAAATCCTAAAATTATATTCCAAATATAATTATTGGGAATTCTTATTTAATTAAATCCAATTTAATTAAATATTAAGAATAATTAATTCCAAATTAATCTATTATTAATTACTTCTCCATAAATTAAATATTAAATCCAATTTAACATTTAATCAACCAACTATAATCCGTAAAAGGGAACTACTTGTTGTGTGACCCACAGGCCCTCATATACCGAGTGATTAGTCAAACTAACAGTCTTAATTGAACCCTAGTCAATAAATCAGACATTCTCAATACATCAGGTACATTGCGAGAAACATGCAACTACCTGTAACTGAAACGTGGGCAATTGCGATTTTCTCCTTTCATTCACGAATACTCGATTATTCTTGAACATGATGAAGTGTCTATTCAAATAACTTAATCAATTTATCTCAAATCACTAATTGATCATTAGTGTCACACTTACTCACAAAGTCTAAGTTGACGAGCATTGGCCAATGACTTAGATCCAATTATGATGAGAAGATGAGTATTCTCTCTAAATCCACTTTGAAGAATGAATCCTTTTCTTGGCTCAACTACCATGCACATGCACTTCGTGATGAACCCAATTCAAGCCATATCTACCCATAGACGAGTGCAAGAGTAGGTCATGGTCAAAGTTCATCACTCCACACATGTCTTGCGTATTGACCTCAAGTCAAAGGAGTATCGCATTGCTCCCCTCTAACCGAGACACCCGTAGACACATATAGTGGAAGTACATCAAAAGGTTTCTCGGATGGGTATACCAATACCCTCTAAGGTATTTGTGCATCCATCATGAGATACCTAATATCTTGCAGTAAGTGAGATCTTACTACACTCTCTAAGAGTATGATGCAGATCGCACACTAATCTCCATTGCATCATCAATATCCCTTTCTTGATGATCCTCGATTGGGGCTATTTAAGAATCATGCTTAAGTCATGTGAGTTCTCACTCACTCAATGACAGCAGTGACTCAAGAGAACACATATAAGAATAAATGCAAACATTCAAACATAATATTCTAATGAGTGTAATGCCATACATTTAATATTAAACAAACAATAATATTAAATCAGAACTGAATATTATCTGAGTATTATGTCCTTACAATGGATTGTCTCTAGGACACTAACACTAACATATAACTCATCATGGATCTTGACCATTTCTAAGAATGTTCTTGTTTCTTTGTTTTTCCACACCGTTTTGTTGAGGGGTTTCGGGTGTAATCAACTGTGAAACAATACCCTCGTTTGATAGGCAGTTCAAAAACTCATCACTGAGGTATTCACTTCTATGATCAGATCGTAGAAACTTGATACTCTTTTCCCTATGTTTTTCAGCTTCGGTTTTGAACTCTTTGAATTTATCAAAGGTTTATGATTTATGCTTCATAAGGAAAATGTACTCGAACCTTGAGTAATCATCGATGAGAGTCACAAAATACTCATAGCTACCTCTAGCTTTGGTTCATATTAGACCACATACGTCAATGTGGATGATTTCCAACACTTCTGTGGCTCCAGTCCCCTTGGCTCCAAATGCCCTCTTGGTCATATTACCCTTTAAACATGATTTGCAAGTTGGAAGTGATTCTATGTTGTAGGTCCTCCAGCGAACCATCTTTCACCAACTTTTGAATCCAATTTAGATGAATATGACCTAATCTGAGATGCTAAAGAAGTGTTTCGTTCACGTTTTCTGAACATCTTATTATTTGAAACAATCGATGTGTTATAAGATGCTTTTCGTGAATGGTGTGCACAGTTAATAGTATAAAGATTGTTCCATAAAGTTCCATAACAGATACACTCACCATTTTGATAAATGATGTCATTCTTATTAGAAGAAGCTAAGTATCCATCAAAAGAATTTTAGAAACTGAAAGTGAATTCTTTCTAAAACTGGAAACATAAAGAACGTCTCTAAGATTCTATCACTAATGATAGGTGTGTTGGGGAATTAATTGTCCGGATCTATTCGGGATGAATATTTAAATACAAATTTAATTCTGACAATTATTACTAGCATGAATTAATCCTAAATTAATTCAAATAATAATTCACAACAAATCATGCATATAAATAGTTCACGTAAATCCTACGCATAAAGAATTACTACGAGTTTACGTGAACTTACCTCTTAGAATGGCAATGGTCTCATCGATGAAAACACACCAAAAGACCTTCCCAAGTATTCCCTAGTCCTTGCTCGACAATCCGATGGAAGGATGCTCGCGAACAATTAACAAAAGGAAAAATAAACTTTGTTGCACCACCTTTGTGGATTTACTAATTTTTCCAGCACATGGAATTGTACTTGGGAATGAAAGAATCATCCCCTATTTATAGATGGGGTGGTGGTCGAAATTTTGAGGAAAAACCAATGTGGGAAAATCTTTTCTTGATCTCTAAGAAATCTTGAATATATCTCATATATTCTTTTTCTCCATCATTAAAATATTCCACAAAAAACCCACCTCATCTTGTTATGGAGTATTTTCGAAAATTAAGAGGAAAGAATCCAAGATTTGGATCTTCTTGAATTTATGAGATATACTTGTATTTCAAAAAATACATATCTTCCATAATATCATTTCAAGAAAATCAAGAAAATCTTTCTTTCCTTTAATTATTAAAAAATTTTGAAATCTACTATATGAATAACCAAGTGGGAGATTTCTTGAATTTAATGAGATAATCTTGTATTCCAAGAATACATATCTTCATTCCATAACAAAATTCAAAGAAAATCTTTCTCCCCTTTTATCCATAATTTTCGAAAAATATGAGGAAAAAATAAGCAACAAATTTATTTTATTTTTAAACACCTTTTTCAGTTATTGGACTTTATGTTGGGCTACTTGGGGGGCCTTTAGGAGAATTAAGATTGGACCTTCCAATGGATCTTGAATTATCAATATTTAGCCACAATATTATTCAAGCCCATAAATATTAATTAATCCCACTACATAATTAATATTGCACTATCCATCTTAACCCATATTACAGTTAATATGGCTCCCAGTTATTATTTCCCGTGTTTAAGATTATCTAGCCCATTAATTAATTCAAGCAACTGAAATAGCTTTCCATTAATTAATATCTTTCGTCCTTGGTTAAGGAACGGTTCAACATTATTATCCATACAGGAAACTAGTTCCACTTGCAAGATTTGGTATGATAAATCTTATGAACCTCCCAAGGGGGCAAATCGAACAAGCGTACTTGCACACGATTCTTCGTATTAAATCTTAGCAATCGCATGTGACCAATAATATTGCCCATGATATAAAGTATTGAATCTCCTTGATTCTCTACCCGTAATAAGTCAAAGCAATAATTACTAACCACAAGCGATCCTATTTAAGGGACGAAGATTAAGAAATAACGAACCACAGAGGTCTAATTCTTCCTAGTTCAGTGGTGAAGAATTTGTCCTCCTGTAGGTCCTATTCAGTGCATCAGTCATGCACTAGTGTAATCTCTTGGTCAAGACAAGCCAATCTGAGCCTTACACTTCAACCTTTCACGATGGATTGTCCATTTCCATCTAGGTCGTGAATGGTGTACTTTTGGTTACAAGGAACTGTTAATTTAATCTTCTGTGATCTGGTATCACTAAATTAACTACAATGTAACACGTACTATTTATTGAACAGTTATGCAGTAAATATATGTAACATTCAATGATATTTAAAGCATCGGTGATAAATAATTTATTTCAGTAAATAAGTCCGAAATTCAGTTTTGATTATACAAAGTAAAAGCATACTTTCTAGTATAATCCCAACAATCTCCCACTTATACTCAAAGTCTGCTTTTAAGTATACTACAACATGTCTCGTGTAATACGTGATAACTAATGTCACCTACACGAACCTAATAATATCTCCCACTTATACTCAAAGCAGATTGGCAACGGTCTTGACACCCATTCCTTCCACATGTCTCTCGAATGTATTCTGAGGCAGACCCTTTGTGAATGGATCTGCTAGGTTGTCTTCTGACGCAATCTTTGCCACCTCTATATCTCATCTCTTAATGATTTCTTGTATAAGATGGTATTTCCTTTCAATGTGTTTGCTGGCCTTGTGGGCTCTTGGTTCCCTTGAATTTGCAAATGCTCCGGCATTGTCACAATAAACAGTGATTGTGCTGGGCAAATTCAGAACTACATCCAAGTCCACTAGGAAGTTCTTGAGTCAAACCGCTTCTTTCGCTGCCTCGCAAGCAGCTACATATTCGGCTTCCATGGTAGAATCTGTGATGCATTTCTGCTTAACTCTTCTCCATGTCATAGCTCCTCCCCCCATGCAAAACACACTACCGGAGGTAGATTTTCTGGAATCTAAGTCTGATTGGAAATCCGAGTTCGTGTAGCCTATGGGGATTAGACTATCTGACTGATAAACCAACATTCTATCTCGAGTTCTTTTCTGATACTTCAGAATGTTTTTAACTGCCGTCCAATGTTCTTTCCCCGGGTTACTTTGATATCTTGCCACCATGCCAACGACAAAGCAGATATCCGGTCTCGTGCACAACATTGCATACATAAGGCTTCCGACAGCCGAAGCATAAGGAATGCCTTTCATGTCATCTATCTCCTTTTGTGTCTTAGGGCACATTTCCTTAGATATATGGATTCCATGTCTGAAAGGTATGAAGCCTTTCTTGGAATCCTGCATGCTGAATCGTTTCAAGACAGTGTCTATGTATGAAGCTTGCGATAAGCCTATCATCCTTTTCTTGCGATCTCGAGTGATCTTGATCCCAAGGATGTGCCCGGCTTCCCCTAAGTCCTTCATATCAAACTGTTTTGAAAGCCATGCCCTTACGTCTGATAACACCTTTACATCGTTCCCGATGAGCAGAATGTCATCTACGTATAGTACTAAGAATACCAATGCAGTTCCGACACGCTTTTTGTACACACAACTTTCGAACTCGTTTTGATCAAACCCATAAGACTTTATAACATGATCAAAACATTGGTTCCAAGCTCTGGATGCTTGTTTGAGTCCATAAATGGACTTCTTGAGCTTACAAACTAGGTGTTCTTGGCCTTTTTCAATGAAGTCTTGGGGTTGTTGCATATAGATTTCTTCATCAAGATTTCCGTTAAGGAAAGCCGTCTTGACATCCATTTGCCAGATTTCAAAGTCGAGATGCGCAGCAATCGACAAGAGAATTCGGATGGACTTGAGCATTGCTACAGGCAATTTTTTTTTCTCATAGTCGATCCCTTCTTTCTGAGTATAACCTTTCGCCACAAGCCTTGCCTTGAAGGTTTCCACCTTCCCGTTCGGTCCTCTTTTCCTCTTGTACACCCACTTGCAACCAATGGGTTTGACCCCATTAAGTGGTTCGACTAGCTCCCACACTCTGTTATGATCCATAGAACCCATTTCGGCTTTCATTGTTGTTTGCTAAGAAACTGCATCCTTGTCTTGGATTGCCTCGTCATATATCCATGGGTCTGATTCGTCTTGTCCAGGAATCAAGTCCGAGGACTCTCCTATCCCCATGAATCTCTCGGGCTGTCTCACAACCCTTCTACTACGACGAGGTTTCGGTTGTGAAAGTGTGTCATTTGGTATGTCATCTTGTACAGTTGGCACTGAGGTTAGCCCCCTTAACTCATTTAAGGTAATCTCACTTCTGGGTCTTCTTTTGTTTATATAGTCTTCTTCCAAAAATCTAAAGTGGGTGCTTATTACCACCTTTTGATCTTCGGGATCATAGAACATACACCCTTTTGTTCCCTTGGGGTATCCTACAAACAACCTTAATTCTGATCGATGATCCAATTTTTCGGCTTCCTTTTCCAACAAGTAGGCCGGACACCCCCAAATTTTCATGTGTCTCAAACTGGGCTTGCGCCCGGTCCACAATTCTTTGGAAGTTTTGGGAACCGATTTGGATGGCACCAAGTTCAGAATGTAAGCCGTTGTTTCCAAGGCATGACCCCAGAACGACTTGGGAAGATCCGCATAACTCATCATAGATCTAACCATTTCCAAAAGAGTTATGTTTCTTCACTCTGCAACCCCGTTTTGTTGAGGGGTTCCGGGTGCAGTTAGCTGGGATGCAATCCCTTTATCAGACAAGTAGTTCAAAAACTCATCGCTGATGTACTCGCCTCCACGATCAGATCGTAGAGACTTGATACGTTTTCCCTATGATTCTCTGCTTGAGCTTTAAATTCTTTGAATTTCTCAAAGGTCTCAGATTTATGCTTCATAAGGAAAATATAACTGTACCTTGAGTAGTCATCAATAAAAGTGACGAAATACTCATAACCTCCCCTTGCTTTGGTTGACATTGGACCACATACGTCTGTGTGAACGATTTCTAACACTTCTTTGGCTCTATTCCCCTTGGCTCCGAATGCCCTCTTGGTCATTTTACCCTCCAAACATGATTCGCAGGTTGGAATTGGTTCAACTTGGAGAAACTCCAGTGAACCGTCTTTCACCAACCTTTGGATCCTCTTTGGATTAATATGTCCCAATCTTAGATGCCATAGAAGTGTCTCGTTCACGTCTGATGAACGTTTTCTTTTCTCGAAAACAGTTGATGTGTTATAGGATGCATTTCGTGAGTGGTGTGCACAGTTAATTGTATAGAGATTATTCGACAACGTTCCATGATAGATAAATTTATCATAAAGAGAAATGGTAACAACTTTATTAAAAGTAACCGAATATCCATCAAGGTAAAGTTTAGAAACTAAAATTAAATTCTTTCTAAAATTCGGAACGTAAAGAACATCTCTAAAAATTAAAACTCTGTCTTCAAAAGACAGGTGCACTTCTCCCACTGCTTCAGCTGCCACTCTCGTAGCATTGCCTAGTGTGATGAGGATCTCACTCTCACTAAGTTGTCGGGTCTGCTTGAACCCCTTTCTTTCCATTCCTTTTGGGATTGGAACAGGCTGACCTCCAATGTCCTTTTCCACCGCAGTTAAAACATATTCCTTTTGGTCCTTTCTTGACACCCATCTGGCTAACTGTCTTTCTCTTACTTTTATTAGTGATGAGTTTGTGTTGGTTTTGACCACTTTCCTTTTCTTGAGACTTGCCTTCCATTGGCCTAGATCTTGAGAAAAGACTTTTGGTCACCAATGCTTCGTCTTTCTTTCCTAAATGCTTCTCTATTTTCTCCAAGGCTTCTTGTAGAATGTCCATAGTAAACATGTGATCACTCATCACAAAACTACAGTAAAACCCATCGAAGCACCTTGGAAGAGTTAGCAAAATCACAATACTTAGTACCGAGATAAGCCAGTTTTTCAAAATGGCGTTTAATTCTGAGAACATGCTCCCTTAAGGATGTTCCCTCAGCCATCTTTAGCCTGGCCACGTCGTCATTTTTAAACTGATTGATCATGCGGTCTTTTGTTAAAAACATTTCTTCAAGACTTTGTATAATTTCTGCAGCAGACCCAACACCTTCATGAATGTGTCTCAAATCATCAGACAGTGAAGTCAAGATTACACGTTTCATGGGTTCATTTGCCTGCTCCCAAATATTATACAAGTGCCTTTCCACATCAGTTGATCCATCAGTAGGCATACGGGTCTTGGGTACATCAAGAACCCAATGATGTTCTTGTGCTGGTAGGACAAAACTCATATTTCGTTTCCAAACAACATAGTTATCACCAGTTAATTGGTGTTCTTTGAGTGTATATAACAGTGGATTAAAAGGTTGCGACATGATGAACTGAAATAAATAATAATATGCATAAACACAAATATATCACAAAATTCGATCACATGTTTCATATTAAAATCTCAAAAAAAATATGAACATGCATCAGGCAACATCTCAAAATAGTTTAAATAAGCCACGTGGGGTGGGTCATTATTTAAACACATTCAAGCAGGTTACAAACAAGAACTGTTACAAACCGTTAATATCCAGATTAATAGTTGGCTCCCACTTGACCAATATAAAATTGACAGGGACTTCGGGGAAGTATATGCATATCAATTTTATACCTAAGTAATAACCATGATTAAATACAGAATTATTATTTCGCTTTGAACGAGCCTCGTGGGGAGGATCATCGTCGCCACTAGTAATAATCCACAATCATCTATTTGGAATTTATTCATGTGAAAGCTATCTTTTGACCGTCCTGTGGGGGGAATTTCTCCAAAAGAATTCACAAATAAATAAATCATGGAGGTTAAAATTAATTCAATTTTATTATTCGGAATAAAATTGTCAATTAATTGTTTAAGCATACTTAGTAATTTTCGAAAGTGAGATTTTTCAAAATATTTTCTCATGCATCGCAAATTCAAACACAATTTAAATAAGAATAAAATAATGCATAAACATCAAAACAAAAAATTAAACATATTGGGCACATTTATCCAATTGTCATGGTTAATTTTTGTCATGTCTTGATCTTGAGAAATCGTCTTCATAGCCTTCATCGTCCATCTCGAAAAGCTCCCACTTGACCGTCTTAAAAAAATGCCTCATCAAGCCATGTCATTGACTAGCTTGCGGGTTGGAGTGCCCGCCTAGCACTCCCCCGGCCGTGTCGAGTGGCGTCCGTGCGCGCACGCCAAAATTCCCGGCGCACATCGCCCATCGGTGCACGTCCCGCTCGGCAGCTCTCGACGGATCTCGGCAGGCATCGCGCATGCCGTAGCGCCCGCCCATGCCGTCTGCCTCGCGTGCCGCTTTGCGCGCCCGCCTACATCCGCGCCGCCACCACCCAGCGTCGCTGCGTGTGCCCTCGGCGATGTCGCCCGCCAGCGCGCCTGCGTCGCCCGAGTCCGCATCCGCTCGGCCCTTCGCCCCCACCCCTCGCTTCGTGCGTGCCTTCGCCGAGGTCGCGTCATGTGCCTCCCTTGGCACATTTCGTGCGACGCACGCTGCCTACGCCCGGTTCCGAATCCCATCTTTTAATTCTTCGTCTTCGTCTTGGCTCACGATCCGTTTATAATTTATTTACTAAATAAATAAACCTAGATCTAGACTAGTCTATTACATTGATCAAATCAAACAAATTCTAATCTACTCGTGGATTTTCTCACGAGGCAAAACGAATTCGAACGAATCGAATTAAAAAACCACAATTTATATGCATGCATAAATAAACACATTAAATTCCATGACAATTGGATACCTGCAAAAAAGATCTAGCAATACTACTATCCAATTTCAAATTTAATGAAAATGAATTAAATTACAATTTAAAATTCAGAGCCCGAAACCGAGGCTCTGATACCAGTTGTTGGGGAATTAATTGCCCGGATCTATTCAGAATGAATATTTAAATACAAATTTAATTCTGACAATTATTACTAGCATGAATTAATCCTAAATTAATTCAAATAATAATTCAACAACAAATCATGCATATAAACAGTTCACGTAAATCCTACGCATGATGAATTACTACGAGTTTACGAGAACTTACCTCTTGGAATGGCAATGGTCTCGTCGATGAAAACACACCAAAAGACCTTCCCAAGTATTCCCTAGTCCTTGCTGGATAATCCGGTCGAAGGATGCTCACGAACAATTAACAAAAGGAAAAATAAACTTTGTTGCACCACCTTTGTGGATTTACTAATTTTTCCAGCACATGGAATTGTACTTGGGAATGAAAGAATCATCCCCTATTTATAGATGGGGTGGTGGTCGAAATTTTGAGGAAAACCCAATGTGGGAAAATCTTTTCTTGATCTCCAAGAAATCTTGAATATATCTCATATATTCTTTTTCTCCATCATTAAAATATTCCACAAAAAACCCACCTCATCTTGTTATGAAGTATTTTCAAAAATTAAGAGGAAAGAATCCAAGATTTGGATCTTCTTGAATTTATGAGATATACTTGTATTTCAAGAAATACATATCTTCCATAATATCTTTTCAAGAAAATCTTTCTTTCCTTTAATTATTCAAAAATTTCGAAATCTACTATATGAATAACCAAGTGGGAGATTTCTTGAATTTAATGAGATAATCTTGTATTCCAAGAATACATATCTTCATTCCATAACAAAATTCAAAGAAAATCTTTCTCCCTTTTTATCCATAATTTTCGAAAAATATGAGGAAAAAATAAGCAACAAATTTATTTTATTTTAAACACCTTTTTCAGTTATTGGACTTTATGTTGGGCTACTTGGGGGCCTTTAGGAGAATTAAGATTGGACCTTCCAATGGATCTTGAATTATCAATATTGAGCCACAATATTATTCAAGCCCATAAATATTAATTAATCTCACTACATAATTAATATTGCACTATCCATCTTAACCCATATTACAGTTAATATGGCTCCCGGTTATTATTTCCCGTGTTTAAGATTACCTAGCCCATTAATTAATTCAAGCCACTGAAATAGCTTTCCATTAATTAATATCTTTCGTCCTTGGTTAAGGAACGGTTCAACATTATTATCCATGCCGGAAACTAGTTCCACTTGCAAGATTTGGTATGATAAATCTTATGAACCTCCCAAGGGGGCAAATCGAACAAGCGTACTTGCACACGATTCTTCGTATTAAATCTTAGCAATCGCATGTGACCAATAAGATTGCCCAAGATATAAAGTATTGAATCTTGTTGATTCTCTTCCCGTAATAAGTCAAAGCAATAATTACTAACCACACGCGATCCTATTCAAGGGACGAAGATTAAGAAATAACGAACCACTGGGGTCTAATTCTTCCTAGTTCAGTGCTGAAGAATTTGTCCTCCTGTAGGTCCTATTCAGTGCATCAGTCATGCACTAGTGTAATCTCTTGGTCAAGACAAGCCAATCTGAGCCTTACACTTATTGTTCATTTCCATCTAGATCGTGAATGGTGTACTTTTGGTTACAAGGAACTGTTAATTTAATCTTCTGTGATCTGGTATCACTAAATTAACTACAATATAACACGTACTATTTATTGAACAGTTATGTAGTAAATATATGTAACATTCAATGATATTTAAAGCATCAGTGATAAATAATTTATTTCAGTAAATAAGTCTGAAATTCAGTCTTGATTATACAAAGTAAAAGCATACTTTCCAGTATAATCCCAACAAGGTGCACTTTCTCCCACTGCAATAACCGCTACTTTGGTAGCATAACCCACGGTGGTAGTGATCTCACTCCCACTTAACTGCCGGATTTATTCATGAATCCTTGAAATATTGAAAAAAAATTGTCTAGTGGTTCTTGCATCCATTTCCCACGAATGGGAAGCATGCAGCGCTAAACAAGTTTCAATAACTAGTGTGTGAGAATTGCCTTACGTACAAGCCTTTTTAGGCTTAGTATAGGCTGACCTCTGAATGTCCTCTCATACCGCATTCGAAACCCTTTCCTTAGCAATCTTCTTGACACTATCCCCTTAGTTCACCTTTGCTTTGCCTTTGGCAACGCTTGAGTTGACTTGGTTATGGCCTTTTTGTCCTCTTCTTCTTCTTACCACCCTTTGGCCTAGAAGAAGTAGAATGGCCGGTTGCCACCAAGGCTTGATTTTTATGTCAAAAAAAACTTCAAGCTTGATAAGGTGAGCCATCATCTGAGGAATGTTATCCCTTACGGGCGTTTCCTCCACCATTTTCGGTGACAATATGTCTCGCATTGTGTTCTGCCTAGCTATACGGTTGTTGATAGGCCCGGTGAAAAACCCATGAAATGAGGAATAATCATGAAATGCATATAAAAATAGGGGTGAAGGAATGGTGATTCCAGATTTTTGCGTTTCAAGCTCATGTGTTGTGTTTTGCTTATAATCGAATGCATATGACAAGATAAGAACATAAAGCAATAAAGAACACAACAAAGTATAGTGGTTCGGAGACTCAAGCTCCTACATCCACTCTCCATGTTCCTAGGGAAATTCCTTCAAACTGGACTTATCACCCTCTCGGGTTCGCCTCTAGATATTTAACGAGCTCTCACTCCAACTGGACTTATCACCCTCTCGGGTTCGCCTCTGGACTTATCACCCTCTCGGGTTCACCTCTAGATATTTAACGAGTTCACACTCCAACGAGACTTATCACCCTCTTTCGGGATTGCCTACCAACTACCTCACTTCACCACTAGTTATCTCTTATGAGAATGGGGTTTGGGTTTTGTGTTGTCTCCAACTATGGTGAGATTTTCCCTTACATTTGTTTAGCCTCAATGCTAAGGTTGGGAAAATCTCTCTAAGCTTAGGATACATCGTGGGTTACTTAGATTGGGTTCTAGAACACTCTTTGAATATATGTGTATATCTACAGACTTGTGTTCTATGGTGGGAATGCTTGAGTATATGTCCTCTTAGCTCTGTAGCATCGTTTGCTACATTCTCCACGATTAATTTGATGGAAGATCTTGTATTAATAGTGTGGATTTGAATGTTACCGTTGGAGAGAATCACATTCAAATCCATACTTTTCTTGTAAGTTCTGCAGCTTCTTCAGGCTGGTTTTCTTCCTCTCATTGGTCCACGTCAGCTGAATTCCAACGGCTATATTCTTCAGATTCTTTTGAGTCTCAGGATCCTCAGTTCTATCTGAGCCTTCAGATTTGTCTGAGCCTTCAGGTCTATCTAAACCTTCAGGTCTATCTAAGGCTTCAGGTCTATCTGAGCCTCAGTGTCTTCAGTGACATACTGAGTCTCAGGTTTCTTGATTCAGCAGACTTCTCTTCAGCGGACCTTGTCTGATCAGGCATACTGACACTCAGGCTGACTGAGTTCAGTTCTTCTGACTTCAGACATCCTGACCCTCAGGTCTCTTTTACTTACTGACCCTCAGGTCACTTGACATACTGAGTCTCAGTTCACTTTACTTACTGAGCCTCAGATCACTTTTACTCAGGCTATCTGATTTCTTCTTTGCCTGATCTGATTAGCTCGACTGATCAGATCATCACATCTTCAGATCAACATATCAGGATAGCATCAGGTCATCATATCATGTTAACATATCAGTTTATCATATCTGATCTCGATCACGTCTGATCTCGATCAGTCTCATCTGCTCATCTTCATATCTAATCTCGATCACGTCTGATCTTGATCAGTCTCATCTGTTCCTCTTCTGATTTGAAACCTTCTCTTCTGATTTGCTATTTTTAGCTTTTCTTCTCATTCTGATTTGCACAGCTCATCAGTTAACTCCGAACTTATCTAACTCATCTGATCTCAATCAGTCTCGTCTGCTGCCTCGTCCGATCTCGATCATCTACTTCTGATTTCGTGAGTTCCCCCTCAGCTTGTTCTTCCGTTTCCCGTCAACTTGTTATCTGTAAATTAGCTTCAATAACACAAGTTGATAATGTTTTGGCACAATTCATCAAAACTAAAATATCCCAACAATTTCCCCCTTTTATAATGACGCCAAAACATTAAAATAAATGCATTTTTAAAGAAATGGGTTTTCGTTTAAAAAGATCAGTTCAGGTGATCACATTAAAAGTGATCTTTTGAACTCCTGCTCTGATACCAATTGATAGGCCCGGTGAAAAACCCATGAAATGCAGAATAATCATGAAATGCATATAAAAACAGGGGTGAAGGAATGGTGATTCCAGATTTTTGCGTTTTAAGCTCATGTGTTGTGTTTTGCTTATAATCGAATGCATATGACAAGATAAGAACATAAAGCAATAAAGAACACAACAAAGTATAGTGGTTTAGAGACTCAAGCTCCTACATCCACTCTCCCTGTTCCTTGGGAAATTCCTTCAAACTGGACTTATCACCCTCTCGGGTTTGCCTCTAGATATTTAACGAGTTATCACTCCAACTTGACTTATATCACCCTCTCGAGTTCGCCTATAGATATTTAACGAGTTCACACTCCAACGGAACTTATCACCCTCTCTCGGGATTGCCTACCAACTACCTCACTTCACCACTACTTATCTCTTACGAGAATGGAGTTTGGGTTTAATGTTGTCTCCAACTATGGTGAGATTTTCCCTTACATTTATTTAGCCTCAATGCTAAGGTTGGGAAAATCTCTCTAAGCTTAGGATACATCGTGGGTTGCTTAGATTGGGTTCTAGAACACTCTTTGAATATATGTGTATATCTACAGACTTGTGTTCTATGGTGGGAATGCTTGAGTATATGTCCTCTTACCTCTGTAGCATCGTTTGCTACATTCTACACGATTAATTTGATGGAACATCATGTATTTATAGTGTGGATTTGAATGTTACCGTTGGAGAGAATCACATTCAAATCCATACTTTTCTTGTAAGTTCTGCAGCTTCTTCAGGCTGGTTTTCTTCCTCTCATTGGTCCACGTCAGCTGAATTCCAACGGCTATATTCTTGATTCTTAAGGAGTCTCGAAACGATTCTATCGAGCCTTGAGTTTATCTGAGCCTTCAGGTCTATCTGAGCACTCAGGTCTATCTGAGGCTTCAGGTCTATCTGAGCCTCAGTGTCTTCAGTGACATACTGATTCTCAGGTTTCTTGATTGAACCTGACTTCTCTTGGCGGACCTTATGCGTCGGGCATCTTGACACTCAGTGGACCGAGTTGATTCTTCGACTTGACATCCCCGACCCTCGGTCCTTTTTACTTCTTGACCCTCGGGTCACTTGACGTACTGAGTCTCAGTTCACTTTACTTACTGAGCCTCAGATCACTTTTACTCAAAGCTATCGATTTCTTTTTACGATATGATCATTTCGTGATCGAGATCAACACATCTTCGAGATCAACATATCAGGATAACATCAGGTCATCATATCAGGTTAGCATATCAGTTTATCATATCTGATCTCGATCACGTCTAATCTCAATCAGTCTCATCTGCTCCTCTTCATATATGATCTCGATCACGTCTGATCTTGATCAGTCTCATATGTTCCTCTTCTGATTTGCAACCTTCTCTTCTGATTTGCTGTTTTTAGCTTTTCTTCTCATTACGATTTGCCTGACTCATCGATTAACTCGAATTCATCTAACTCTTGATCTCAATCGGTCTAAATCTGCACCTCGTCGATCTTGATCATCTACTTACGATTTAAGTGAGTTCCCCCTCAACTTGTTCTTTCGTTCCCCCTCAACTTGTTATCTGTAAATTAGCTTCAATAACACAAGTTGATAATGTTTTGGCATAATTCATCAAAAATAAAATATCCCAACAATTTCCCCCTTTTTGATAATGACGCCAAAACATTAAAATATATGCATTTTTAAAGAAACGGGTTTTCATTTAAAAAGATCAGTTCAGGTGATCACATTAAAAGTGATCTTTTGAACTCCTGCTCTAATACCAATTGATAGGCCCGGTGAAAAACCCATGAAATGCGGAATAATCATGAAATGCATATAAAAACAGGGGTGAAGGAATGGTGATTCCAGATTTTTGCATTTTAAGCTCATGTGTTGTGTTTTGCTTATAATCGAATGCATATGACAAGATAAGACCATAAAGCAATAAAGAACACAAAAAAGTATAGTGGTTCGGAGACTCAAGCTCCTACATCCACACTCTCTGTTCCTAGGGAAATTCCTTCAAACTGGACTTATTCGCCTCTAGATATTTAACGAGCTCTCACTCCAACTGGACTTATCACCCTCTCGGGTTCGCCTCTGGACTTATCACCCTCTCGGGTTTGCCTCTAGATATTTAACGAGTTCACACTCCAACGGGACTTATCACCCTCTCTCGGGATTGCCTACCAACTACCTCACTTCACCACTAGTTATCTCTTACGAGAATGGGGTTTGGGTTTGGTGTTGTCTCCAACTATGGTGAGATTTTCCCTTACATTTGTTTAGCCTCAATGCTAAGGTTGGGAAAATCTCTCTAAGCTTAGGATACATCGTGGGTTGCTTAGATTGGGTTCTAGAACACTCTTTGAATATATGTGTATATCTACAGACTTGTGTTCTATGGTGGGAATGCTTGAGTATATGTCCTCTTAGCTCTGTAGCATCGTTTGCTACATTCTCCACGATTAATTTGATGGAAGATCTTGTATTTATAGTGTGGATTTGAATGTTACCGTTGGAGAGAATCACATTCAAATCCATACTTTTCTTGTAAGTTCTGCAGCTTCTTCATGCTGGTTGTCTTCTTCTCATTGGTCCACGTCAGCTGAATTCCAACGGCTATATTCTTGATTTCTTACGAGTCTCGGGATCTTGATTCTATCCCCGAGCCTTGAGTTTTATCCGAGCCTCGGTGTCTTCGATGACATCTTTGAGTCTCGGGTTTTCTTGATTCAAATAGACTTCTCTTGGCCGGACCTTATGCGATCGGGCATCTTGACACTTTCGAAATTTGAGTTCGGTTCTTCTTCGACTTCGACATCCCCGACCCTCGGTCTCTTTTACTTCTTGACCCTCGAGTCACTTGACCTCATCGAGTCCATTCACTTTACTTCTTGAGCCTCGGATCACTTTTTACTCGGGCTATCGATTTCTTCTTTACTGATCCGATCAAATCGGCCGATCGGATCAACACATCTTCAGATCAACATATCAGGATAGCATCAGGTCATCATATCAGGTTAGCATATCAGTTTATCATATCTGATCTCGATCACGACTGATCTCGATCAGTCTCATCTGCTCATCTTCATATCTTATCTCGATCACTTCTGATCTTGATCAGTCTCATCTATTCGTCTTCTGATTTGCAACCTTCTCTTCTGATTTGTTGTTTTTAGCTTTTCTTCTCATTCTGATTTGCACAGCTCATCAGTTAACTCCGAACTCATCTAACTCATCTGATCTCGATCAGTCTCGTCTGATCTCGATCATCTACTTCTGATTTCGTGAGTTCCCCCTCAACTTGTTCTTTTGTTTCCCCTCAACTTGTTATCTGTAAATTAGCTTCAATAACACAAGTTGATAATGTTTTGGCATAATTCATCAAAACTAAAATATCCCAACAGTTGTGATGTTGTAACATCGCTTTAAGACTGTATAATTTCCGCGGCTGCTCCAAAGTTCTAGTGTTGGTGCTGTAACACATCTGACGTAGAAGTCAAGATGATGTACTTTGCCATTTCATTGGAACGCTCCCAGTCATTATACTTTTTCTTAGCCGTTTTACTAGAGTTATCATAAGGCTTTTTGGGCTTAGGTAGATCAAGAATCCACTTGTGTTGTTGTGAAGTTAGGACAATTACTATTCCAATCAATATAGTTTCCATTTTTAACTTTAAGTATGCTAAATAGTGGGTAAAAGGTTGCGACATAGCTGAACTGAATTAAACATACATTTTCACATTAATGCTAGAATTAAACAGAAAAAGTTCATCACTTAATTCGATACCATGAATCATATTAAAGTCTCAAAAAAAAAAGAACATGTATCAGCCAACATCCCAAAATAATTTGAATAAGCCACATTGGGTGGGTCATTATTTAAACACATTTGAGAAAGTTACAAACAAGAACAGTTACAAACTTTTAATTAAAAAATTAATTAATAGTTGGCTTTCACTTGACCAATATAAAATTGACAGGGACTTTGGAGAAGTATATGCATGTCAATTTTATACCTAAGTAAAAATCATGATTAATTACAGAATTATTACTTCGTTTTGATCGAGCCTCGTTGGGAGGGCCATCGTCGCCACTAATAATAATTCACAATTATCCTTTTGGGAATTTATTCATGTGAAGGCTATCTTTTGGCCGCTCCGTTGGGGAGATTTCTTCAAAAGCATTCACAAATAAATAAATCATGGAGGTCAAAATTAATTTGATTCAAAACCAAATTAATTAAAAAAATACTTAGTAATTTTTAGTTTTGAGATTTTTCACAAGCAATATCTCATGCAAACACATTAAACGAATTTAAACAGAAGCATAAGAAAAAGCATATCAAAACAAAATAGAAATTAAACACATAGGGCACAAATTATCCAATTGCCATGGTTTAATTTTCCTTGTCTTGATCTTTAAAGAAACTTTGTCTTGATTTCTCCCACTCGTCCATCTCGAAAAGAATTCCATCTCGTCAAGTCACGTCTCGTGCATCGACCAGCTCGCAGGTCGAGATGAACGCCTTGCATCCGACCCGACCGTGTCGATCGGCGCCCGTGCGCGCACGCCTTAACGTCCAGCGCACTTCGCCCGGTGAAACTCAGCAGCTTCACCAGGCGCCGAGCGTACCCACGCGCGCGCACCCGCCAGCCCCGGCCGCTTGCACCTGCATCTACGTGTCTCCACGGGCGCCCGCACATCTGCCTTGTGGAACTCGGCAACGCCGCGCATACCCGCGCGCGCTTGCCTCGTTTGCCTCCGCCTGATCCCGAGCACGCTCAGCCACCCAGCCTTGCCCCACGCCCGTGCCCAAGATACAATCTTGAATATATCTCATATATTCTATTTTCCATATAAATCACAAAAAATCTTTTCTTCCCTTATCTATAATATTTTCAAAAAAAAAAAAAAAACCAATGCACAAGAAGGCAAGATTTCATTTCTTGAATTTATGGGATAATCTTGTATTGCAAGAATACTTATCTTTTTCCATAAAAATCTTTAAAAAAAAACAAGAAAATCTTTCCACTTTCTTGTCCCATAATTTTCGAAAATTTCAAGGATAATTAGGCAATAATATTTTCTACTCCTTTTCATTAATTGGACTTATATTGGGCTATTTGAGGGGCCTTTAGGAGAATTAAGATTGGACCTCCAATGGGTTATGAATCTTTAATATTAAGCCAAAATATTATTCAAGCCCATTAATATTAATTTACTCCACTATAAAATTAATATTGAACTATCCATCTTAATCCATATTACGACAATATAGACTTGGTTATTATTTCCCGTGTTTAAGATTATTTAGTCCATTAATTAATTAAGCCACTGAAAAGCTTTATATTAATTAATATCTTTTGTCCTTGGAGTAAAGACAACTCAACATTATTATCCGTACCGGAAATAAATTCCACTTGCAAGATTTGGTATGATAAAACTTCTGAGCCCACCAAGGTGACAAATCACACAAGACTTTCTTGCACACGTTGCTCTGTATTAAATCTTAGCAATTGCCATATAATTAATAATATTGCCCAAAATGCAAAGTATAGAATCGATATCTGACTTTAAACCCAACACAGATCAAAGAAATAGGTATTAACTACATGAAATTCTATTTAAGTGATAGAGGTTAAGAAATCAATAACAATTGAGGTCTAATTCTTCATCCCTTAAGTCAGTACGAAAGAATTTATCCTCTCTGTAGGTCCTTTTCATCACATCATAATGTGCTAGTGCAATCTCTTGGTAAAGACAAGTCAATCTGAGCTTTGCACTTCAACCTCTACCAATGGAGTGTTAAATTCCATCTAGGTTGTGAAGTTGTACTTTTATTTACAAGGAATTGTTAATGTGATCTTCTATGATCGGGTATCACCACATTAACTACAATGTAATACTGTACTGATATTTGAACGGTTTGCAATAAATAATTAACATTCAATAATATTTAAAGCAACAATGATGAAAAATTTATATTCAATAAATAAGAGTTACATAAGTTCGTTCTTATGTAAAATCATACTTTCACGTATAACCCTGACAATTAGTGGTAGTGAGATCCTCATCACATTGAGTGATGCTACGAGAGTGGTAGCTGAAGCAGTGGGAGACGTGCACCTGTCTTTTGAAGACAAAATTTTAGTTTTAAAAGATGTTCTTTATGTTCCTATTTTTCTGAAAAACCTTATTTCTGTTTCTAAACTTTTTACTGATGGATATTATGTTCGTTTTAATAAGCAAGTTACTATTTTTTGTAACGATGTGTTTATATATCATGGAACTTTACGGAACAATCTCTATACTATTGTGCACACCACTCACAAAATGAATCTTATAAACATCGATTATTTCAAGCAATAAAAGGAAACGTTCAGGAAACGTGAAAGAAACACTTCTTTGGCATCTCGGATTAGGTCATATTAATCTGATTAGGATTCAAAGGTTGGTAAAATATGGTTCATTGGAGGACCTACATCCAGAACCATTTACAAATTGCGAATCATGTTTAGAGGGTAAACTGACCAAGAGGGCATTTGGAGCCAACGGGAATAGAGCCATAGAAGTATTAGACATCATTCACACTGATGTGTATGATCTAATGTCAACCAAAGCTAGAGGTGGCTATGAGTATTTTGTAACTTTTATCGATGATTACTCAAGGTTCGGGTACATTTTCCTTATGAAGCATAAATCGGAAACCTTTGATAAATTCAAGGAGTTCAAAGCCCGAAGTTGAGAAACATATGGAAAAGAGTATCAAGTTTCTACGATCTGATCATAGAGGCGAATACCTTATCGATGAGTTTTTGAATTACCTGTTAGACGAGGGAATTGTGTCCCAGTTGACTGCACCTAGAACCCCTCAACAAAACGGGGTAGCAGAACAAAGAAACAAAATGCTTTTAGAAATGGTCAGGTCAATGATGAGTTATTCAGATCTACCCAAGTCATTTTGGGGTCACGCCTTGGAAATAACAGCTTATATTCTGAACTTAGTGCCATCCAAATCGGTTCTTAAAACCCCAAGAGAATTGTGGACCGGGCGAAAGCCCAGTCTGAGACACTTAAGAATCTGGGGGTGTCCGGCATACGTGTTAGATAAGGAAGTCGGTAAGTTGGATGCTCGTTCAGAGTTAAGGTTGTTTATAGGGTATCCCATGGGAACAAAAGGGTGTATGCTCTATGGTCCCGAAGATCAAAAGGTTGTAATTAGTACACACTTTAGATTTTTGGAAAAAACTATATGAACAATAGAAAGCCTAAAAGTGAGATTACCTTAGATGAATTGAAAGGGAAAACTCTATTACCAATTGTACAAGTTGACATACCAAACATCACACCGACACAACTGACACCTCATCGTAGTGGGAGGGTTGTTCGACAACCCGAGAGATTCATGGAGTAAGGAGAATCTTCAAATTTAGTCCCCTGGGATAGTGAATCAGACCCTTGGCCCTACATGGAGGCGGTCCCAGACAAGGATGCAGAATCCTGGCAAACTGTAATGGAAGCCGAGATGGGCTCAATGGATCATAGTCGAGTATGGGAGCTAGTTGAACCACCCAATGGGGTGAAACCCATTGGATGCAAGTGGGTCTACAAGAAGAAAAGAGGACCGGGCGGGAATGTTGAAACCTTTAAAGCTAGGCTAGTGGCGAAGGGATATTCTCAGAAAGAGGGTATCAATTATGAAGAAACCTTTTCGCTTGTAGCCATGCTTAAGTCCATCTGTATTCTCTTGGCAATAGCTGCACATCTAGAGTTTGAGATCTGGCAAATGAATGTCAAGACAACTTTCCTGAATGAAAGTCTTGATGAGGAAATCTATATGCAACAGCCTGAAGGTTTTATTACAAAAGGCCAAGAGTATCTTGTTTGCAAGCTCAAGAAGTCCATTTACGGACTGAAGCAAGCATCTCGTGCTTGGAACCAATGTTTTGATCAGGTAATTAAATCTTATGGGTTTGATGAAAATGAGTTCGAGAGTTGTGTGTATAGGAAGTGTGATGGAACTGCCTTGGTATTCTTAGTTCTATACGTAGAAAGTACGCTTTTGCTTTGTATAACTTATGTATTAAACACTTATTTACTGAAAGTATGCTTTTACACTAGTCCATTTGTTGCGCTGAAGTGGACCTACAGAGAGGATAAACTCTTATGTACTGACTTATGGGATGAAGAGTTAGACCTCAGTGGTTGTTTATTTCTTAATCTCTGTCACTTAATAAGGATTATGTGTGATTAATAATTATTGCTTTGACTTATGATGGGAAGAGAATCATTGTGACTTCGATACCTTATATCTTGGGCAATAATATTAATTACATGACAATTGCTAAATTAATATAGAGAATCGTGTGCTTGGAAAGTCTTGCATGATTTGTCCCCTTGTTGGGCTCAGAACCTTTATCATACCAAATCTTGCAAGTGGAATTAATTTTCAGGTATGGATAATAATGTTGAGTTGTCCTTACTCCAAGGATAAAGATATTAATTAATATAAAGCTTTTTAGTGGCTTAATTAATTAATGGACTAAATAATCTTAAACACGGGAAATAATAACCGGGAGTCATATTACCGTAATATGGGTTAAGATGGATAGTGCAATATTAATTATATAGTGAAATTAATTAATATTAATGGGCTGAATAATATTGTGGCTCAATGTTGGAATTCAGAGCCCATTGGGAAGTCCATCTTAATTCTCCTAAAGGCCCCTCAAGTAGCCAAATTAAATATTTTTGTTGCACATTTTTCCTAAATTTTCGAAAAAAAAAGGAGGAGAGAGAAAAAGATTTTCTTGGAAATATTTTATGGAATAAGTATTCTTGGAGTACAAGTTTATTCCATAAATACAAGAAAAGTCAAACATCTTATTTATTCCTTTATTTGGTGATATTTTCAAAAAAATATATATTGGGGAAGAAAAAATATTTTGTGAATATTATGGAAATAGAATATATGAGATATATTCAAGATTGTATCTTGGGAAGATACAAAGAAATTTTCTAACCCTAATATTGGACAAAAATTTTGCCCCTCCTTGTGCCTATATATAGGGGATGAATTTTTCATCCCCAACAGAATTTCAGTCTTGGAAAAATTAGAAATCCACAAAGGTGGTGCAACAAAATATTATTTTCCTTTGTTTATAATTGTTCATCGGAGAACCTCCCACCAAGGTTATTGAACGAGGGCTTGAGAATACTTGAAAAGGACTTTCGGTTGGTGGTAGATACCTGATCCTGTCTGTCTCAGAAGATGTCACTCCAACAGGTAAGTTTACGTAAACCCCTAGAAATTCTGCATGCTAGGACTTTTACGTGTTTATTATTTGCATGAGGTTGCTGGCATAATTATTATATGAATTCACATAGGTTAATTCATATTAGTAATAATCTGTGATTTAAATTTATGTTTATGAGTTCATCCCGAATAGATCCTGGCATAACGTATCCCAACACGTACATGATTGACCCAATTGCAGATGCATGTGGGACATCCTTCATGTGCTTGATATTAGCTTCACTAGAAGGACGATCCTTCTTTGACAGCTTTATCCCATGATTTGTCGGTGGAGATCCTCTCTTAGAGTTCTCCATCGCAAAACACTTCAACACCTTATCAACATAGGTGGAGTATGACAACCCCAACATTTTCTTGGATCTATCCATGTGGATCTTGATCCCTAGGATGTAGCAGGCTTAATCAAAATCCTTCATCAAGTTTTTGATAATCAACTTTAACGGACTGCATTAACGGAATATTGTTTCCTATAATCAATATGTCATCGACATATACGACTATAAAGACAATATTCTTCCCGCTGTGTTTATGATAAACGCAAGGATCTTCCGAATTCCTGATTAAGTCAAAAGATTTGACAGCTTCATCAAATCGAATATTCCAACTCCTAGAAGCTTGCTTCAATCCATAAATGGACCGCTTAAGCTTGCACACAAGATTAGATTTTGGCTTTGATATGAAACCTTCCGGTTGAGTCATAAACACTTCCTTGTCAATGTTACCATTGAGGAAAGTTGTTTTGACGTCCATCTGCCAAATTTCATAATCATGGTGTGCTGCTAGCGCAAGTAAAATTCGAATAGACTTGATCTTAGCAACTGGTGAGAAAGTCTCTTCATATGCAATGCCTTCGTGTTGACTATAACCTTTTGCCACCAACCTAGCCTTCCAGGTTTGTACTTTGCCGTTTGCATCAATCTTACGCTTGAAGACCCATTTGCAACCTATGGGTCTAACCCCTTTTGGCAATTCAACCAAGTCCCAGACTTGATTGGTGTACATCGAGTCCATCTCGGATTTCATGGCTTCACGCCACTTCTCTGAGTCAACATCCAATGTTGCCTCAGTGTAAGTTCTAGGATCGTCTTTATTCGGGATCTCCACATCATCATGTTCCTCTATGAGAAAACAATAATATCTAGTGGGTGGATTACAAGTCCTAGTAGACTTACGGAGATGTGGTTGTGCAGGCTGTACATTCTGATCGTGAAAATTTTATGGTGCATCGATTTCATTAATGTCTGGAGAGTCCTCAAGAGCTACCCTTTCAGATGCCTCTTGGGCGAGAGTTTGAACTATGTTGTTCTCATTCAGCCCACTTGGAGTTTGTTGCGAAGGCAATGCAACTCCAATTACGCTCTCACTGGCTGAAAGAGGATCACTTAGTTATAAACTTCCACCATGAGAGTTGTTGAATGCTCCCACTGATTCTTTATCATGTTTCTTTGATAATTCACCAGTCTCTAGGTTAATCCGTGGTTCTTGAATTTCTTTAAGTTCTATCATCTTCCGACCTTGTTCCTTAAAGACATAGTCTTCTTCGAGGAACTTAGCCTGCCTAGAAATAATCAATGTTTGTTTCTCAGGTAGATAGAAGTAATATCCTCCAGTTTCCTTAGGATATCCCACAAAGTAATCATTTTCACCTTTGGATTCCAACTTATCGGTAAGCATCTTTTTCACAATTACGGGGCAACCCCATGTTTTGATATGTGTAAAAGTTGGCTTCTTGCCACACCATAGTTCATATAGTGTATACTTGACCGATTTAGATGAAATCATATTCAGAATGTAGATTGAGGTTTGTAACGCATATCCCCCTAGGAATGTTGGAAGAGAGAAAAAGCTCATCATGGACCTCACCATGTTTAACAAGGTTCGGTTTCTCCTCTCGGATACACCATTCATTTGCGGTGTTCCAGGAGGAGTCCACTGTGATTGGATTCCATGTAACTTCAAGAAATCAGTGAATTCATGGCTAAGGTATTCACCTCCTCGATCCGAACGAAGAGTCTTGATACTCTTACCAAGTTGCTTCTCTACTTCAGCTTTGTATTCCTTGAATTTCTCAAAAGATTCAGATTTGTGTTTCATAAGATACACGTATCTGTATCTCGAGAAATCATCAGTAAAAGTGATAAAGTAGCCGAAGTGACCCCTAGCTAGAGTGGGGCAATGGTCCATATAGATCACTGTGGATCAACTCTAGAACTTCTTAGGCACGAACCCCTTTCCCAGAAAAGATTTTGTTGGTCATTTTGCCCTTGAGACAAGATTCACAATTGCCATAAGACTCAAAGTCGAATGGGGTTAAGTAGTCTAACTTTACTAACCTTGCAATTATTTTCTCATTTGCATGACCAAGTCTACAATGCCACAAGTAAGCTGGGTTTTCATGTTTACTAAGTTTGAGTCTTTTATTTTGTATATTAAGAACATTATATCCACAATGCAACAAATATAAATCATTCGATAAAGAAGCATTTCCATAAACATCACCATTAAGTGAAGAATAACAATTATTGTTTGCAAAATGGAAGGAAAAACCTTCAGTGTCTAACATGGGAATAGAAATAATGTTGCGAGTAATAGACGGAACAAAATAACAATTATTCAGTTCTAATCTAAAACCAGAGGGTAAGTCTAAAACATAAGTGCCAACACATTCAACAATAACTCTTGCTCCATTCCCAACTTGTAGGGCGACTTCACCCGGCCTAACTGCCCTGCTATCCATAAGACCCTGCACATTAGTATAAATGTGTGAGCCACAACTGGTATCCAATATCCAGCAGTTAATATCATTTGTGGACATGTTTATCTCAATAACAAACATACCTATTCCAGTGTCTGAAGCACCCTGTGCATTCTTTTCAGCTGCTAGAACCTAGTAGTCCTTCTTCCAATTCCCCTTCTGCTTGCAGTGGAGGCATACATCCTTGTCTACCCGCTCTTTCTTTTGAATTCCACTTTTGGGCTTGAGGAAATTAGGCTTGAAGCCCTTCTTAGCCTTGCCTCTTCGCTTCTTCTTTCCTTTCGGAGCAGAAGAAGTAGAAGCACTCACCATGAGCACGGGTTTTTCCTTAGCAGTGGAAGACTCAAAAGTCTTGAGCATGTTATGAAGCTCGGGCATGGTCGATTCCGTCTTATTCATATTAAAGTTTACCACGAAACTCGAATATGAATCGGGAAGCGACTGAAGGATGGCATAAACAACAACAGTGGTTTTGAGCTCAATGCCCAAAAGACCAAGTTTCTCGATTAGCCCAATCATCTTGAATACATAAGGGGAGACCTTTCCTCCTTCAACTAGCCGGCATCTGAACAGATCTCTCATCACTTCATAAATATCGGAACAAGATTCAAAATCAAAGAGATCCTTTAGATGCTTGAGCATCTCGAAGGGGAGCATCTTCTTATGTTGCCTTTGTTGGGGTTATACTAGAAAGTATGCTTTTACTTTGTATAACCAGACTGAATTTCTGTCTTATTTGTTGAAATAAATTATTTATCATTGATGCTTTAAATATCATTGAATGTTATACATATTTACTGCATAATTGTTCAATAAATAGTACGTGTTACATTGTAGTTAATTTAGTGATACTAGATCACAGAAGATTAAATTAACAGTCCCTTGTAACTAAAAGTACAGAATTCACGACCTAGATGGAAATGAACAAACCATCGTGAAAGGTTGAAGTGTAAGGCTCGGATTGGCTTGTCTTGACCAAGAGATTGCACTAGTGCATTATGATGCACTGAATAGGACCTACAGGATGATAAATTCTTCAGTACTGAATATAGAAGAATTAGACCTCAGTGGTTCATTATTTCTTAATCTCCGTCCCTTAAATAGGATCGTGTGAAATCAATAACCATTGCTTTGACTTATGATGGGAAGAGAATCAGTGAGATTCAATACCTTGTATCTTGGGCAATGTTATTGGTTACACGACGAATGCTAAGATTTAATACGGTGAAACGTGTGCAAATGTGCCTTGTTTGATTTGTCCGCTTGGGAGGCTCAGAAGATTTATCACACCAAATCTTGCAAGTGGAATTAGTTTCCGGTATTGATAATAATGTTGAGTCGTTCCTTGACCAAGGAAAAATATGTTAATTAAAGTGAAGCTATTTCATTGGCCTATATTAATTAACGGACTGGATAATCTTAAACACGGGAAATAATAATCGGGAGTCATATTAACAGTAATATGGGTTAAGATGGATAGTGCAATATTAATTATTTAGTGGGATTAATTAATATTTATGGGCTTGAATAATATTGTTGCTCAATATTGGAAATTCAAGGTCCATTGGAAGGTCCAATCTTAATTCTCCTAAAGGCCCCTCAAGTAGCCCAAAGATAAAGTCCAATAACTAAAAAAGGTATTTAAAATAAAATAAATTATTGTTGCCTAATTTTTCTATAGCAGATTAGTATTCGGAAAGTACCGAGCTTTTAGTATCTTGCCCACTAGGGATGTTGGATTCATGTTAAGTCTCCAAACAAGTTTCCCTAGAATGGGGACATTAAACATGTGCAGGTTTCGAAATCCCATCCCACCCTCATTCTTATGCTTGCACAGTGTTTCCCACGTTGTCCATTTTACTTCCTTTTTCGGGTCCGAACCATGACCCCACCAGAAAGCATTCAACATCATGTGGAGTTCATCTATGAGCGTAGGTGGCAATAAGAACGTGCTCATGCACTACACTGGTATGGCTTGTGCCGCGACCTTAATTAGAATCTCTTTCCCAGCTTTCGAGATCTTTTTCCCTCTCCAAATTTGGAGCTTTGCCTAGAGGCGATCTTTTATATATCTAAATATCTTCTTTTTTCCTCTACCAATTAAGGATTGTAATCCAAGGTACTGTCCAGTGTTGAGCTGATTGCTCACTCCTAGAACACCATTTAGTTCCTCCCTACGAATAGCATCTACGTTCGAGCTGTAGAGAATTCCCAACTTCGTGTAGTTTATAGCCTGTCCTGAAGCCCGCTCATACAAGTCAAGGCAGTTTTTCAAAGTGCAACATTCATCTCTAGTGGCTCGACAAAATAGAATGCAATTGTCTACGAACAAAAGGTGTGAAATGGTTGGCGCTCTGCATACTCTGTTTCCATGCAACGTTCCCCGTCTATTTTCTTGGTTTAATAGACCCGATAATTGCTCCGCGCAGATTTATTCGAGCTGGTATCCCAGAAAAGAAGGGAGTTCGTGTTGGGGAATGGATTGTCCGGATCTATTCGAGATGCATATTTAAATACAAATTTAATTCCAACAATTATTACTAGCATGAATTAATCCTATATTAATTCAAATAATAATTCAACAACAAATCATGCATACAAATTCGTCACATAAATCCTACGCATGCGAAATTGTTAGGAGTTTATGTGAACTAACCTCTCGGAGTGACAACCGTTGAGAAGATGGATCCCGTTCACACGAACACACCAAAAGACCTTCTCAAGTATTCCCTCGTCCTTGTCCAACAATCCGGTGGTAGGATGCTCGCGAACAATTTAACAAAAGGGAAAAATAAAATTATGTTGCACCACCTTTGTTGATTTCTAATTTTTCCAACACATGGAATTGCCTTGGGAATGAAAAATTCATCCCCTATTTATAATACTAGGTGGTGGCCGATTTTTGACCTAGGAATAAGATGGAAAAATATTTTTCTTGCTCTCCAAGAAATCTTGAAAATATCCAATATATACTTTTCTCCATAATTAAAATATTCCAATAAAATCCCACCTCCTTATATTAAGGGGTTTTCGAAAATATCCCATTAAATATGGAAGAAATAGGATCTTTGACTTTTCTTGAATTCATGGGATAATCTTGTATTCCAAGAATACATATTCCATAAAATCTTTCCAAGAAAATCAAGAAAATCTTTTCTCTTTCTTCCTTTAATTTATTTTCTAAAATTATTGAAAAATTAGGCAACAATAATTTATTTTATTTTAAACACCTTTTCAGTTATTGGACTTTATCTTTGGGCTACTTGAGGGGCCTTTAGGAGAATTAAGATTGGACCTTCTAATGAACCTTGAATTTCCAATATTGAGCCACAATATTATTCAAGCCCATAAATATTAATTAATCCCACTACATTATTAATATTGCACTATCCATCTTAACCCATATTACTGTTAATATGGCTCCCAGTTATTATTTCTCGTGTTTAAGATTATTCAGTCCATTAATTAATTTAGGCCACTGAAATAACTTCATATTAATTAACATCTTTTTCCTTGGTCAAGGAACGGCTCAACATTTTATTCATACCGGAAACTAATTCCACTTGCAAGATTTGGTATGATAAAACTTCTGAGCCTCCCTAGGGGACAAATCAAACAAGGCGCACTTGCACGCGTTTCACCGTATTAAATCTTAGCAATCGTCGTGTAACCAATAACATTGCCCAAGATACAAGGTATTGAATCTCACTGATTCTCTTCCCATCATAAGTCAAGGCAATGGTTATTGATTCCACACGATCCTATTTAAGGGACGGAGATTAAGAAATAATGAACCACTGAGGTCTAATTCTTCTATATTCAGTACTGAAGAATTTATCCTCCTATAGGTCTCATTCAGTGCATCATAATGCACTAGTGCAATCTCTTGGTCAAGTCAAGCCAATCTGAGTCTTACACTTCAACCTTTCACGATGGTTTATTCATTTCCATCTGGGTCGTGAATTTTGTACTTTTAGTTACAAGGGACCGTTAATTTAATCTTCTGTGATCTGGTATCACTAAATTAACTACAATGTAACACATACTATTTATTGAACAGTTATGCAGTAAATCTATGTAACATTCAATGATATTTAAAGCATTAGTGATAAATAATTTATTTCAGCAAATAAGACAGAAATTCAGTCTGGTTATACAAAGTAAAAGTATACTTTCCAGTATAACCCCAACAATCTCCCACTTATACTCAAAGTCTACTTTTAAGTATACTACAGTACGTCTCGTGTAGAATCTACGTGACATCTAATGTCACCTACACGAACCTAATAATATCTCTCCCACTTATAGTCAAAGCAGATTGGCAACGGTCTTGACACCCATTCCTTCCACATGTCTCTCGAATGTATTCTGAGGCAGACCCTTTGTGAATGGATCTGCTAGGTTGTCCTCTGACGCGATCTTTACCACATCTATATCTTCTCTCTTAACGATTTCTCGTATAAGATGGTATTTCCTTTCAATGTGTTTGCTGGCCTTGTGGGCTCTTAGTTCCCTTGAATTTGCAACTGCTCCAACATTATCACAATAGACCGTGATGGTGCTGGGCAAATTCGGAACTATGTCCAAGTCCACTAGGAAGTTCTTGAGCCAAACCGCTTCCTTCGCTGCTTCACAAGCATCTACATACTCGGCTTCCATGGTAGAATCTGCAATGCATTTCTGCTTAACGCTTCTCCATGTTATGGTTCCTCCCCCTATGCAAAACACACTACCCGAGGTAGATTTTCCGGAATCTAGGTCTGACTGGAAATCCAAGTCCGTGTATCCAATGGGAATCAGACTGTCTGACTGATAAACCAAAATTCTATTGCGAGTTCTCTTCAGATACTTCAGAATGTTTTTAACTGCAGTCCAATGTCCTTTCCCCGGATTACTCTGATATCTTGCTACCATGCCAACGGCAAAGCAGATATCCAGCCTCGTGCACAACATAGCATACATGAGGCTTCCGACAGTCGAAGCATAAGGAACGCCTTTAATGTCATCTATCTCCCTTTGCGTCTTCGGGCACATTTCTTTGGATAGATGTATTCCATGTCTGAAAGGCACAAAGCCCTTCTTGGAATCTTGCATGCTGAATCGCTTCAAGACAGTGTCTATGTATGAAGCTTGCGATAAGCCTATCATCCTTTTCTTACGATCTCGAGTGATCTTGATCCCAAGGATGTGATCGGCTTCCCCTAAGTCCTTCATATCAAACTGTTTTGACAGCCATGACCTTACGTCTGACAAAAACCTTTACATCATCTCTGTTGGGATATTTTAATTTTGTTTAATTATGCCAAAACATTATCAACTTGTGTTTCTTGGAAGCTAATTTACAGATAACAAGTTGAGGGGGAACTCATGAAATCAGACGAAGATGATCGAGATCAGACGAGGCTGCAGACGAGGCTGATCAAGATCAGATGAGAAGGATGAGTTCCGAGCTAATCGCGTCTGGCCCGACACCTGCAATGCGGTTTTTCTAATGCGATTTTTATCAGTATGCGATCTTGTAACAACCCGATCATCAGATTCTTTATCGGTGATCCTCGTTGATCAGAGGCGACATCAGAAGAACCGACATCATGCCGATTTTACGATGCGGTTTTGCTCATCTTGATCGAGATCTGGTCTGACCTGATCGTCGGTGAGCTGATCGAATCGGCGACCGAAATCGACCGATGAACAAAGAAAAAATCAGTTCGTGAAATCGCACCGATGAACAAGAAAATCAACAAGAAAAATCAGTTCGATGAACAAAGTGATTCGCAACCCCGATGAACGATGATTCGCGAATCGATGAACAAAGGATTTCAAAGATCGATGAACAAAGTGATTTCAAAGACACCGAAATCTACAGATCGATTTCAAATGACGGCATCGGTACTCGAAATCGAAGCAATGAACGATATCCGGCGAAATGATCGGATCCGTTAGACACACAAAAGCGGTGATCAATAAGAAGATAACAACATATATGGATGTGACATAAAACTGCAAACAACAGTGCAAAAGGACAAAGAAAAGCTGGAAGATTATTAGTATGGATTTGAATATTACTCTCCAACGGTAATATTCAAATCCACACTATAAATACATTGCACTAGCTTCAAAAGAAGGAGATGAAGGATCTGCAAAGTGAAATTAAAAGCCAAATATTCAAGCAACTCCATTCAAGAACACAGAGCATTACATATCCAAATTTACCCAAGAGTGTTCTTCATTGTATCTAAGCAAAAATGTCATATCCTAAGCTTAGAGAGATTTTCCCATCCTTAGCATTGAGGCTAAACAAATGTAAGGGAAAATCTCACCCTAGTTGGAAACCAAACAAACCTTACCCAAATCAGTTTGATAGGATAAGTTTGTAGGTGAGTGGGAACTCGATAAACATCTAAGCAATCCCGAAAGGGAGGGTCGGCAATCCCGTGAGGGAGATAAGTCCCGTTTGAGTGGGAACTCGATAAACATCTAAGCAATCCCGAAAGGGAGGGTCGGCAATCCCGTGAGGGAGATAAGTCCCGTTTGAGTGTGAACTCGGTAAACATCTATCGGCAATCCCGTGAGGGTGATAAGTTCCGTTGGTTAAGTTGGTTTAGTTGGTGCCCCATGAAGGGAAGAGTGGATGTAGGACGAGTTGTCCGAACCACTATAAAATTGTGTGTTCTTTACTGCTTTATGTTATTACTTGTCATATGCATTCGTTTATAAGCAAAACACACATCGTTCTTAAAAGCAAAAAAAAAAATTGAAATCACTCTGCCCTCACCCCTGTTTTTATATGCACCGAACTGAAACGTTTTGCTTCCGCACGTGCAAATGGGTTTTCAAAACGGGACCATCAATCTCCGATGAGCAGAATATCGCCTACGTATAGTACTAAGAATACCAATGCAGTTCCGACACACTTTTTATACACACAACTTTCGAAATCATTTTGATCAAACCCGTAAGACTTTATAACCTGATCAAAACATTGGTTCCAAGCACGCGACGCTTGCTTTAGTCCGTAGATGGACTTCTTGAGCTTGCAAATTAGATGTTCTTGGCCTTTTTAAATGAAGCCTTCGGGTTGTTGCATATAGATATCTTCTTCAAGACTTCCATTTAGGAAAGCTGTCTTGACATCCATTTGTCAGATCTCAAAATCGAGATGCGCAGCTATCGACAAGAGAATATTGATGGACTTAAGCATAGCTACAGGCGAAAAGGTTTCCTCATAGTCGATCCCTTCTTTCTGAGTGTAACCTTTTACCACAAGTCTAGCCTTGAAGGTCTCTACCTTCCCGTCCGGTCCTCTTTTTCTCTTGTATACCCACTTGCAACCAATGGGTTTGATCCCATTAAGTGGTTCGACTAGCTCCCACACCTTATTATGATCCATAGAACCCATCTCGACTGCTATTGCTGTTTGCGAAGAATTCGCATCCTTGTCATGGATTGCCTCATTATATGTCCATGGGTCCAATTCATTCTCACTAGGGACCAAGTCTGACGACTCTCCTATCCCCATGAATCTCTCGGGCTGTCTGATAACCCTCCCACTGTGATGAGGTTCCGATTGTGTAAGTGTGTCGTTTGGTATATCTACTTGTACAGTTGACATTGAGGTAAGCCCCTTTAGCTCATCCAAGGTAATCTCACTCCTGGGCTTTTTGTCGTTCATATAGTCTTCTTCCAAAAATCTAAAGTGCGTACTGATTACCACATTTTGATCTTCGGGACCATAGAACATGCACCATTTCGTTCCCTCGGGGTACCCTATAAACAACCTTAATTCTGATCTTGGATCCAATTTACCGGTTTCCTTGTCCAACACGTATGCCGGACACCCCCAGATTCTCATGTGTCTTAAACTGGGCTTGCGCCCGGTCCACAACTCTTTAGGGGTTTTGGGAATCGATTTGGATTGCACCAAGTTTAGAATGTAAGCCGTTGTTTCCAAGGCGTGACCCCAAAATGACTTGGGTAGATCCGCATAACTCATCATTGACCTGACCATTTCTAAAAGAGTCTTGTTTCTTCGTTCTGCAACCCCGTTTTGTTGAGGGGTTCCGGGTACAGTCAACTGGGATACAATCCCTTCATCCGATAAGTAGTTTAAAAAATTATCGCTGAGGTATTCGCCTTCACGATCAGATCGTAGAGACTTGATACGTTTTTCCCTATGATTCTCTGCTTGAGCCTTAAATTCTTTGAATTTATTAAATGTCTCAGATTTATGCTTCATAAGGTAAATGCATCCATATCTTGAGTAATCATCGATGAAAGTAACGAAATACTCATAGCCACATCTTGCTTTGATTGACATTGGACCACATACATCGGTGTGAAAACGAAATGAGCACAGTTTTAATGGATGGAGGGAGTATTTGTTTTAATACAAAAAATAAAAAATTAAACGTTGGGCTGAGCTGGCCTGTTGGTTCACTAGCCTAAGTAAATTTGGGTTACATTTTTACAGGAATTATGAGTTTGGGTCGACCAAACCCAACCTAAGGATATCAATTGACTTAATGGTTGCAACGAGCCGGGAAAGCCCGAATTGCCAACTCTAGGAAGGAAGTAATAAGTTCAACCATCAATAATAATAATAACATATATTCATAATATAAAAAATAAAAATACTAATAATAATACAAATACATAACAATAATAATCACTATTAATATATCAATAATAATATATAATAGTAATAACTAACATTAATTTCAGTTATTAATAAATAATACTACCTCCGTCTACAAAAAAGTTTTCACTTTCATTATTTGCTCGTCGACCAAAAGTGTAAGCATTCCCTTTATGGACATAATTACTTCATTTCCACCATCCAACTATCACTTAATTATTTAAATTGTCATTGTTCCTTACTCACAAAAGGTCATTTTATTCATAAATGGACCTTACGGTACCTTACAATGCTCTTTACTTTATCTATTTTATCATAAAAAACATATGTCCTGATTAAAAACAAAATATATATATATATATATATATATATATATATATGTTCGAAAAATTAAATACACTTTTGGTGGACGCAAAGATCAATTAACAACATATAATAATAATTTTAAATATATTCACGCAATTTACATTTTCATTCATCATCATTACTAATTATGTCATGGCCTAACTGCATTAACCCCTCCAAAGTATCAATGATTTTGCACCTAACCCACTGAACAATATTTTTTGCACAGTTATATAAACTATCAAATTTTGGCAAATAAAACTTACCAAACTATTTTTTCCGGCCAATTTGTTTCCGACCAAGGGACATTTATATTAAAACAAAACCATTAAAATGAAAATTTCAGTGCAATTCTAGTGATAATTTGATGGATATAGTGCATTTTTCAATAATATTTGTTTTTGTTTTACATAAATGCAATTCTTGGGCGGAAAAATATAGCCGAAAAAAAAGTATAGCTATATATGTGCCAAAAATTAATAGTTTATATATAATTGTGAAAACAATATATATTGGTGTAATTTAGGTGCAAAATCATTGATAATTTAAAAGAATTAGTACAATTAAACATTATTTCATTCACGTTTACAAAAGCTTGTGTGAACTCAAGTTTATGGTGAACTCGATTTTTTTAATATTACTGTTATATATAAATTATCACTGTTATACATAAAAATTATTACTGTTACACACAAAAATTCTCACTGTCTAAAAAAATTTTATATTTTTAAAAAGTGAATTTTTTATGCATAAATGTAATATTTTTTATATATAATAATGATAGAGTTCATGTATAGACCTGAAAATTTTCAATGGGTTACTCATTTCCTTTTCATTTATGTTCAATCATATTTCCATATATTTCCAATCAATTTACACAAGTCTTGCCAATTTACATTTTCCACCCATCTCATAAAAAGAAACGGTGGGAGTGAGATACACTATTTTTTGAGGAGAAGGTCTTGTGTGAAATATTGCACATTAGTGTTATGTGCAATACATCACAATTAAGACAAAATGAATTAAAATTCGCGGGTCATCTTCGCGCGGGTCGGGTAGGGCGCGGGCAAGGCGTGGGCGGGTAGGGTTGTGGATTGTGGGTTGGACGAACAGATGTATATTTATATAATGATATCTTTAACAAATATGTGTTGTAGTTTAGTGGTTTAGGTCTGTTGTTAATGTGTTTGGTCGCAAGTTCAATTCCTGTTGAACACATAATTTTTAAATTATTTTTTTAATATGTTACTACATGAATAAAATGTGATACTTATAGAAACGAAATGTGTTACCACGTGAAATAAAAATTACATTATCATTTTTTTTTAAAATACATTATCATATGGTAACACATTGTTGTTCATTTGGTAACACATGAGTATTCATTTAGTATCACAACAACATGTATTACTACATGAACAAAAAATGTTACCCTATGAAGAAAAACGTGTTACCACATAAACAAAACCAGTACACGGGCAAAAAGAAATCCTCAGTCCAAAATTACTGATTTAAAGAACAACTTGATGTGTTACTACATGAACAAAAGAGTGTTACCCTATGAACAAATGAGTGTTACTACATGAACAAAACTCAGTACAAGTGCGATAACCAGTCCAAAAATTACAGATTTAAAAGAACAGCATGAGAATCAACAGAGAATCTTCTCATCTCTAAATTATCATCGAACAAGAGATCTGGTCGCCGTCAAAAGAAGAACCTAGAGACGCAGAGCCATCTGAAAAAGAAAGAAAAAGAAGAACAAGAGAAGAAAAGAAAAAAAAAGAACAAGAGAAGAAAAGAAAAAACCTAGAGACACGCCGCCGTAAAAAATCAAACGAAGATCTGGTCATGTTTGTTGCGACGCGAGGAAAAGGTAGAAGAAGAAATTTGGCCGCCTGCTATTGAACGATGAAGAAGAACGTCAGCAGATTGCCCTAACCCGGTCCCAAATGCCTGACCCGCGAAAATTAATAAAAGACCCAATTTATCTATAATTGCACATATCACTTGTAGCATATAAGTTTTTGTGTTTTTTGAGATGGAATTTTCAATAAAGACAGACAGTGTGTGGGAGTAGCTATTGAGTCCCCCAACCAACTTTAATGCTCTCTCTCCCTTCCTATATAAATGCTCGCATTTTTTCCGAACACTTAAATTTTTTGTTTAGTAAAAGAGGAGTCTTTCTTTCTTTCATAATTATCATACCAACTCAATATTAAATACTCGACCGACCTGTATGTTGATCTGTAGTCCAGAAATGAAGAGGTGGGCTTCCGCCGTCTCCAAATGGCTTTACACTCGAATTACTGTTTCTCAATCTGCCTATATCTTCAAATTCTTCAAGAACATTCTTGTTGCTCTGCTTACTTGCATTTTTGCTATAGGTATGTCTCTTTTTGGAGTGAATTCACTCCTCAATTTCTTCTTCTTTCTTATCTGGGTTGTCGTGTTCTTGATTTCTTGATTTTGTGCATATGCATAATGCACGCCACCTGCTTGATGAAATTCCCAACTCATGTAACCAGTTTTATTAACAAAATTAAACATGTTTTTCCTTGATTTCTTAATTGCTCACTCTGTGTTTGGCGTTCCTGAGGTACATGTCCATAATGCACACCACCTGCTTGATGAAATTCCCCACCAACATCTTGGAAACTCTGTTTCAAGAAACAGGAAATTGGGCTTATTTCTTTGTTGAATTAATCAGTAAGATAATTTTGCATTAATTTTTAGTAACTGTAGTTGGTGATTTTGAAATAGGTGGAGCCACCATAGGCGTAATTAGCGGAGCTCTGAAGGGGCAAACAACTGAAACAGGTATTCTGCGTGGGGTAGGTGTAGGGGCGGTAGCAGGGGCCATTACAGGGGTCCAATTGATGGAACTCATTCTCAATGGAGAGCCATTTTCAAAGGTGATATACGTCGCTCTCATTATTTATAAACATCACCTGCCTTCTTCAATCGCATTTCATCTCCAAGAAATATCTCCCCCCTTATTAAATCTCTTTGTCCGTCATGGTTTTAAAATATGTTTTCAGATAAAAGAGAATGAAATTTAAAATTCCCAACTTCGATTTTTTGTATCTGTTAGCTAATTTAGATGCAGGAATAAAAAACTTAAAAAAACTGACCAAATCGATTGTCTTATTAATCATGAATGTTGGTTTGTATGGCCTGCCAAAACCACTTGATTCTAAAAGGACTGTCGATTTTTCAGGTGGCGTTAATATGTAGTTTGGTGAATGGGAAGATATTTATGGAATGGGTGAGCCCTGCAGTATTAAAAGCCTATCAGTGGCAGGTAATTAATTGGATATTAACTTGGGTTTCAATAATTTAGTTTGTTAGGCTGAGCTTTTGACCTAACTCTGTTGATAATTTGATCAGATTAGCACAATGGAAACAGGTTTAATGGAGATTTCAGACATTTTTGAGGTCAATACCATCAGGGGCTTATCACAAGATACCATACAGGAGTTGCCTAGTTTCGAGCTTAACAGAGGCGACGCTGCGCCGCCATGTCCCGATACTACTTGTGCTATCTGCTTACAGGTACATCTTACTAGCTTGCTGTTTAATGCCCGTTGAAAAATAAGTTGGAACAAGAAATGAAAACGTTTGACGAAATATTTCCCTCTGCCTAACTACGTATTCCATTTCGTGTTCCTTAAGATATACATTTATTGTTATTAGTCAAATACTTCTATGCACCTATTGCACTGTGCAACACAAGTGTTTTTTTAAATGGTATTAGTTGTTCTACTAAAATGTATTAGTTGGTCAGTATTAGTTATTTTCACTAACCAGGTGGTTTAGCCCACCTGGCCACTGGGCTCCTCATTTGAGTGGGAGACCCAGGTTCGATTCCCTTTGGGAACGAATTGGAGTATGAGAGTTATAAGGTGGCTTGGTGAATTTGTGGAGGGTTTGGGTGCGTGGTGTACTAACTCTAATAACTAACAACTAACTTTGTCCGATAAAAAAAAAAAGTTATTTTCACTGAAAAATATTAGTTGTGTACCAGTTGCACCATGCAACTAATACTGTTCACTGAAAATAACTTATATTGTAAAGTCAAAACAACTAATCCTGACCAACTAATACCTTTCAGTAAAACAACTAATATTACTTTAGTTGCATGGTATGCCATATTTTATAGAGTAGCAATTGTCTTTGAAAGTGGTTCTGTCTTGGAGCACAATATTCATGATTCCGAGGGGGGATAATATACAACACACGTCGAACAATTTATTTCTCGACTCATCTAAATCTTCGTAAGAATTATTTATATTCGTCTTTGAACATGGCTTGAGTGATACCATTGCTCAACCGTAATTGGAAAATCACAATTCCCACAATCTATGTTGCATTCTCAAAGAACAGTTCAAAGTTATGTTTTTCTTACATGAATATGGTATAATACTTCAGTTTTAATAACTATTCCATCACATACTAGGATCTGAAGGATGGAGAATCTACAAGATCACTGCCAAATTGTAGACATTTTTTCCACATGCATTGTATAGATGAATGGCTTACACGACAAGGGACGTGCCCAGTATGCAGAAAAGATGTTGATGAGTGAAAAAGATCCCTACCCCAAGGGAAATTATCAAAGTAAAATGTAGGCAAAACTGATGCTGGGATTTCTGCATGGAGAACCTAGTATAGATGAACTTGTAAGAACGATATATCCGTAAGAAAGGAGGCATGTCTTGTGTATGAAATCCAGCAACTCTCTATGTTGATATTAAAAACAAAATGCTTTACTACTACTTGGTCTAAGTCTCAAATTTATGAGTAAGTCTCCGGCAAAACTTGTTTATAGTATGCTCCCTTTGTCCCACAAAAATAGGTCAGTTACTATATTAAAATATCATTAAATGTTCATTTTCATCTTTTGACTCTACTTAATGTATTTTGTTGCTAAGCTTAGGGGCAAAATAGAAAAATAAAGTAATAATTTAATGTTTCAACTATAATAACTTTCATTTCTTAATCTTTGTGAAAATAACTATGGGTCTATCTTTGTGGAACATAGGAAGTACCATTATACTTATAAACTAATATCATAACATTTATAAATTAATATTATAACATTAAATGCTATTTGTATCAGTTTATAAGAGTAATATTATTAGTTGTAAGTGTAAGGTTTCAATTTCTTAGCATGAACAAGTTTCACATTAGAGTTTGTGCGAATTGAGTAGGTCTCCGTTAAAACTTATTCATAGTTTGAAATTTATACCATCACATTTATAAATTAATATCATAACAATTATTAATTTATACTATTAAAGTCATCAATTTATAAGTGTAATAATATTAATTTCATAGAATGTAAAAGGTTTCATATGAGAGTTTGTGCGAATTTTTTTGAGCGTAAAGTTTATGATAGTGATGAATGTTGATGTTAATTATACTGTACGGAGGTTATACATTAGTAAGATGAAGCACGAGAGATGATCATGATTATGGTTTAAGTATTGGAAAAAACAGATATTGTGTGGGTGGTGGGTGGGTGGATCCCATTAAATTGATGTTCCATGTTAAGGAATAACAAATGCTCCAACCACATCCATAATTGATGATTGCTACTTAGATGAATATGAGGGTGGTAATGGAGTTGGTGCTGGTAGCAAAATTGCTATAAAAGGATCCCATTTTGCTTTCATATATAGGATGATGGAATTATTTTGCTTAATGGCTAAGCAAACTTTGTTCCACTTCTTTCATACTTAAATGCAAACTATACTCCACGTCTTTTTAACTTAATAGGAGCACCTTCTTTATGATGTCCACTCTTTATGATGGTGGGTGCACCGAAAATGATTGAAATTAATAAAAATTAACAATCAAGGCTCGTGTCGAACACAATTTTCTTAAAAAGAAATTATGTCATTTACTTTCAGTGCTAGTGAATCGTATGACACTTGTCCCCCATGATACAATGATTGAAAGCACAATATTAACACTATATCTTGCTTGAATCGAACCAGGAAAAGCTCGATAATATCACTGGATTTCGAATGAAATTTGAGAGCAAACGAAATCAGTATGATATTAGCAATTGCTGAAAAGATATCTGTGTATCTCTCTCCAAATGTGTGAGTTGTTGTGTCCTTTGAGTTGCACCTTAAGTGCTACTTATAGGCCTAAAAAAAACAGATTCAGGAGCCTGGCCATAATCAACTGAAACCAAAACCGAACAACCATCAATTCTGTTTTTCAAGTTTCAAATGTTTTGTAACCACCTGAACAGTATTTCAAAAATGTTGTATGATTTCTATGAGAAAAAAGTTATACGTTTTTTAATTTTAACATAAAACGCTACAAAACCGAGGTAAGAATAAGCTTGTACATCCACCACCAAGTCGATGACATTCATGTACGCAAGTCGCACACAAGTTCAGGATTCGAATGCCAAATCCGACCAAGATTTGCACCCCCTGCGTACCCATGCAGTAGGTGGAGAAGCATGATCACATAAATATTTACAAGCAACATACCTCCTTAAATAACCACTTCTCCATTTCACACTTTTCTATGTGGGACAAATGCTCTTTGTTTTTTCTCTTTCCTATTTTTTCATTAATTGGTTACAACAATTTGAGGATTCAATTTCTCATTCACCCACCCAAAAATGGGCTCCATTTTACAACACTTTATACAGTGTTTCCAAAACCCGATCAAACCAACGAGAAAAACCGTTCAGAAATCGTAAAGCTGATTGAAATGAGACTTTTTTTTTTGTTATTATTTTCATGCCTATAAGTTTTAGGCTTAAAATCGTTTTTTACTTATTTTTTTATCATTTTATCTTAATATTTTAATTTAAGAATTAATTGTGAACTGTGGTGTATGAATTGTAGTTTGGTTTGAATTATTTTTTGTTATCTATAATTTCTTTTGCGTATTTTAATGTGAATTTTATAATCTTATAAGTGTATATTTATTTTTGTAAATGTTATATAAAAGATATTGAAAGTTAGATAACTCTGTCACGACCACGTTCCCATATATCTAAATAAAAAATATATTCAGAATAATTTTATAAGAAATGACTCGTGAGCACGTGCGATTTTTTTTCTTTCTCAAACGCTTTATAAAAAATAAATTGATTAAACACTTCTAAACTTTATAGAAAGGACTCGTATTAAAATATACAAAACTATATATAAAACAACTCAAAATACAAGTCCAACAGGTTGTCATCCATATATACAACTTTCAGAATCTGCAGGTACTCCAATCATCACCAATTTAAGTTGACAAGATTACCTACAATGCATAAATCAAGTGAGATAAACCTCAGTAAGTAGAATTATACATAATAATGTGATTATTTAAAAATTCTTCTCATGCATTCTCTTTTTAGAAATCACCAATGTATTTATGACACACTCATTAGGACCCCTAACACATCACATATATAAACCGATGACCTACTCTGGGTAGCCCGCCAGGGTCTCCCTGGTCAGTCCACTCCCAAGTCGCCCCTTCCATAAAACCACTTTTGATGGCGCCAGGGTCTCCCTGATCGCCATTTCTGTGTAATCATAAGATGGTGGCCTATTTTGGGTAGTCTACGTCAGGGTCTCCCTGGTTGCATTACCCCCAGATCACCTTTTCTGTCCTCGATGTATAATCACACACATCATCTACTCAAACATCATTTCATGGTAATGCATGGTATGCATAATGCAATGCAACACAAGATATCTCACAATTCACGTAAAATTCACATATTGTCAATTACACGTAAATTAATCACACAATACTATATTTATGTATTGTAGTTACAAATAAATTTTTATTTAATGAGATTTATTTCATTTAGTTTACGCATTGTATGTAATCTTGTCAATTTGAATTAACGGTGGTTGGAGTACCTGCAAATTCTGAAAATTCTGCAGAATTATTTTGACAATTGGACTGACAAATGGTGTCCAGACCGATTGACTCTGTCCAACTTTAAATTGAGGATGACTTTGAGAAGCAGTCATAGAGTTGGAGAGCATTTGCACGTGATTGTAATTTTAGAGAAGTACTATAAATTTATTTTGTAGTAAAATAAACCCAAACTCCCGGGTAAAATTTATTCATATAATGAAGTTGAAATCATTATATTTATAAATTTATATAATAATATTAAATGTTATGAGTTTTAATTATAAGTGTAATTATATTAATTTATAAGTATAATAGTATAAATTTCAAATTGTGAACAAGTTTCACTGGAAATTTAGGGGGTGTTTTGAAAAAATTATAAGTAATTATAAAACTTGAAATTGTGTACAGAAATTAATTTGGAGTGTTTTGTTTTTATTTTATTAGATTAAGTGTGAGTTTGCAAATTCAAAAAAGGTTGAGTAAAAAAACTTATTTTTAAAGTTGTTAGATCCAATTCTTATTTTTTAAGATATACTTCTATCTTTTTAAAGGAGTTTGTAAACATGCACTAAATAAGCGGTCAAAAGTTTTAAGCTAAAAGTTAAAAAATGAATGTTATTGGTAGCTTATGAGCCTTTTTAAAATACCATTAACTTTTTTTTACAAACACAATCAGTTTTTCTTTTGAATTTTTTTACCCACAGTATTAACTTCTATTATTAATCAATTTTTCTATAATTATTAATTTTAATCAATTCTTTAAAAATATAATTTTTTGCAAACACCCCTCTAGTCAAGTAAATAATGAATTTATTTGAAAATTAAGTATTTCTGACCAATTTTTCGAAAAGGAAAATATTTGTGAAGATGTAATTTTTATACTGAAAATCATTTTAAACATGTTGTTGGGATATTTTAATTTTGATGAATTATGCCAAAACATTATCAACTTGTGTTATTGAAGCTAATTTATAGATAACAAGTTGAGGGGGAACGAGAGAACAAATTGAGGGGGAACTCACGAAATCAGACGTAGATGATCGAGATCAGACGAGGCTGCAGACGAGACTGATCGAGATCAGATGAGTAAGATGAGTTCCGGAGTTAACTGATGAGCTGAGCAAAATCAGAAGAGAAGAAAAGCTAAGCCGCCTAATCGAAGATCGATGACCGATGACCGATCGATGACCGTAACATACCCGATCGATGATCGAAGAACAGATTTAGCCGATCCGTGATCGAAGAATGCATTTGAGTCGATCCGGTGATCGTAAGAGCGCATAAGCCGACGTAAAGAAACCCACCGTAAGATCGTAAGAGAATGTTGCGTATCGTAAGAGGAAAGCATATGACCGACGAGATCGAGATATAAGATGAGCAGATGATCAAAATCGACGGATTGAGATCGATAAAAGCAAACCGATATGCTAACCTAATATGCTAACCCGATGTACTAATCTGACGCAGATAAACCGATATGTCGACTGATAGCTATAATCGATCCGATCATGTGAACCGATCGATCAAAGCAGAAGAAATCGATATCGAAAACCGAAATCAAGATACCGACGTAAAAGAAGTCATCAAGATAAGTCATCTCGGTCATATTCACCGAGAATCGTAACGCCGCTGATGATCGCTTAGCTGAAAAGCTAGTGACTGAGGGTCGATTGTTCGAAGACGTAAGAATCAACTCGATCGGCTGAGTGGCAAGATACCCGATCGATTAAGGTCCGGCCGAAGAGAAGTCTCATTGAATCAAGAACCCAAGACTCGAAAGATCCCAAGATTATATCGCTTAGATTCAAATTGACGTGGACCAATGAGAGGAAGACAACCACCGAAAAAGAAAAAGAAGTTAAGTTATGAATAGTATGGATTTGAATGTGACTCCATCCAACGGTAACATTCAAATCCACACTATAAATACAAGTTCTTCCTTCATTATTTGGTGTGGAAGCGTGTGAAATGCGTGAAAACACCATTGAAGCTACAGAGCCAAATCATCTAGCATTTCCACCATAGAACACAGAGAAAGAAATACACGCATATATTCAAAGAGTGTTCTACCCTAGATCTAAGCATAAATGCCATATCCTAAGCTTAGAGAGATTTTCCCAACCTTAGCATTGAAGCTAAACAAATGTAAGGGAAAATCTCACCCTAGTTGGAAACCAAACAATCTTATACCCAAACCCAAGAGTTGGTTAAGTTTGTAGGTGAGTGTGAACTCGGTAAACATTTAGCAATCCCGAAAGGGAGGGTAGGCAATCCCGTGAGGGTGATAAATCCCGTTTGAGTGTGAACTCGGTAAACATCTGTTGGGTGTTGAACTAACACGTTAAACTAAGTCCAATTGGTTAAGTAGGTGCCCCTGATGATAGGGAAGAGTGGATGTAGGAGTTGGACTCCGAACCACTATAAAATCGTGTGTTCTTTACTGCTTTATGTTCTTATATTGTCATATGCATTCGTTTATAAGCAAAACACAACACATGAGCTTAAAAAGAAAAAAAAATGGAATCACTCTGCCCTCACCCCTGTTTTATATGCATCAAACTTTATGTTTTGCTTCCGCACGCGCAAAATGGGTTTTCCCACCGGGCCCATCACATGTTGATCAATGAGTATTCTCAAAACAAATTTAAAATTAATTATTTGATCAGCCAAATAAAAGTGATAATTAACTTTCCTAAAACCCCTTAACGTGTTAATACGTGCGCACTTCTCAATTTTTATCAATATTAATTTTGGATGGGTCTCATGTGCATTCAATTTAAATGCACTGTGCATTTTAATAATATGCAACTTGTTATATTGAAAAATTGCAATTTATTTATACCGAATTGGTGTAACTATTTTTTTAAATTAATAATTATACGATTTAGTATAAATAAATTGTATCTTTTAATATAATAAATTGTACATTTTTATATATACTATAAATACATGGTGCACCTAAATACTTACAAAATTTATTCATAATTTTGATTCAAACTCTTCACACTGTAGTGCTCTAAAAAAAGAAAAGAAATATCTTCCAATTGTAACACGCACAGTTACTCCTTTTAAAAAAAAAAAAACCACGCACAGTTATATTTTGTTTTATCCGATTTCAGACTCATTAAATAAGGAAATGCTAAAACCCCACATTAAGTCATTAACCCACCTCAATCTCAATTTAAACTCGTATGAGCCCAAAACTTGAGTTGGTTAGTTGGAACCGCAAGGCCCATTATACCTAATTTATGTAGTTTCAGTTTTTTTTTTTTTTTTGATAGGGCAAAGTTAGTTGTTAATATTTAGTACACCAAGCACCCAAATACTCCACGAAATCGTCAATCTACCTTATAACTCTCATAACTCAAAATTGAGGGAATCAAACATGAATCTCCCAATCAAATGAGGAGCCCAGTGGTCAGGTGGGCTAAACCACCTGATTATATACTTTCAGTTCTAACTACTAAGAAATGGACATCTTAAAAAAAGAAAAGAATAAAAACAGGAAATAGAAGAGAGTAAAAAATCTAAATTTCCATTCTCCATTAAAATCTGAACAAACAAAGTTGATATCATTGTGCAATAATGCAATACGATTACTTAGATTTTCATAATATTCTCATCAAAGTCTTCTATAAATTTAGGTTCACGTAAATTTAAAAATCGATTTACGTTTTCAATAGGCGGGGCACGTGCCCCCATAGATATATTTTTTAAAAACTATTTTTTACTATATACTTCATAATTGAATTATAATTAGTTGCTTATATTATATAAATTAGTTTTTTGTCAATCCGTGTGTTGCACGTAAGTCATTAATATTGCTATGTTTTATTATTATTGTTGTTTATTTTTAATATCACTTTAATTTATAGATTATAAATGATCTTTTACATATTAATTGTCATATTAATTAGTAATTCAATCATAAAAAAATATTTTTTTTACTAAAATATATATTAGCTAAAATGAATTTTGATTTGTTGTAGGCATGTGGCGCGAGGTCGGGCGCGACCTGTAGAGAGTCATGGGAAGACAAGGCCGAATTCTCCACAAGTATAACACCTCGCTGAGTGAAGCGAAACAAAGGCACACCATACACGGATACGCGACCTAGGCACACCTCGCAGGTCGCGGACTGACATAAGTACACATAAGTACAGAGCATTAACTTCGATTTGACCCGTGTCAGGCGGGCGGCGCCGAGGAGCTTACCTAAAGAAGGCCCTTAATCAGAGATGAGTCAGTAAAGGACAGTAATGATGAAAAGCTAGAAGTACTTAAACGGCAAAATTCCTGCAAATCCGAATTTATCTCTGGCGACGTCCAAGCTAGGTGCCTGAAATCATGATATCTCGAGCGACCTCCCAATGACCTCCGACCTGAGTCACATCAATCTTGTAGCATTTAATGTTTTACAGAGCCACTTTCGGTGGATTGTACTTGTTACCCCGGAGAGTGAGCTCCATTCTCCCAAACCCTATAAATATGGGTCATTTATGACCAAGAAGTCTAGAGAATTCAATACCTTACCAAACCTCTTGCAAATTGATTACTCAAACACTTATTCTCTCAAACAATCGTATAGCATAAATGTTGGGAGATGAATTTAATAAACGATATATGATTTTGATTAAGATCCCAAAACCCCTGAGTATGACATGTTCAGAATAATCTTGATAGTTGAGTCAGGATTCCGTTTTAGAGTATTCAGGATGTTATCTGCAAAATGTATAGTCGCAGATATAGATCAGATAGGTTCTCAAGACTCAAGAACTCAACAGGTTTCAAGAAACCGGTTTTTCAAAGATGAAACCAAGTTTCAAGACTCAAAGGAGAAATCGAGAATCAAGACTCAAGAAGAAACCGAGAATCAAGACTCAAAGAGAAACCGAAGTTTCAAGACTCAAAGAGGAAATCGAGAATCAAGACTCAAAGGAGAAATCGAGAATCAAGACTCAAAGAGAAATCGAGAAATCAAGACTCAAGATGAAATTGAGATATCAAGACTCAAAGATGAAACCGAGGAATCAAGACTCAAAGATGAAGATTCAAAGATATCACCAAGATATTTCTAAAGACTCGAAGACTCGAAGACTCAAGACTCAAAGACCAAGACTCGAAGACTCAAGACTCGAGAAGACCACAAGACTCGTAAGACTCAAGACGCAAGATTGAAGATCAAGAATATCAAGGCACAAGAATTATCAAGACTCGAAGAATGTATCAATGCTCGAAGATAAACCTGAATGTTCCGAGGCACTGAGAATATCTATCTGAAGGATGCAATACTGAGAAGATCGTGATTCCTTAGAGAAATAGATATTTGCCAAGACATTTAAATGCAGACAAAAGGAACTAAGTCAGAGTGTTGTTAAGGTTATATCAACTCAGAGTTTGTAACCAAAAGAGCCGTTGAAGGTGTCTACCTTTAACTGGAGACAAAAGTAAAAAAGAGGAAGACATCACTGTACCATACTGACACTGACAGTGACAGGTCGCTGAAAAAGATGTCAGAAGTACAAAGTTCCAGACTGCAAAAAGTGAAGACCGGCTACATGAAAGGCTATTGCCTAAAACGTGTTAGGGAGTTTTCAAACCCTAAATATAGCCGTTCCTCACACGCCATAAGAGGAAACTCACGAAGCTATCTCTCCAACGGATAGTTTTTCAAGAGTAACCTTGGTGTATGCCTATAACTACTTGTGACCCTCTACATTGTAAGGTTACGGGAAATTTGTAAGCAACTCAAGAGCTCAAACTTATTATCGCAAAGTTAAAGCACTCGAAAAACTTAGAATTTCCCAAGTGCTTTTATATTGAAGAGAGCTCACTAAACTAAGCCTAGCTTGATAAGACATATCCAAAGCTTAGTCGAGATGTCCTAACCCTTTGCATTGTACTTCATTGTAAAGGATATCTCATCCTAGTTGGAAACCAACCAAGAAACCCCAAAACCCTTGAGAAGGTAGTTGGAGTGTGTTTGTTGGTGAGAAGAGTTGTAAAGAGTTAGTAAACTACGCGGAGTAGTCAGAAAGCTCTAGAGGTGAAGTTAGTAAGCTACAGAGGTAGTCTGAAAGCTTGTTTGTGTTTGAGTAAGTAAACTACGGAGGTAGTCAGAAAGCTCAAGGTCGGGTTGAGTAAGTAAACTATGTGGAGTAGTCAGAAACCTCAGGGCCGAGTTGAGTAAGTAAACTACACGAGGTAGTCAGAAAGCTCAGAAGTGATTAGTGAATTTCTCTGAGGATCAGAGAGAGTGGACGTAGGAGCTTGAGTCTCTGAACCACTATAAACTGTTGTGTTGTTTATTGCTTTCTTTATCTGTGCTTAACTGTTGTATCACTGAGTTTGAAAGCATATTTTCACTTATATTTCAGTTGGAATCAATCCACTGGAAGTTGCATGTAATTGAATCACAGTCTAATCACTATTCCATTAAAGGAAGGTTTTCAGCAAAGCTTAAAACGAGTATAAACTAAAGGGCCAACCATTCCGCACATCTGAGTAGCTAGAATAGATAGTTACCAAAATGAACTTACTCTTTTGAGGGTTCAAGAAGTTAGTTATCCGATCCAAGCAACTCGGATCTCTGAAACTTCGACTCGGTTGGGATTATCCGAGGTTTCGAAAGCGTTTCGAGATTACTGTCTCGAGAGACTTTGACTCGAAGCGATCTGTGCTTCTCGAACCTAATCTTGAGGATTATCGACCAAAGTCGACCTCGAAGAAAAAGTTTTAAAAACACTGAGCACGTGTATTCCCCCCCATACACGTGTAAGACTCGTTTGCACCGGGACCAACAAGTGGTATCAGAGTAGTGGTTCAACTTGACCACCTACTTTGTTGACCAAAGTTTTATTTGCTAAAAATACTTGTGGTCTATCTGAACTGATCTTATTTGCTGAATTCTTAAAAGACTCAGTTAAAATGTCTTCTAAGAAACTTCCCATGTTCTCAGTGGAGAACTATGATTTATGGAGACTGAGAATGCAGGCTCACCTGTATTCCAAACATGAACGAAAGTGGAGAGTGGTCTCTGAAGGGCCATTCTAATTTATTGTGGTAAATCCCAGAGGATTAGAAGATGAGAGAATTGATCCTAGAGCAGAATTTCCTAAGTCTGATGACCAACTGACTCCTGAGGAGAGAAAGTTAGTCAATCTAGACTACATTGCTAAAGACACACTATACAGTACAATTGATGATGGTGTGATGGGAATGATCTCTCACTGTAATACTGCTAAAGAGATTTGGGATACACTAGCTGTAATGTGCCAAGGCACAGATCATATAAAAGAAAACAAACTTTCAGTGGCAATTGGAAAGTTTGATAGTTTTGAAATGGATGATGGTGAATCAATAGACAAATTGGAAGTCAGATTCACTAGCATCATGAATGATCTAAATGCACTTGGAAAGAAATATCCACAAAGAGAAATTGCATTGAAAATTCTTAGAGGTCTTTCTAAGAAATGGGATATACATGCAGTGGTGATTGAAAACACCAAGAACATTAATTCAATGCCATACCAACAAGTCTTCTCTCGAAATTTTGAAGGCCTATGAATTTGTAATTGATAAGAAATCCAAAAAGGCTGACAGCAAAGATGATTCATCATCTAGTAAGAATGTGGCTTTAAAAGCCAAAGATAAAACCTGTAAAACTAGAGAGTTTGAGAACTCCCTTGCTAAAAATCAGGATGAGCTTGAGGATAAGCTAACACTGATGGCAAGGAGGTTTGAAAGACTTAATAGTCGTTATGGAAAATACAAAAGCTATTACAGAACCCACAGTGCCGGAAGAGACACGAGGACAAATCAACTGAGAAGAAGAAGGACACGAAAAGTGAAGGGTCTTCACCCAGAAAGAAGGACTCCAAGTCCAAAGAAGAAAGTGATCAGGATGATGATGCCAACAGATGCTATAATTGCCAAAAGAAAGGTCACTTCCAGTATGATTGTCCAGATTTGAGTGCTAAGGAGAGAAGAGAAAGACAAGCTAAAAGAGACAAGAAGTTCTCTAGCAAAAGGTCATGGTTGCGAAGAAGAACATTCCGGGAGGATCTAGCTCTTGGATGAGATATTCTCGATGAAAGTGATGACATTTGTCCGATGGCCATTGAGGAGGTAAACTCTTCTTTCTCTCTGTTGTTGCTCCTACACTAGCACAAGAGTTTTCAAGTTCCACCGAAAAAAACTATTTTGACCGATGGATTCTTTTGAGAATCGATGAAGGACTATGCTTTTTTTACAAGAACTGCTAAATAAAACTCAAGAGCGAGAATAAGGAACCGAAAGTTGAAAATCTAAAATGGAAAGACTCTAAAGATAATCGAAATCACTTCTCAATTAATGGGAGCTATTGATGAACTGGATGTTACGAAAGTACAACTCTCGGAGAAAGAGAAGTTGATAATAACCCTAATCGAAAAGCTAGAGAAATCCAATCAAGAGATTCAAATGATCGTAACTAAGTTCAATGACCTCTCCGAGAAGCATGAAACTCTGAGAATGAGGATAGTGCACGTAAGAGTTAACTCTATTGAATAATGCATCTAATGTAATAGATGAAATTGAGTTACCAGAGGTCTGTCACTATAAAATCTGGATTGGGATACATTCCGGGGGAACCTCACAAGGTCATCCAATCTTCGCATCAAGTAGCAAGAAGACAATCTTTGTAAAACCAAAAAGCACCTACACTTCAATCAAGAAATGCCCAAGGTTGTAGACAAGGGAAAAGGACCTATGGTCTCAGTAAAACTGAATGATCAGGTAGGAAAGCCCAAACCTCAGGTAAAGGCTACAAAACCTGAGCACTCAGTTGGAAAATTTTAGGCAAGTACTTCAAAGCCTCGAAGCTAAGAATGCAAACCCGAAAGGCTCCACATTTGAACCATCGAGAGGAATCCTCGATGATGAAAACACTCAGCAGAGACATTCTCAACCAAGAGACCAAGTCCTCAATATACCGAAGACCCAGATTTCAAAGACAGCAACCCGAACCCCACTTGCCCTAAGGGTAAAGGTTACTCCAACCCGAGTCATCAAAGATTTAGACCGGCTGCACTGAAGCCAAAGCAAATGAACAGAAGGCCTGAACCAAAGAAAAATTCAAAAGCCCATGTTCATGCTAAAGCTAGCACACATACACAGAAAATTGCTAAGGCACCCAGAGTAGTAAATGTGTATGTTGATGTTTATGGAAGACAAATTCGCCACTCTAAAGTGATTAGAGTTGTCAGGCAAATTTGGATTCCGAAAGGTACATCTAACCTTGTAGGACCCTACACAAATTGGGTACCTAAAAATTGATCTGTTTTTCAGGAGGAAAACAAGGGCACTGAGCTGATTAATGATCACATAACACTGATGAGCAGAGATGAAAAGGCCCTGATGTATGGTATCTTGACAGTGGATGTTCAAGACATATGACAGGATTCAAGAAGATACTCAGTGACTATGTTGAACAAAGAGGCCCACAGATCACTTTTGGAGATAACTCCAAGGATCGATCAAGGATATGGAACTTTGGAAATCGACTCAGTTCATATCCATGGTGTTTCATATGTATCTGGATTGAAGCATAATTTGCTTTCAATAAGCCAATTATGTGATAAGGGTTTTAATGTTGAGTTCTCCAAGAACTTATGTTTTGTGAAAGATGATATCTCACAGAAAGTATTACTGACTGGTACAAGAAAAGGAAATGTGTATCTTGCTGATTGGAGTTCAACTCCTAAAGATACATGTTTGGTTGCTAAAAGTTCCACAGATACCAGTTGGTTATGGCATAAAAGAATGAATCACCTAAATTTCAAAACCCTGAACAAGCTTGCAAGATTAGCTCTTGTAAGAGGGTTGCCTAATGAAGTGTTCAGTAAGGAACATATTTGTGATCGTGCGCGAAAAGGAAAACAAATTAGAGCATCATTTAAAAAGCAAAGTAGATGTTTCTCTACCGATGAATACTTCATTCATCGTGATATGGATCTTTTTGGTCCTATAACACCAGTGAGCACTAATGACAGGAAATACACATTGGTAGTAGTTGATGACTACTCAAGATATACTTGGGGTCATATTCTTACTCAGTAAGAAAGAGACTCAGATAAAGTTTGCCGAAATTCATCGAAAAGGCTCAAGATTGAGAAAAAATCTGAGTGTGGTCAAAATCGATTTTGACAAAGGAACCGAATTTATAAATCATATCATATCTGATTATTGTGCAACAAATGGAATCTCACATGAAACATCAGCTGCAAGGACCCCTCAACAAATGGTGTTGCTGAAAGAAGGAACAGGACTCAAAAAAAAGTTCGAAGGACAATGATAAATTTTATATTCCTAAAAGGTTTTGGGGTTTGAAGTTGTCAACACCGCATGCTACTCTCGTAAACAGATCCATGCCGACCAAGAGTCAAGGCAAAAACACCCTATGAGCTTTGGAATGAAAGGAAGCCTCTTGTTTTCTTTCTTTTCGTGTGTTTATTTGCAAGTGTTTTCATACACAATAATGGTAAAGATCGGTTGAAAACATTTGATAGTAAAGTTTGATGAAGGAATATTCTTAGGATATTCTCAAGTCGTAAAAAGCTTTCGAGTTTACAAATCGTAGGACTCTTATTGTGGAGGAAACACCTCATTTTGTTTTTGATGAATCTACTTGTGTTCGTAAGAAATAGGAACATGATGCGTATGAACCCCCAAGAGGATCACCAGATTAAGCCCGAAAAAGAATGACAAATCATCCAATCGAACTCGAAAAGAAGAAGTCAATCACTATCTATGATTGGATTGACTCGAGACTCGAATAAAGAAGTTCGAGGATGGAACACGGGATGGTGAGACTCGGAAAGCCAACACACCAAAGGTGACCAATCTGAACAGACACCGATTCGGACTCGGGTATGTGATGCCAATGAAGATGTGGTCACAAAATGAGGCAAATTCTCGAATCTATCAACCAAAGGGGAACAAATGTCTCGATAATGTTCTCGAATAGAATTTCCCCGAGGAAGATGATTCCCTTTCTCCTTTTCTGTTGTTCCTCGAAGTTTCTTGAATTAATCAACCTAACATTTCAAATGTTGAGGATATCTTCTTTGAAGGGGAACATCAAGAAGGAAATGGTTAGATAGTCATCCTACAAGTCGATTGTGGGTGATCTAACCGAAGGTGTTAAAACAAGAAGATTCCATGGTGAGAGTGCACTATTCGCCGCTTCCTATCGAGAAAGAACCTCTTGAGATTGGTGAAGCTCTACAAGATTCTCATTGGATTCTTGCTATGCAAGATGAAATTTGATCAATTCTCAAGGAATGAAGTATGGGAGCTAGTAGATAGACTGAAAGGCACAATGTCATTGGAACCGAGTGGGTTTTCAAGAATAAAAGAGATGAAAACAACAACATTGTAAGAAACAAGGCAAGGCTAGTTGCACAAGGTTATTCCCAAGAAGATGATTCCCTTTCTCCTTTTCTGTTGTTCCCTGAGTTTACTCAATTAATCGAACCTAACATTTCAAATGTTGAGGATCTTTCTTTGAAGGGGAACATCAAGAAGGAAATGGTTAGATAGTCATCCTACAAGTCAGATTGTGGGTGATCTAACTAAAGGTGTTAAAACAAGAAGGTTCCATGGTGAGAGTGCACTATTCTGCTGCTTCCTATCAGAGAAAGAACCTACTGAGATTGGTGAAGCTCTACAAGATTCTCATTGGATTACTGCTATGCAAGATGAAATTTGAATCAATTCTCAAGGAATGAAGTATGGGAGCTAGTAGATAGACACGAAAAGGCACAATGTCATTGGAACCAAATGGGTTTTCAAGAATAAAAGAGATGAAAACAACAACATTGTAAGAAACAAGGCAAGGCTAGTTGCACAAGGTTATTCCCAAGAAGAAGGCTTGGATTATGATGAAACCTTTGCACTGTTGCAAAGACTAGAAGCCATCGATTGTTTCTTGCATATGTTGCCCACATGAAGTTCACAGTCTATCAAATGGATGTGAAAAGTGCATTTCTGAACGGTGTGCTTAAAGAAGAGGTTTATGTGGAACAACCTCCTGGTTTCAAACAGAATAACCAAGTTTACGTGCTCGGAAAAGCTTTGTATGGTCTTAAGCAAGACCCGAGCATGGTATGATACTCTTTCTCGGTTCTTCTTCGACCATGGTTTTGTCAAAGGATTTGTTGATAGAACTCGTTCGGGATAGAAGATGGGGAAGATATCTTCTTCGTTTCAGATATATGTTGATGACATCATTTTTGGATCTCCAAACCATCAGCTGTGTGAAAAGTTTTCAACACCGATGAAAGGCAAGTTTGAGATGTCAATGATGGGAGAGATGAATTTCTTTCTAGGTTTTCAAGTGAAACAATCAAAGGAAGGAATCTTCATCAACCAGGCAAAGTACACCGTAGATCCGATTGCCAAATATGGTGTATGCGATTGCAATGCGCTTAGATTCCTATGAATACTAACTACAAGATGGATCCTCGATTCGAAGGCAAATCGGTGAGTCATCTTGATTATAGAGGAATCATTGGATCATTGCTCTATCTCACAAAGTTAAAGTAGGCGGATATAACATTTCTGTTGGGATATGTGCAAGATACCAAGCTAATCCTAAAGCTAGTCACATGGAGGCTGCCAAAAAGATACTAAAGTATCTTAAGGGCATAGTGAATAGAGGATTATGGTATCCAGCTGATGATAACCTTGAATTAACTGGTTACTCAGATGCTGATTATGGAGGTTGCAGACCGATGTGAAGTCCACTACATGAACTTGTCAATTTCTATGAAGTAAGTGATATCTTGGTTTTCGAAGAAATGCACCTCGATAGAACCAAGAAGATTAAAAAGTTAATACATGGGTCAGTGGAAAGTCTGCGGTTCGATTCTTTGGCTCGCACAACAATTAAGGGATTATAAAGTTGTAGCCAATGAAGTACCAATATTTTGTGACAATAATAGTGCCATTGCTATATCACAAAATCCGGTATTGCACACCAGATGCAAGCATGTGGATATCAGACATCACTTCATCGAGATCATGTCGAGAAAAAATGACATAAGGATGGAGAAAATTCATCTTGATGATGAGCAGAGAGTCGATATCTTGACTAAAACTTTTGGTCAATCAAGATTTCAGAACTTTCGGTTGAATTAGGGATGTTAGATCCAGTGTATAGAGTAAAAATCAAAAAAATTGAAGGTTTTCGGATGCATGAAGTTTTCTCGAATTCTAATCGAGAAACTCGAGATAAAATGGAAATACTTGAATCGAGTCTCGAAAACTCGAGATTCATCAAGGTCAAGATTTTCGAAGGTAATATCGAACCCATTCAAGATTTCGATTATTATACTGACATTTTATCAAGGTCAGTACTCAGTAAGATTGATAGAGAGAAATTAGTCTGAAGAAGTAATGACTCATGCAACTCATTTATTGGTTAAGTGAAGCTCAGTAATCATTTGCAATAAATACAAAACACCTAAGGAATGTTTTTTGGGATCTTTTGAAATTCGAAGAAGGTCAATAAATATTTAATGCTCTATTACATTAATGACCAATGAGGATATTTTGGCGGCTTACTTTTCGGAGATCGTCTATTCGTATACCCGATTAATCAAAGATTAATCTCAACCGTTGCTTTTCACCTAACCAACGCGAATTCCCACGATCTCAAAACTATTTATACCCCAATAAGCCATTCAAGCCAAATTTTATCTAACCCTTCGTTCCCAAAATCCTCTGCAAGAAAAACCCCTTTGCCCAGAAAATCCTAAACCCTAAATCTTCAATCTCTCAAATGGCTCCTACCATTTTCGATAAATTAGCCAAAACCAACAAACCCTGGTACGAGTTCGTTGTCTCGCTTGATAGCACAACCAACTCCAAACCAGAAGAGGAGGCTCTCCATATGATTCGATTGGCCACACTCACTCATCTCGTCGCAAGCCAACCGGACCAAGAATACGCGAAAGAGGTAATCAAGTTCATCTGTAATTTGAGGATAGATGAAGAGGATGGTATGCATTCTGAGATTACTGTATCACATTTAGAGCATTTGTCCAAATACATCGATTTTGAAAGGGAATTGTATATTATTCTGAAGAATTTAAACGATGTTTCTGAGCTTTGTGATAGAGGAGAGGATCCTGCTATGTATATATTGGGTAGAGAGCAGGAGTATTTAGATAGGATTGCTGAGAATCCTGTAAAATTTGAGGCTACACTGCATAAGAGGCATTTGAAGCCACAATATAGAGTTTTGATGGATATTGTGAGCAAAAACATCATGAGCCTTGCGGGGAGTTTTGAGCAGATTAGTACCCCGAAGCTCTGATTGATGGCGGCGATCGAGGCCTCACCCACCACTGACTTCAACTAGCTCAAATTCTTGATTCAGATGGTGAGTGAACGAGCCAAAGTCTTCAAGAAGGTTGACGGGGCTATCACGATCAAAGGTAAGATCCACCATGCCACCAAAATAGCATTTATTTTGGAGATGTGCAGAGAGGAGGAGGACATCTTCGCCAATTCGACCCCATTCCCCAAGTCCAAGGTGCTCTTCAAGCCCATTGCTGTGAAGAGGCAGGCAATCAGGGGGAAGAAAGAAAAGAAAGCAGAATCACCAAAAGCTGCTGCTGCTGAAGAGACCCAACAAACCAGGGGGAAGGTTCTATTGGAGGCCAAAATGGAGCAGGGTGAGAAGTTGAAGAAGCAAAAAAACCCCGCCCCAAGCGCCAGAGATTGGTGGTTCTCACCGATGAAGATGGCAAAGATTCTCAAGAGATTCAACCCGAGGGCCAAACCGCCGAAATTCGCCATTGCAAGTTTTGGCTCAGTTATCTCTAAGGCATGAATGTGATCGAGGAGCGGTGTCTTCTCTGAGGTGCTTGAGACTTCGGCCGATTCGCATAAAATTTCTCAGAAATTTTAAAAGGAACTCAGCCCTCGAGAGATTCCTACCATAGATGTGCGGCTCGACAAACAGAGCTAACTCGAGAGTCAATCCGAGGACGTGCAACCAGCCCCGTAACCCACTCAGATGCAAATTGAGGACTGATCAAGACAACATTCAGATGCTGCTGAGACTCAGGAGCAGCTTATTCTTGATGAGCTCCTGAGTGATCTACTTCTTGATCCTTCAGCTGATGCTTCGACTGAAACAGAAAGCCCGAGATGGAAGAAGGGCGAAGCTGAAGAAACCGAGTGGAGGAGCAAGGGGGAATGGTTCATCCTTGACCGCTACCCTGAGCTCAGCTCATTCCCTGATCTGTAAGATATCTTCTTCAGATTAAGGTCGACGGTTTTCATCCTCAATCAGACTCTTCCGGAGATGCTTGATATTGCTGCATTCAGAGGGGAAGACTGGTGGAATGAGGAGACAACATTCCTGACTGACTTCTCAGGATTCAGGAGGACAAAGCTCAGGATGAAAAATTCCGATTTTGATGAGCTGGTTCAGAAGAAGATAGCTGAGAGGAAAGCTACTGAAGTTGGTGCCCCTAGCAGCAGAGACAAATTTCAAGATGGGGACCAACAGGGAGATGCTGAGGATCAGTCTCAGATGGAGAAGAAAACTTCTTGTGCTAATCAACCTGAAATCATTCAACCTCAGACTGAAGCTAGCACTCCTCAGGTACCTTTTGGCACTATTCACAATTATGCCAAAGTTACTGAAAGTTCTATCTTTAATATTTTAATTGTTCGATGTACGATCGAGGCTCGATTGGAGACCGAGCTCGGGATGAAGCTCAAGCTTCAGTCGCATCCGACCCTCAGGTTGTGTCTGAACCTCAGGATGATCAATCAACACAGAAGGTGCAGAAGGTTCCTGAGATCGACCTCACTCCCTTGATGGAGAAGCTTGAGAAGGTTGAGCCAATTATGAACAAGATTGCTCAGATGGAAGAAACATTGGACAGCCAAGCTCAGAGGATGGAGAATCTTAGTCACTCTTCAGAACCGGTGCAAATCCAAAACACTCTGACCTCTCAGATGACCTCCATGGAAGATAAGCTGAATGAAAAGCTGGAGGGAGACAAAGGCCGAAAATGAAAGGCCGAATCTTTGAAATGTAAAGCACCAGGAGAGAACTGCATTTCTAGAGGTGAAATTGGCAGAGAAGAATGAAGTGCTGATCAAATCTACTGTTGAGGAAATGAGCTCAATGCTCATGACCAAGATGACATAGATGTTCAAAGATGCTCTCTCTGGCCAGTTTGCCCATCTCTCTGAAGAATTTTCTGTGGCTAAGAACCACATCAGGAGGCTGGAAGATGAACAAGATCAGTTAGCAGGAGAGGTGCGCTGTGTGAGCAAAGAGCAATATCACATGGACACAGCACTCTCCAGACTTCTTCCAAATTACGGTGCGAGAAGGGGAAAGACCAGATGAGGACCTCGAGAAGTTATTGCACGTACTTTGGAGAAAAAAGGCACAAAAAGAAGCTGAAATGAGCAAATATCCAAAGCCTTGAAGGAAGTCGGCTTATTGACAAACCGGGTTCGCTCGGGGAGAAGCCTATCTAAACTCGAGTTTCTTAGGAAACCATGCTTGATGTTGCAAGAGAGAAACTGAGTGCTAGAGCTTGGAACAAGCCAGGCTGCTGCTGAATTGCCTATGAAGAGGAAAGCCTTGGGCATTGTTCAACCTGAGAGCAAGCATGCGAAGACTTCTAAGCCAATCCAGAGAAAGCTGATTCTGGATGATGAAGGAACTGAAGAATCTGAGTCTTAACCGCAGAAGAAAGTCTTCAACACAAGAGATGCTCTGAAGACACTCCAGATAGAACAAGCTAAGAAAGCTGCTGCTTCGGTCTCAGGCGTGCCTGTGATCAGGAAGAAAATTGATGAAGAGCAGAAGCGAAGGAGTGAATTCAAAAAGTTTGCGAGCAAGAGGAAAGGGACATCAAGAGCACAAAAATGGCCCCACGTTGACAAATGGATGCCTATCAAATTCAACGATGTGTGGGAAGAGGTCAAGAGAAACAGTCCGGATATCATTAAGGAAATAAATGAACTGAAGAAGAGGTATTTCGGAATGTTAAACCTGGAGGTGCCCGCTGATGAAGTTGAAGAAGAAGCAAACTGAAGAGCAGAAGACTGAAGAGCCAAATCTGAAGACTGAAGACTGAAGACTCAGAAGATTCTTGTAATCTTTAAATTTTTGTCTTTTTGATTTTGTTGATAAGAATCATTGTAATCTGTAACAGTATACCAATCATCAATGAAAACTTATCATTTATGCTCAAAAGATAATATCTCATTATCTTATTTACATGTCTTTTATATTTGATATGATGAATGAATGTCTCTGAACTGATTAATTGTTTAAGTATTTGGTGATGAACTATTTAAGAAGATTCATTACTGAAGAAATTGTTGAATGATTAATTGTTGGGAGATTCTCTGAAATTGTTGGGAGATTCTCTGATTTAGGAAATTGTTGGGAGACATAACCAATCTTGCAATAGGATAAACTGAAACCTGAGTATAGGTTATATATTTGTAACAAGATAGGTTTTGGCATCATCAAAAAGGGGGAAATTGTTGGGAGATGAATTTAATAAAAGATATATGATTTTGATTAAGATCCCAAAACCCCTGAGTATGACATGTTCAGAATAATCTTGATAGTTGAGTCAGGATTCAGTTTTAGAGTATTCGTGATGTTATCTCGCAAAATGTATAGTCACAGACATAGATCAGATAGGTTCAAGACTCAAGAACTCAAGCAGGTTTCAAGAAACCAAGTTTCAAGACTCAAAGGAGAAATCGAGAATCAAGACTCAAGAAGAAACCGAGAATCAAGACTCAAAGGAGAAACCGGTTTCAAGACTCAAGAGGAAATCGAGAATCAAGACTCAAAGGAGAAATCGAGAATCAAGACTCAAAGAGAAATCGAGAATCAAGACTCAAAAGGAGAAATCGAGAATCAAGACTCAAAGAGAAACCGAGAAATCAAGACTCAAGATGAAATCGAGATATCAAGACTCAAGATGAAATCGAGGAATCAAGACTCAAAGATGAAGATTCAAGATATCACCAAGATATTTCTAAAGACTCAGAAGACTCAGAAGACCCTGAAGACTCGTAAGACTCAAGACTCAAGACCTCAAGACTCAAGACCTCAAGACTCAAGACTCAAGACGCAAGATCAAGATCAAGATCAAGAATATCAAGGCACAAGAATTATCAAGAAGACTCAAGAAAAAGCATCAATGCTCAAGATAAACCTGAATGTTTTGAGGCACTGAGAATATCTATCTGAAGGATGCAATACTGAGAAGATAACGATTCCTTAGAGAAATAGATATTTGCCAAGGCATTCAAATGCAGACAAAAGGAACTAAGTCAGAGTGTTGTTAAGGTTATATCAACTCAGAGTTTGTAACCAAAAGAGCCGTTGAAGGTGTCTACCTTTAACTGGAGACAAAAGTAAAAAAGAGGAAGACATCATCGCCATCATACCGACAATCGACAAAGGATGTGTCATTTGAAAAAGATGTCAGAAGTACAAAGTTCCAGACTGCAAAAAGTGAAGACCGGCTACATGAAAGGCTATTGCCTAAAACGTGTTAGGGAGTTTTCAAACCCTAAATATAGCCGTTCCTCACACACCATAAGAGGAAACTCACGAAGCTATCTCTCCAACGGATAGCTTTTCAAGAGTAACCTTGGTGTATGCCTATAAATACTTGTGACCCTCTACATTGTAAGGTTACGGGAAATTTGTAAGCAACTCAAGAGCTCAAACTTATTATCACAAAGTTAAAGCACTCGAAAAACTTAGAATTTCCCAAGTGCTTTTATATTGAAGAGAGCTCAATAAACTATGCCTAGCTTGATAAGACATATCTGAAGCTTAGTCGAGATATCCTAACCCTTTGCATTGTACTTCATTGTAAAGGATATCTCATCCTAGTTGGAAACCAACCGAGAAACCCCAAAACCCTTGAGAAGGTAGTTGGAGTGTGTTTGTTGGTGAGAAGAGTTGTAAAGAGTTAGTAAACTACGCGGAGTAGTCAGAAAGCTCTAGAGGTGAAGTTAGTAAGCTACAGAGGTAGTCTGAAAGCTTGTTTGTGTTTGAGTAAGTAAACTACGGAGGTAGTCAGAAAGCTCAAGGTCGGGTTGAGTAAGTAAACTACGTGGAGTAGTCAGAAAGCTCAGGGCCGAGTTGAGTAAGTAAACTACGCGAGGTAGTCAGAAAGCTCAGAAGTGATTAGTGAATTTCTCTGAGGATCAGAGAGAGTGGACGTAGGAGCTTGAGTCTCTGAACCATTATAAACTGCTGTGTTGTTTATTGCTTTCTTTATCTGTGCTTAACTGTTGCATCACTGAGTTTGAAATCATATTTTCACTGATATTTCAGTTGGAATCAATCCAGTGGATGTTGCATGTAATTAAATCACAGTCTAATCACTATTCCATTAAAGGAAGGTTTTCAGCAAAGCTTAAAACGAGTATAAACTAAAGGGCCAACCATTCCGCACGTCTGAGTAACTAGAAAAGATAGTTACCAAACTGAACTTACTCTTCCGAGGGTTCAGTAAGTTATTTATCTGATCCAAGCAACTCAGGATCTCTGAAACTCAGGACTCAGTTGGGATTATCTCGAGGTTTTCGAAAGCAACTTCGATCATCTTTGTCTCGAGACTTTGACTCAGAGCGATTTGTGCTTCTCAGAACCTAATCTTCAGGATTATCTGACCCAAGCTGACCTTAGTAAGAAAAAGTTTTACAAACACTGAACACGTGTATTCCCCCCCATACACGTGTAAGACTCGTTTGCACCGGGACCAACAATAAATGCAATCCACTTTACACATTTGTTGTTTGTGTTACTAAGATCATCAAGCCACATCATTAGTACATAATCCATATATTTTAGTACACAACATGATTATTATTGCGATCCCGAAATTTCAACAACAGAAGATCTAATAATTAGAGCTTCCGTTTACAACTTGACAATTTGATTTAAAAAACGACACTTATTATGCATAAGTAATTCTCATTCTCTAACACTTAATATAAAAAAATAGATATAATATATCAAACATTAATTAATAAACATACATATAGCAGTAATTATATAAAACAACATCCATTTATAAAAAAAAATAACATTCATCCTTTCAAATAAATACAACATTGAAACACTTTTTGAAATACAACATTCTTTGTTGTATTATGTTCAAAACTATCATTATTACACAACATAATCCTCAAACCATGTTGACTAGTAACCCTCGAAATTGCGACATAAAGCTGGCCATGTCTAATAGAGGTGGCAAATCAGGCAGCCCGGCCAGGCCCAGCCCATCGGGCCAAGCATATTCATGGGCTAGGTCGGGCCAGCCCATCTTTTGATTGGGCCTATAGAAATGGTGCCCATCCGGTCCGGTGGAGCGGGGGCTAGCGGCCCGGCCGGTAGCAACCCGCAAAGCTGGGGTACCCACTATCGGGATGGCTCAAAAGCTCAACAAATCCATACCCCCAAAGACATTCGATGAGGCTATTGTAGAGTTACGCAAAAAGCAGGCCGAGATGGAATTTTCCGATGGCAACCTACGCCACGATCTGAACCGAAAAGCCAGAAACAAAGGCAAAGGCCAAATGCATGAGGGACCTCGCCAGGAAAGATCCGACCATGAGGAGCGTCGTCGCGAGGAATCCCGCTATGAGGGACCTCACCGCAAAGAAAGTCAGGAAGTCAGCTCTCATAGGACCCAACGCACCCCATGTTACCGGTGCAATTCGAACGAGGGGCCAAATCCCATCCACAAACGTTTGTTCTTAGAAGGTTTTAGTTGTGGCCTACACCAAGCTTGTGGGGCCCAGCAAGATCAGCCTAGACAGACGCAGCGTGACCATGCTAAACCCGAAAAATCTTTTTCGGGATCAGTGGCCCAAGGAGGGCCCAGACAGCGGGTGTCAGCAAAAGATCAACTTGAGTGAAGTCCCTCATCCCGTAGGCTGGAGCGAACCCCATCACCCTAGAGACGTCGCCGGACTCCATCACCTCGCCGACGAGAAAGAAACTCCCCACCTTGCCCTCATCACGGCGAGGTCGCAGGACAAAATGAATCCCCCCAAATGGCCGCTATCCTTCAAAATATCAAAGATCTCCAAGAGCAGTTGGCGAATAGAGGGGGAACACCTCTCACCACAAAAATCCCAATTTCGCCTCTATCTTCCACAGTCATGCTCGCCCCGGTATAAATCAAGATCAATGCGAGCTCTATCACGCAGTACAACGGCAGCACTGATCAGATCAACCACATTAGCAAATACACATCATACATGAATTCCATGGGGGCAACTAATGCCACCCAATGACGACTTTTCCCACTCACTTTAAGCGATCAGGCCTACCGTTGGTTCAACACCTTACCACAGACGTCCATAGAATCTTTCCACCAGATGGCACAATTGTTCTTCACTCACTTCGCATCGCTGACCCCGCATAAGGGAACTAAGCAGCGTCTGGCGAACATCCATCATCTCGAAGGTGAAATGGACCAAGCATACATCGACCGCATAGACCAACTCATCATGAAAAGTGAGCCACTGGGGGACGAGACCAAGGTCTTGAGGATAGTGAACGAATTGAAGAAAGGAACCAAATTATGGAAGATGATGAACAAGGACTACCCATCGAGCTACGCTAATTTTCGATACCGAGCAGGTATTATGATCACCAATGCCGAAATACTAGCTTCGCGACTAGGCGAACAACGACCAAATGAAGTAAAGGCCGAAGTCAAGAAGGCCGACCAAAGTCCAAAAACCGTTTCAGAAGGCCCGGACCGTCCAACTACCGAGCTCTGGGGACATTCAAGCGAATCGATAACACCCTAGAAGTGAAGCTTCTCGAAACACTGACCATGAATGCAGCTCAGATCTTTCAAGCCATCAAGGGCAAACAACAAATCCCTCCAGCTCGGGAAATGCTCCAGGATACTTCTAAGCTCAATCTGAAGAAGTTTTGCGACTATCACAATACCATTGGGCATACCACCGAACATTTCCGCGATCTGTAGAGAGAACTCTGGAAGTTGTATGAAGAAGGAAAATTGGAAAGGTTTGTTAAGCCAAGAAAGCAACAGAATCAACGACAAGCACCTCCGCCAGGAAATCAACCCGACCAGGGCAGGCGAGGTCCGCAGATCCCTGAGGGTACAGGAAATAGGGTCATCCACATGATCTGCCCAACTGAGGGAACCCTCGGGGGTTTCCTTCCAGCGACCTCCCTATCAAACCGTCGTCAAAAGGCCAAAATGCGAGCTCTCGAGAATGCCGTGCTAAGTTGCCTCCCAGTTAATACCATCACCCCAAATCAGAAACAACTCACCTTCACCAAGGAAGATAAGGATGGAGTGGTCTTCCACCCGCTCGCGATCATAGCCAGAATAATGGGGGCTTTGGTTCATCGCATCATGATCGATAATGGGGCTTTCTGCAACATCCTCTTCAAGAAGACTCTGGATCAGCTCGACGATTTCCACTCATACGTCAAACCCTACGAGGTGGGGATCAGAGGGTTTGGATGTCAACCCATCGAGACCTATGGAATGATTCGCCTATTAGTAGAAATCACCTCAACTCTGAATGCCGAGGTAAAGGCTACAAGACAGTTGGACTTCGTGATCATTGACATCCCATCAAATTTCAATGCTTTCTTCGGCAGACCTTTCGAACATGAGTTCGGGGCTGCCGCCTCATCTTATTACTATTGTATTAAGTTTCCCGAATCTGACGAGAAAATTGGCACCATTAAGGGTTACCAGATCGCTGCAAGAAAGTGTTTGACTTACTCTTGTGTCAGTTTAAATTCTGCTTTTTATTTTGGTAGGAAATCCAAGGTGGGACTAGGTTGTACGAGCCAAACTCAACCCCGGAAAGAAGAAGGTGATAAAATGGAAATAGACAATGTAATAGAAGTAGGTGCAACACCGATGGAAGTTGACATGGCCATCAAAGAAAAACCCGCACATGAGTTTCCAGACCTAGAACCTCGCCTTGGTTTCGAGCCAATGGAGTTCGACGCCGAACGGCAGGAATCCAACCTCGACCCAAGAATAGAAAGAAACGACTAGCGAGCAACCCCTATCGAAGAGCTCAAAACAATCCCAGTCAACCTTGATCGGCTAGAACTGAGTGTGACCATCAGAACACAAATACCCAGCGATCTGCGAGATCAAATGATAGAGTTCCTCAAACAGAATTTAGATGTTTTCGCATGGTTGCATGAAGATATGATTGGCATCGACCACGAGGTCGCATGCCATAAACTGAACATCGACCCGATGAGAAGGCTGGTATCCCAGAAAAGAAGGGAGTTCGTGTTGGGGAATGGATTGTCCGGATCTATTCGAGATGAATATTTAAATACAAATTTAATTCCAACAATTATTACTAGCATGAATTAATCCTATATTAATTCAAATAATAATTCAACAACAAATCATGCATACGAATTCGTCACATAAATCCTACGCATGCGGAATTGCTAGGAGTTTACGTGAACTAACCTCTCGGAGTGACAACCGTTGAGAAGATGGATCCCGTTCACACGAACACACCAAAAGACCTTCTCAAATATTCCCTCGTCCTTGTCCAACAATCCGGTGGTAGGATGCTCGCGAACAATTAACAAAAGAAAAATAAAATTATGTTGCACCACCCTTGTGGATTTCTAATTTTTCCAACACATGGAATTGCTTGGGGTTGAAAAATTCATCCCCTATTTATAATACTAGGGGTGGTCGAAAATTTGGCCTAGGAATAAGATGGGAAAATATTTTTCTTGATCTCCAAGAAATCTTGAATATATCCAATATATTCTTTTCTCCATAATTAAAATATTCCACAAAAATCCCACCTCCTTATATTAAGGGGATTTTCGAAAATTTCAATTAAATAGGGAAGAATAGGATCTTTGACTTTTCTTGAATTTATGGGATAATCTTGTATTCCAAGAATACATATTCCATAAAATCTTTCCAAGAAAATCAAGAAAATATTTTTCTCTTTCTTCCTTTAATTATTTTCAAAAATTTGGAAAAATAGGCAACAATAATTTATTTTATTTTAAACACCTTTTTCAGTTATTGGACTTTATCTTTGGGCTACTTGAGGGGCCTTTAGGAGAATTAAGATTTGATCTTCCAATGGACTTTGAATTTCCAATATTGAGCCACAATATTATTCAAGCCCATAAATATTAATTAATCCCACTACATAATTAATATTGCATTATCCATCTTAACCCATATTACTGTTAATATGGCTCCCGATTATTATTTCCTGTGTTTAAGATTATCCAGTCCATTAATTAATTTAGACCACTGAAATAACTTCATATTAATTAACATCTTTTTCCTTGGTCAAGGAACGACTAAACATTATTATCCATACCGGAAACTAATTCCACTTTCAAGATTTGGTATGATAAATCTTCTGAGCCTCCCAAGGGGACAAATAAAACAAGACGCACTTGCACACGTTTCACCGTATTAAATCTTAGCAATCGTCGTGTAACCAATAACATTGTCCAAGATACAAGGTATTGAATCTCACTGATTCTCTTCCCATCATAAGTCAAAGCAATAATTATTGATTCCACACGATCCTATTTAAGGGACGGAGAATAAGAAATAATGAACCACTGAGGTCTAATTCTTCTATATTAAGTACTGAAGAATTTATCCTCCTGTAGGTCCCATTCAGTGCATCATAATGCACTAGTGCAATCTCTTAGTCAAGACAAGCCAATCTGAACCTTACACTTCAACCTTTCACGATGGTTTGTTCATTTCTATCTGGGTCGTGAATTCTGTACTTTTAGTTACAAGGGACTGTTAATTTAATCTTCTGTGATCTGGTATCACTAAATTAACTACAATGTAACACGTACTATTTATTGAACAGTTATGCAGTAAATATATGTAACATTCAATGATATTTAAAGCATCAGTGATAAATAATTTATTTCAGCAAATAAGACAGAAATCCAGTCTGGTTATACAAAGTAAAAACATACTTTCTAGTATAACCCCAACAATCTCCCACTTATACTCAAAGTCTGCTTTTAAGTATACTACAACACGTCTCGTGTAGAATCTACGTGACATCTAATGTCACCCACACAAACCTAATAATATCTCTCCCACTTATACTCAATGCAGATTGGCAACGGTCTTGACACCCATTCCTTCCACATGTGTCTCAAATGTATTATGAGGCAGACCCTTTGTGAATGGGTCTGCTAGGTTGTCCTCTGACGCGATCTTTGCCACCTCTATATCTTCTCTCTTAACGATTCCTCGTATAAGATTGTATTTCCTTTCAATGTGTTTGCTGGCCTTGTGGGCTCTTGGTTCTCTTGAATTTGTAACTGCTCTGGCATTATCACAATAAACCGTGATAGTGCTAGGCAAATTCGGAACTACGTCCAAGTCCACCTTGAGCCAAACCGCTTCCTTCGCTGCTTCACAAGCAGCTACCTACTCGGCTTCCATGGTAGAATCTGCGATGCATTTCTGCTTAACGCTTCTCCATGTCATGGTTCCTCCCCCCATGCAAAACACACTACCCGAGGTAGATTTTTCATAATCTAGGTCTGATTGGAAATCCGAGTCCGTGTATCCGATGGGAATCAGACTATCTGACTGATAAACCAACATTCTATCGCGAGTTCTCTTCAGATACTTTAGAATGTTTTTAACTACAGTCCAATGTTCTTTCCCCGGATTACTCTGATATCTTGCTACCATGCCAACGGCAAAGCAGATATATGACCTCATGCACAACATATCATACATGTGGCTTCTGACAGCCGAAGCATAAGGAACGCCTTTCATGTCATATATCTCCCTTTGCGTCTTTGGGCACATTTCTTTGGATAGATGTATTCCATGTCTGAAAGGCACAAAGCCCTTCTTGGAATCTTGCATGCCGAATTGCTGCAAGTAGTGTCTATGTATGAAGCTTGCGATAAGCCTATCATCTTTTTCTTACGATCTCGAGTGATCTTGATCCCAAGGATGTGACCGGCTTCTCCTAAGTCCTTCATATCAAACTGTTTTGACAGACATGCCCTTACGTCTGACAAAACCTTTACATTGTCTCCGATGAGCGGAATATCATCTACGTATAGTACTAAGAATACCAATGCAGTTCCGACACGCTTTTTATACACACAACTTTCGAACTCGTTTTGATCGAACCCATAAGACTTTATAACCTGATCAAAACATTGGTTCCAAGCACGCGATGCTTGCTTTACCCAGTAGATGGACTTCTTGAGCTTGCAAACTAGATGTTCTTGGACTTTTTCAATGAAGCCTTCGGGTTGTTGCATATAGATATCTTCTTCAAGACTTCTATTTAGGAAAGCTATCTTGACGTCCATTTGCCAGATCTCAAAATCGAGATGCGCAGCTATCGACAAGAGAATACAAATGGACTTAAGCATAGCTACAGGCGAAAAGGTTTCCTCATAGTCGATCCCTTCTTTTTGAGTGTAACCTTTTGCCACAAGTCTAGCCTTGAAGGTCTCTACCTTCCCGTCCGGTCCTCTTTTTCTCTTGTATACCCACTTGCAACCAATGGGTTTGATCCCATTAAGTGGTTCCACTAGCTCCCACACCTTATTATGATCCATAGAACCCATATCGGCTTCCATTGCTATTTGCCAAGAATTCGCATCCTTGTCATGGATTGCCTCATTGTATGTCCATGGGTCCGATTTATTCTCACCAGGGACCAATTCTGACGACTCTCCTATCCCCATGAATCTCTCGGGCTATCTGATAACCCTCCCCTTACAACGAGGTTCCGGTTGTGTAAGTGTGTCGTTTGGTATGTAGACTTGTACAATTAGCATTGAGGTAAGCCCCTTTAGCTCATCCAAGGTAATCTCACTTTTGGGTTTTTTATCGTTCATATAGTCTTCTTCCAAAAATCTAAAGTGCGTACTGATTACCATCTTTTGATCTTCGGGACCATAAAACATGCACCCTTTCGTTCCCTCGGGGTACCCTATAAACAACCTTAATTCTGATCGTTGATCCAATTTACCGGCCTCCTTGTCCAACACGTATGCCGGACACCCCCCAGATTCTCATGTGTCCTAAACTATGCTTGCGCCCGGTCCACAATTCTTTAAGGGTTTTGAAAACCGATTTGGATGGCACCAAGTTTAGAATGTAAGCCGTTGTTTCCAAGGCGTGACCCCAAAACGATTTGGATAAATCCGCATAACTCATCATTGACCTGACCATTTCTAAAAGATTTCTGTTTCTTTGTTCTGCAACCCCATTTTGTTGAGGGGTTCCGGGTGCAGTCAACTGGGATACAATCCCTTCATCTGACAAGTAGTTCAAAAAATCATCTCTGAGGTATTCGCCTCCACGATCAGATCATAGTGACTTGATACATTTTTCCCTATGATTCTCTACTTGAGCCTTAAATTCTTTGAATTTATCGAAGGTCTCAGATTTATGCTTTATAAGGTAAATGTATCCATATCTTGAGTAATCATTGATAAAAGTAACGAAATACTCATAGCCTCCTCTTGCTTTGATTGACATTGGACCACATACATCGGTATGAATAATTTCTAACACTTCTTTGGCTCTATTCCCCTTTGCTCCAAATGCCCTCTTGATCATTTTACCCTTCAAACATGATTCTCAGGTTGGAAATGGTTCAACCCGGAGAGACTCCAATGAACCATCTTGAACCAACCTTTGGATCCTCTTTGGATTAATATGACCTAGTCTCAGATGTCATAGAAGGGTTTCGTTCACGTCTGGTGAATGTTTTCTTTTATCCGAAATAGTCGATGTGTTATAGGATGCCTTTCGTGAGTGGTGTGCACAGTTAATTGTGTAGAGATTATTCGATAACATTCCATGACAGATAAACTCATTATTTAGAGCAATGGTAACAACTTTATTAAAAGTAACCGAGTATCCATCAAGAAAAAGTTTAGAAACTTAAATCAAATTCTTTCTAAAACTAGGAACGTAAAGAACATCTCTCAAAATTAAAACTTTGTCTTCAAAAGACAACTGCACTTCTCCCACTGCTTCAGCTGCCACTCTTTAGCATCACCCAGTGTGATGAGGATCTCACTCCCATTAAGTTGCCGGGTCCGCTTGAACCCCTGTAAAGTGAAACAAACATGATCAGTGGATCTCGTATCCACTACCACAAGTGGGAAGCATAAGTCGTTAAACAAGTTTCAACAACTAGTGCATGAGAATTACCTTTCTTTCCATTCCTTTTGAGTTTGGAACAGGCTGACCTCCAGTGTCCTTTCTCAAGGCAGTTAAAACATTTCCCCTTAGCCGTTTTCTTCACTCCTCCATCTCCCTTCACCTTCTATTTGCCCTTGGCAACACTTGAGTTTACTTGCTTTTGGTCTTTTGCCTTCTTCTTGTTCTTGCCTCCTCCTGGCCTAGAAGAAGAAGAGGGACCACTTGCCATCAAGGCTTGGCTCTTTTGCCCCAATATCGCCTCTGCCGAGACCAAAGCTTGCAACAGATCAGACAACTTGAACTCTTATTTGTTCATCTGATAGTTCAGCCTGAATTGTTCAAAACTTTTAGGCAGAGAATGGAGTATGAAATCGATCTGGGTCTCGATATCATATTCAGCGCCAAGCACCTCAAGCTTATTTAGGTGAGCCATCATCTGGAGAATGTGCTTCCTTACGGGCGTTCCCTGCACCATCTTCATAGAGAGCAAGTCTCTCATGGTAATCTGACGAGCCACACGGTTCTGATGTTGGAACATCGCTTTAAGACTCTTCATGATGTCTGCAGCAGTTTCAAAATGTTGATGCTGATGTTGCAACACGTCTGACATAGAAGCCAACATAGTGAACTTAGCCATCTCATTTGACCACTCCCAGTCAGCATAATCTTTCTTATCCTCTTTCGTGGACTCATCAATTGGCTTTTCGGGTTTTGGGACAGTAAGAACCCAGTTATGATGTTGTGCGGTAAGGACAATAGTAAGTTTTCGATTCCAATCGACGTAGTTTTCACCAGTAAGTAAATTGTCTTTAAGTATATTGAACAGTTGATTAAAAGGTTGCGACATGCTGAACTGAAATAAACAAGGATTTGGATAAGCACAAAATTATCACATAATTTGATCACATGTATCATATTAAAATCTCAAAAATATATGAACATGCATCAGCTAACATCTCAAAACAGTTTAAATAAGCCACGTGGGGTGGGTCATTATTTAAACACATTCAAGCAGGTTACAAACAAGAAAACAGTTACAAACCTTTAATATCCAGATTAACAGTTGGCTCCCACTTAACTAATATATGATTGACAGGGACTTCGGGGAAGTATATGCATATCAATCTTATACCTAAGTAATAACCATGATTAAATACAGAATTATTATTTTGCTTTGAACGAGCCTCGTGGGGAGGGTCATCGTCGCACTAATAATAATCCACAATCATCCGTTTGGAATTTATTCATGTGAAAGCTATCTTTTGGACGTCCCGTGAGAGGAATTTCTCCAAAAGAATTCACAAATAAATAAATCATGGAGGTCAAAATTGATTCAATTTTATTATCCGGAATAAAATTGTCAACTAATTATTTAAAACATACTTAGTAATTTTCGAAAGTGAGATTTTTCTAAAATAATTTCTCATGCATCGCATATTCAAACATAATTAAATATGCACGAAAAATAAAGCAAACATCAAAATAAAAAATTAACCACATTGGGCACATATATCCAATTGTCACGGTTAATTTTTGTCATGTCTTAATCTTGAGAAATTGTCTTCATAGCCTTCATCGTTCGTCTCAAAAGGCTCCCACTCATCCGCAACATTTTCTTTAGAATGTCCTCCGTGTAGGTCCGAAACAACGTCCGACATTAGGTAGCTCACGGCCTGGAACACGTATCCGAGTGTGCCCGTGCACACGCCCATGTTCGGTTCGGCCATCCCCGCCCATCGCTCGACGGCTCTCGACAGGTCGCACGGATCTGTGCGCGCGCACCCACATCGCCCCGCCTGCGTCGCTCGGCATCTCTCGGCAGGTGCGTGGATCTGCATGCGTGCCCGTACATGCACGTACGCCCTTCTTCGCCCGTGTCGCCCTCGGTAGCCCCTTGCCCGTGCATGCCCGCATCGCCCCTTGCCCGCGCGCGCACCTGCGAGGGCCCGTGCGCGTACAGTTCGGCTTCCGTCTGCGTCTGCCCATGCGCGTACCCACGCACGCACGCTCGTCCGCCCAAGTTCTACCCGGTGCTCAGCCACGCCTGGGCTTGCGCCCGCGTGCGCCGAGAGCCTCTCGGCCAGCCCCGTGCGTGACCGCCTAGCAGCTCGTGCTTTGGATCGCGTACGTCCGGGCACTTGGTCGCCCGTTTTTAATTCTTCATCTTCGTTCTCGATCCGGTTGCAATTTATTTACAAAAAATGAATAAAGCTAGATCTAGACTAGTCTATTACATTGATCAAATCAAATAAATCCTAATCTACTCGTGGATTTTCTCACGAGGCAAAACGAATTTGAACGAATCGAATTAAAAACCACAATTTATATGCATGCATAAATAAACATTCATCAAATACAATGACAATTGGATACCTGCAAAAAAGATCTAGCAATTCTACTATCCAATTTCAAATTTAATGAACAACGAATTAAATTATAATTTAAAATTTAGATCCCAAAACCGAGACTCTGATACCAATTGTTGGGGAATGGATTACCCGGATCTATTCAAGATGAATATTTAAATACAAATTTAATTCTAACAATTATTACTAGCATGAATTAATCCTATATTAATTCAAATAATAATTCAACGACAAATCATGCATACAAATTCGTTACATAAATCCTACGCATGCGGAATTGCTAGGAGTTTACGTGAACTAACCTCTCGGAGTGACAACCGTTGAGAAGATGGATCCCGTTCACACGAACACACCAAAAGACATTCTCAAGTATTCCCTCGTCATTGTCCAACAATCCGGTGGTGGAATCTCGCGAACAATTAATAAAAGGAAAATAAAATTATGTTGCACCACCTTTGTGGATTTCTAATTTTTTGAACACATGGAATTGCTTGGGGATAAAAAATTCATCCCCTATTTATAATACTAGGGGTGGTCAAAAATTTGGCCTAGGAATAAGATGGGAAAATCTTTTTCTTGATCTCCAAGAAATCTTGAATATATCCAATATATTCTTTTCTCCATAATTAAAATATTCCACAAAAATTCCACCTCCTTATATTAAGGGGATTTTCGAAAATTTCAATTAAATAGGGAAGAAATAGGATCTTTGACTTTTTTTCAATTTATGGGATAATCTTGTATTCCAAGAATACATATTCCATAAAATCTTTCCAAGAAAATCAAGAAAATCTTTTTCTCTTTCTTCCTTTAATTATTTTCGAAAATTTGGAAAAATAGGCAACAATAATTTATTTTATTTTAAACACCTTTTTCAGTTATTGGACTTTATCTTTGGGCTACTTGAGGGGCCTTTAGGAGAATTAAGATTGGACCTTCCAATGGACTTTGAATTTTCAATATTGAGCCACAATATCATTCATGCCCATAAATATTAATTAATCCCACTACATAATTAATATTGCACTATCCATCTTAACCCATATTATTGTTAATATGGCTCTCGGTTATTATTTTCCGTGTTTAAGATTATCCAGTCCATTAATTAATTTAGGACACTGAAATAGCTTCGTATTAATTAACATCTCTTTCCTTGGTCAAGGAACGGCTCAACATTATTATCCGTACCGGAAACTAATTTCACTTGCAAGATTTGGTATGATAAATCTTCTGAGCCTCCCAAGGGGACAAATAAAAAAGACGCGTTTCTGCTTGCACGTTTCACCGTATTAAATCTTAGCAATCGTCGTGTAACCAATAACATTGCCCAAGATACAAGGTATTGAATCTCACTGATTCTCTTCCCATCATAAGTCAAAGTAATGGTTATTGATTCCACACGATCCTATTCAAGGGACAGAGATTAAGAAATAATGAACCATTGAGGTCTAATTCTTCTATATTCAGTACTGAAGAATTTATCCTCCTGTAGGTCCCATTAAGTGCATCATAATGCACTAGTGCAATCTCTTGGTCAAGACAAGCCAATCTGAGCCTTACTGTTGGTCCCGGTGCAAACGAGTCTTACACGTGTATGGGGGGGAATACACATGTTCAGTGTTTTTAAAACTTTTTCTTACTGAGGTCAGCTTGGGTCAGATAATCCTGAAGATTAGGTTCTGAGAAGCACAGATCGCTCTGAGTCAAAGTCTACTGAGACAGTGATCCTGAGCTGCTTTCAGATACCTCAGATAATCCCAACTGAGTCTTGAGTTTCAGAGATCCTGAGTTGCTCGGATATGTCTTATCAAGCTAGGCTTAGTTTAGTGAGCTCTCTTCAATATAAAAGCACTTGGGAAATTCTAAGTTTTTCGAGTGCTTTAACTTTGCGATAATAAGTTTGAGCTCTTGAGTTGCTTACAAATTTCCCGTCACCTTACAATGTAGAGGGTCACAAGTATTTATAGGCATACGCCAAGGTCACTCTTTGAAAACTATCCGTTGGAGAGATTGCTTCGTGAGTTTTCTCTTATGGTGTGTGAGGAACGTCTATATTTAGGGTTTGAAACCCCCTAACACGTTTTAGGCAAAAGCCTTTTATGTAGCCGATCTTCACTTTTTGCGATGCGAACTTTGTACTTGACATCTTTTTTTTCATGACACATCGGCTGTCGATTAATCGAGATGGTACAATGCTGTCTTCCTCTTTTTGACTTTTGTCTCCAGTTAAGGTAGGCACCTTCAACGGCTCTTTTGGCTACAAACTCTGAGTTGATATAACCTTAACAACACTCTGACTTAGTTCCTTTTGTCTGCATTTGAATGTCTTGGCAAATATCTATTTCTCTAAGGAATCGCGATTTTCTCAGTATTGCATCCTTCAGATAGATATTCTCAGTGCCTCGGAATATTCAAGTTTATACTGAGCATTCAAGACATTCTTGAAGTCTTGATAATTACGTGCCTTCATATTCTTGATCTTCGATCTTGATCTTGCGTCTTGAGTCTTACGAGTCTTGAGGTCTTGAGTCTTGAGGTCTTGAAAAATATCTTGGTGATATCTTGAATCTTCATCTTTGAGTCTTGATTCCTCGATTTCATCTTGAGTCTTGATATCTCGATTTCATATTGAGTCTTGATTATCTCGGTTTCATCTTGAGTCTTGATTCTCGATTTCTCCTTTTAGTCTTGATTCTCGATTTCTCCACCGTCTTGATTCTCGATTTCTTCTTGAGTCTTGAAAAACTTCGGTTTCTTGAAAACATCTTGAGTTCTTGAGTCTTGAGAACCTATCTCGATCTATATCTGCGACTATACATTTTGCAGATAACATCCTGAATACTCTAAAATTGAATCCTGACTCAACTATCAAGATTATTCTGAACATGTCATACTCAGGGGTTTTGGGATCTTAATCAAAATCATATATCTTTTATTAAATTCATCTTCCAACAATTTCCCCCTTTTTGATGATGTCAAAACCTATCTTGTTACAAACATATAACCTATACTCAGGTTTCAGTTTATCCTATTACAAGATTAGTTATGTCTCCCAATATTTTCCTGAATCAGAGAATCTCCCAACAATTTCAGAGAGTCTCCAAACACTTAATCATTCAACAATTTCTTCAGTAATGAATCTTCTTAAATAGTTCATCACCAAATACTTAAACAGTTTCCCTCATAAACAATTAATCAGTTCAGAGACATTCATTCAGCATATCAAATATAAAAGACATGTAAATAAGATAATGAAATATTATCTTTTGAGCATAAATGATAAGTTTTCATTGATGATTGGTATACCATTACAGATTACAATGAGTCTTATCAACAAAATCAAAAAGAATTTTTTTTTAAAGATTACAAGAATCTTGAGTCTTGATCTTGATCTTGATCTTGATTTGGCTCTTGATCTTTCTACTCTTGATTTGCTTCTTCTACAACTTCATCAGCGGGCACCTCCAGGTTGAACATTCCGAAATACCTCTTCTTCAATTCATTTATTTCCTTAATGATATCTGGACTGTTTCCTGTCAAACCCAACTGACCAGCATACTGAGCAATTTCTTGAGTAATGGCTTTCTCATTCACCAAGCTATTACCAAGTCTTGGAGGAGGGTAGGAATATGGACCAGGGGCTACTATCTGTACCTTTCCTTCATCTGCTAAGTTCATCCAACTTTGGAGATATTTTGGATAGAAGGTTAGGAGATATTCAATGAACGCTTCATTTTGATCCGAGCTTTCCCTCTCCACTCCTCGAAAGCACATCATAATAGAACCAGAAGGTTCTCTTGACCTCTTCCCACACATCGTTGAATTTGATAGGCATCCATTTGTCAACGTGTGGCCACTTCAGTGCTTTTGATGTCTCTCTCCTTTTGCTCGCAAACTTTTTGAATCCACTCCTTCGCTTCAGCTCTTCTTCAGTCTTATTCCTGATCACAGGCACGCCTGAGACTGAAGCAACAACTTTCTTAGCCTGTTCTATCTGTAGTGTCTTCAGAGCATTCTCCGTATTGAAGACTTTCTTCTTCTGCTGACCTGCAGACTCTTCCAATTCCTCCATCAACTTTCTCTGCACTGGCTTAGAAGCCTTAGCACGCTTGCTTTCAGGTTGAACAATGCCCAAGGCTTTCCTCTTCATAGGCAATTCAGCAGCAGCCTGGCTTGTTCCAACCTTAGTTCTAGCACTCAGTTTCTCTCTTGCAACATCAAGCATGGTTTCCTCAGAAACTCGAGTGTAGATAGGCTTCTCCACCTGAACGAACTTCAGTTTGTCAGTAGCTTCGACTTCCTTCAAGGCTTTGGATAGGCTGCTCATTTCAGCTTCTTTTTGTGCCTTTTTCTCCAAAGTACGTGCCAATAACTTCCTGAGGTCCTCATCTGGTCTTTCCCCCTTCTTGGCACCGTAATTTGGAAGAAGTCTGGAGAGTGCTGTGTCCATGTGATATTGCTCTTTGCTCACACAACGCACCTCTCCTGCTAACTGATCTTGTTCATCTTCCAGCCTCCTGATGTGGTTCTTAGCCACAGAAAATTCTTCAGAGAGATGGGCAAACTGGCCAGAGAGAGCATCTTTGAACATCTCTGTCATCTTGGTCATGAGCATTGAGCTCATTTCCTCAACAGCAGATTTGATCAGCACTTCATTCTTCTCTGCCAATTTCACCTCTAGAAATGCAGTTCTCTCCTGGTGCTTCTGTTTCAGTTCAGCACTCAGCTCAGCCTTGACTCCCTCCAGCTTTTCATTCAGCTTATCTTCCATGGAGGTCATCTGTGAGGTCAGAGTGTTTTGGATTTGCACCAGTTCTGAAGAGTGACTAAGATTCTCCATCTTCTGAGCTTGGCTGGCCAATGTTTCTTCCATATGAGCAATCTTGTTCATCATTAGCTCAACCTTCTCAAGCTTCTCTATCAAGGGAGTGAGGTCGATCTAAGGAACCTTCTGCACCTTCTGTGCTGATTGATCATCCTGAGGTTCAGACACAACCTGAGAGTCGGTCTGCACCTGAGCTTCAGCTTCATCCTGAGCTTCAGTCTCCAACTGAGCCTCAGTCTGTACATCAGACAATTCAGAATTAAAGATAGAACTTTCAGTAACTTTGGCATAATTGTGAATAGTGCCAAAATGTACCTGAAGAGTGCTAGCTTCAGTCTGAGGTTGAATGATTTCAGGTTGATCAGCACAAGAAGTTTCCTTCTCCATCTGAGACTGATCCTCAGCATCTCCCTGTTGGCCCCCATCTTGAAATTTGTCTCTGCTGCTAGGGGCACCAACTTCAGTAGCTTTCCTCTCAGCTATCTTCTTCTGAACCAGCTCATCAAAATCGGAAATTTTCATCCTGAGCTTTGTCTTCCTGAATCCTGAGAAGTCAGTCAGGAAGGCTATCTCCTCATTCCACCAGTCTTCCCCTCTGAATGCAGCAATATCAAGCATCTCCGGAAGAGTCTGATTGAGGATGAAAACCGTCGACCTTAATCTGAAGAAGATATCTTGCAGATCAGGGAATGAGCTGAGCTCAGGGTAGCAGTCAAGGATGAACCGTTCCCCCTTGCTTCTCCACTTGGTTTCTTCAGCTTCGCCCTTCTTCCATCTTGGGCTTTCTGGTTCAGTCGAAGCATCAGCTGAAGGATCAAGAAGTAGATCACTCAAGAGCTCATCAAGAATAAGCTGCTCCTGAGTCTCAGCAGTATCTGAATGTTGTGCAGTCAGGTCCTCAGTTTGCATCTGAGTGGGTTCTGGGGCCTGAGCTGGCACGTCCTCAGATTGACTCTGAGTTGGCTCTTCTGTCTGAGCCGGCACATCTTTGGTAGGAATCTCTGAGGCCTGAGTTCCTTTAAAAATTTCCTGAGAAATTTTGTCTGAACTGAGCAAAGTCTCAAGCACCTCAGAGAAGACCTGCTCCTCAGTCTGTTCCTGTGCCTTAGAGATAACCTGAGCCAAAACTTGCAATGGCGAATTCTGAGCGGTTTGGCCCTCAAGTTGAATCTCTTCAGAATCACTGCCATCTTCATCGGTGAGAACCACCAATCTTCTGCGCTTGGGGGCGAGGGTTTTCTGCTTCTTCAACTTCTCACCCTGCTCCATTTTGGCCTCCAACAGAACCTTCCCCCTGGTTTGTTGGGTCTCCTCAGCAGCAGCAGCTTTTGGTGATTCTGCTTTCTTTTCTTTCTTTCCCCTGATGGCCTGCCTCTTCACAGCAATGGGCTTGAAGAGCACCTTGGACTTTGGGAATGGAGTCGAATTGGCAAAGATGTCCTCCTCCTCTCTGCACATCTCCAAAATAAATGCTATTTTGGTGGCATGGTGGATCTTGCCTTTAATTGTGATAACCCCGTCAAACTTCTTGAAGACTTTGGCTTGCTCCCTCACCATCTGAATCAAAAATTTTAGCCAGTTGAAGTCGGTGGTGGGTGAGGCTTCGATCGCCGCCATCAATCGGAGCTTCGGGGTACTGATCTGCTCAAAACTCCCCACAAGGCTCATGATGCTTTTGCTCACAATATCCATCAAAACTCTATATTGTGGCTTCAAATGCCTCTTATGCAGTGTATCCTCAAATTTTACAGGATTCTCAGCAATCCTATCTAAATACTCCTGCTCTCTACCCAACATATACATAGCAGGATCCTCTCCTCTATCACAAAGCTCAAAAACATCGTTTAAATTCTTCGGAATAATATACAATTCCCTTTCAAAATCGATGTATTTGGACGAATGCTCTAAATGTGATACAGTAATCTCAGAATGCATACCATCATATTCATCTATCCTCAAATTACAGATGAACTCGATTACCTCTTTCGCGTATTCTTGGTCCGGTCGGCTTGCGACGAGATGAGTGAGTTTGGCCAATCGAATCATATGGAGAGCCTCCTCTTCTGGTTTGGAGTTGGTTGTGCTATTGAGCGAGACAACGAACTCGTACCAGGGTTTGTTGGTTTCGGTTAATTTATCGAAAATGGTAGGAGCCATTTGAGAGATTAAAGATTTAGGGTTTTGGATTTTCTGGGCAAAGGGGATTTTCTTGTAGAGGATTTTGGGAACGAAGGGTTTGATAAAATTTGGCTTGAATGGCTTATTGGGGTATAGTTTCGAGATCATGGGAATTCACATTGGTTAGGTGAAAAGTAACGGTTGAGATTAATCTCCGATTAATCGGGTATCTGAATGCATTTATCTCCTCAAAAGTAAGCCGCCAAAATATCCTCATTGGTCATTAATGTAACAGAGCATTAAATGACTGTTGACCTTCTTCAGAATTTCAAAAGATCCCGCCCAAAAACATTCCTTAGGTGTTTTGTATTTATTGCAAATGATTATTGAGCTTCACTTAAGCAATAAATGAGTTGCATGAGTCATTACTTCTTCAGATTAATTTCTCTCTATCAGTCTTACTGAGTACTGACCTTGATAAAATGTCGAGATATCTTCGAAATCTTGAATGGGTTCAAGATATTATTGAGTACTAACCTTCAAGAATCTGAAGTTTCGAGACTCGGTTTCAAGATTTCCATTTTATCCTCGAAGTTTCAAGAGAATTCTATGAAAACTTCATGCATCCGAAAACCTTCAATTTTTTCAGATTTTACTCTATACACCGATCTAACATCCCTAATTCAATCGAAAGTTCCCGAAATCTTGATTCAAATTAAAGGTTTAGTCAAGATATCGACTCTCTTATCATCGATATGAATTTTCTCCATCCTTATGTCCTTTTTTCTCGACATGATCTCGATGAAGTGATGTCTGATATCCACATGCTTGCATCTAGTGTGCAATACCAGATTTTGTGAAATAGCAATGGCACTATTATTGTCACAAAATATTGGTACTTCATTAGCTACAACCGTATAATCCCTTAATTGTTGTGTGAGCGAAAGAATGAAAGCACAATGACTTCCCTGCAGCCCATGTATTAAACCCGATGAAAGATGGTTGCTCATTGAGGTTTGTTTCTTCGAAAACCAAGATATCGACTACTTCCTAGAAATTGACAAGTTCTCGTAGTGGACTTCACATCAATTCGCAACCTCCAAAATCAAAGATCCCGAGTAACCCGCTTAATTCAAGGTTATCATCAGCTGGATACCATAATCCTCTATTCACTGTGCCCTTAAGATACTTCAGTATCTTTTTGGCAGCCTCCATGTGACTAGCCTTAGGATTAGCTTGGTATCTTGCACATATCCCAACAAAGAAATGTTATATCCTACCTACTTGTCGTGAGATAGAGCAATGATCCAATGATTCTCTATAATCGATTATGACTCTCACCGATTTGCCTTCGAAATCGGGATCCATCTTGTAGTTAGTATTCATAGGAATCCTAACTGCATTGCAATTCTGTACACCATATTTGGCAATCAGATCTCTAGTGTACTTTGCCTAGTTGATGAAGATTCCTTCCTTTGATTGTTTCACTTGAAGACCTAGAAAGAAATTCATCTCTCCCATCATTGACATCTCAAACTTGCCTTTCATCAGTGTTGAAAATTTTTCACACAACCGATGGTTTGAGATCCAAAAATGATGTCATCAACATATATCTCCGAACCCGAGAAGATATCTTCCCCATCTTCTATCCTCGAACGAGTTCTATCAACAATCCTTTGACAAAACCATGGTCAGTAAGAAACTGAGAAAGAGTATCATACCATGCTCTGGGTGCTTGCTTGAGACCATACAAAGCTTTTCTGAGCTTGTAAACTTGGTCATTCTGTTTGAAACCAGGAGGTTGTTCCACATAAACCTCTTCTTTAAGCACACCGTTAAGAAATGCACTTTTCACATCCATTTGATAGACTGTGAACTTCATGTGGGCAGCATATGCAAGAAACAATCGATGGCTTCTAGTCTTGCAACAAAAAAAGGTTTCATCATAATCCAAGCCTTCTTCTTGGGAATAACCTTGTGCAACTAGCCTTGCCTTGTTTCTTACAATGTTGTTGTTTTTATCTCTTTTATTCTTGAAAACCCCCTTGGTTCCAATGACATTGTGCCTTTCAGGTCTATCTACTAGCTCCCATACTTCATTCCTTGAGAGTTGATTCAGCTCATCTTGCATAGCAGTAATCCAATGAGAATCTTGTAGAGCTTCACCAATCTCATTAGGTTCTTTCTCGGATAGGAAGCAGCAGAATAGTGCACTCTCACCATGGAACCTTCTTGTTTTAACACCTTCAGTTAGATCACCCACAATCTGACTTGTAGGATGATTATCTAACCATTTCCTTCTTGATGTTCCCCCTTCAGTAGTATCCTCAACATTTGAAATGTTAGGTTCAATTAATTCAGTAAACTCAGGGAACAACAGAAAGGGAGAAAGGGACATTTGTTCCCCTTTGGTTGATAGATTCAGAATTTGCCTCAGCTGTGACCACATCTTCATTGACATCACATACCGAGTCCGAATCGGTCTTTGTTTCGATTGGTCACCTTTGGTGTGTTGGTTTTCCCGAGTCTCACCATCCTCAATTCCATCCTCAACTTCTTTATCTGAGTCTGAGTCACTCCAATCATAGATAGTGACTGACTTCTTCTTTTCAGGTTCAGTGGATGATTTGTCATTCTTTTTTAGGCTTAATCTGGTGATCCTCTTGGTTAGTTCATCTGCATCATGTTCCTGTTTCTTCTTAACACAAGTAGATTCATCAAAAACAACATGAGGTGTTTCCTCCACAATAAGAGTCCTACAGTTGTAAACTCTGAAAGCTTTTACCGACTTGAAATGTCCTAAGAATATTCCTTCATCAGCTTTACTATCAAATGTTTTCAACTGATCTTTACCATTATTGTGTATGAAACACTTGCAACCAAACACACGAAAGAAAGAAACAAGAGGCTTCCTTTCATTCTAAAGTTCATAGGGTGTTTTGCCTTGACTCTTGGTCAAGATGGATGGATCTTCGAGAGTAGCATTCGGTGTTGACAAACAAATTTCAAAACCTTTTAGGAATATCGACTTTATCATTGTCCTTGCGCTTTCTTTCGAGTCCTGTTCCTTCTTTCAGCAACACCATTTTGTTAAGGGGTCCTTGCAGCCGATGTTTCATGTGAAATTCCATTTGCTGCACAATAAACATATATGATATGATTTATAAATTCAGTTCCCTTGTCAGATCTGACTTTGACCACACTCAGATTTTTCTCAATACTGAGCCTTTTCAATGAATTGGCGACTTTTATCTCTAATCTCTTTCTTCTTGAAAAGAATATGACCCAAGTATATCTTGAGTAGTCATCAACTACTACCAATGTGTATTTCACGCCATTAGTGCTCACTGGTGTTATAGGACCAAAAAGATCCATATGCAGTAACTGAAGTATTCTTTTAGTAGAAACATCAACTTTGCTTTTAAATGATGCTCTTATTTGTTTTCCTTTCTGGCACGCATCACAAATATGTTCCTTACTGAACACTTCATAAGGCAACCCTCTTACAAGAGCTAATCTTGCAAGCTTGTTCGGGGTTTTTGAAATTTAGGTGATTCATTCTTTTTATGCCATAACCAACTCGGTATCTGTGGAACTTTTAGCAACCAAACATGTATCTTTAGGAGTTGAACTCCAATCGACCAAGATACACATTTCCTTTTCTAGTACCCGGTCGAATATTTTTTGTGTTGTATCATCTTTCACATAACATAAGTTCTTAGAGAACTCAACATTAAAACCCTTATCACGAATTGGCTTATTGAAAGCAAATTATGCTTCAATCCGAATACATATGAAACACCATGGATATGAATCGAAATCAATTTCCAAAGTTCCATATCCTTGATCGTCCCTTGAGTTATCTCCAAAAGTGATCTGTGGGCCTCTTTGTTCAACATAGTCACTTGAGTATCTTCTTGAATCTGTCGTATATGTCTTGAACATCCACCGTCAAGATACCATACATCGTGGGCCTTTTCATCTCTGCTCATCGATCTTTATGTGATCTTTAATCACCAAAGGTGCCTTGTTTTCCTCCCCGAAAAAGCAGATCAATTTTTAGGTACCCAATTTGTGTAGGGTCCTACAAGGTTAGATGTACCTTCGGAATCCAAATTTGCCTGACAACTCTAATTACTTTAGAGTGGATAATTTGTCTTCCATAAACATCAACATACACATTTACTACTCTGGGTGCCTTAGCAGTTTTTTGTGTATGTGTGCTAGCTTTAGCATGAACATGGGCTTTTGAATTTTTCTTTGGTTCAGGGCCTTACATTCATTTGCTTTGGCTTCAGTCTACCGGTCTAAATCTTTGTTGACTTCGAGTTCGGGTAACCTTTACCCTTAGGCAAGTGGGGTTCAGTCACTGCTGCTCAAATCTGGTCTTTCAAGATATCTTTGAGGACTTGGTCTCTTCATTGAGAATGTCTCTTTGAAAGTGTTTCTCATCCGAGGATTCCTCGATGGTTCAGTGTGGAGCCTTTCAGGTTTGCATTCTTAGCCTGAGGCTTTGAAGTACTTGCCAGAAACTTTCCAACTATGTGCTCAGGTTTTCTAGCCTTTACCTGAGGTTTGGGCTTTCCTACCTGATCATTCAGTTTTACTGAGACCATAGGTCTTTTTCCCTTGTTTACAACCTTGGGCATTTCTTCAGTTTGAAGTGTAGGTGCCATTGGTTTTACAAAGATTGTCTTCTTGCTACTTGATGCAGCATTTAGATGACCTTGTGAGGTTCCCCCGAATGTATCCCAATCCGTTTTTATAGTGGCGGATCTCTGGTAACTCAAATTTCATCTATTACATTAGATGCATTATTCAATAGAGTTAACTTCTTCTGTGCACTATCCTCACAGTTCTGTAGAGTTTCATGCTTCTCAGAGAGGTCATTGAACTTAGTCCTGATTAGCTAAATCTCTTCAGTGGATTTCTCTAGCTTTTCAGTTAGGGTTATTATCAACTTCTCTTTCTCTGAGAGTTGTACTTTCAGAACATCCAGTTCATCAGTAGCTCCCATTAATTGAGAAGTGATTTCAGTATTGCTAGAGTCTTTCCATTTTAGATTTTCAGCTTTCAATTCCTTATTCTGCTCTTGAGTTTTATTTAGCAGTTCTTGTAAAAGCAAAGATAGTCCTTCATCGATTCTCAAAAGAATCCATCAGTCAAAATGATCAGATTCAAATTGGAACTTGAAAACTCTTGTGCTAGTGTAGGAGCAACAACGGAGAAAGAAGAGTTTACCTCCTCAATGGCCATCAGACAGATGTCATCACTTTCACTGTTTTAGAATATCTCATCTGAAGAGCTAGATCCCTCCTCAGAGTGTTCTTCTTTTGCAACCATGGCCTTTTTGCTAGAGAACTTCTTGTCTCTTTTAGCTTGCCTTTCTCTTCTCTCCTTAGCACTCAAATCTGGACAATCATACTGGAAGTGACCTTTCTTTTGGCAATTATAGCATCTGTTGGTATCATCATCCTGATCACTTTCTTCTTTGGACTTGGCGTCCTTCTTTCTGGATGAAGACCCTTCAGCTTTCAGGTCCTTCTTCTTCTCAGTTGATTTGTCCTCAGGTCTCTTCTGGTACCTGTGGTTCCTGTAATAGCTTTTGTATTTTCCATATCGACTATTAAGTCTTTCAAACCTCCTTGCCATCAGTGCTAACTTATCCTCAAGCTCATCCTGATTTTTAGCAAGGGAGTTCTCAGACTCTCTAGTTTTACAGGTTTTATCTTTGGCTTTTAAAGCCACATTCTTACTAGATGATGAATCATCTTTGCTGTCCGCCTTTTTGGATTTCTTATCAATTACAAATTCATAGGCCTTCAGCTCAGAGAAGACTTGTTGGTATGGCATTGAATTAATGTTCTTGGTGTTTTCAATCACCACTGCATGAATATCCCATTTCTTAGAAAGACCTTTAATAATTTTCAATGCAACTTCTCTTTGTGGATATTTCTTTCCAAGTGCATTTAGATCATTCATGATGCTAGTGAATCTGACTTCCAATTTGTCTATTGATTCACCATCATCCATTTCAAAACTATCAAACTTTCCAATTGCCACTGAAAGTTTGTTTTCTTTTATATGATCTGTGCCTTGGCACATTACAGCTAGTGTATCCCAAATCTCTTTAGCAGTATTACAGTGAGAGATCATTCCCATCACACCATCATCAATTGTACTGTATAGTGTGTCTTTAGCAATGTAGTCTAGATTGACTAACTTTCTCTCCTCAGGAGTCAGTTGGTCATCAGACTTAGGAAATTCTGCTCTAGGATCAATTCTCTCATCTTCTGTTCCTCTGGGATTCACCACAGTAAATTGGAATGACCCTTCAGAGACCACTCTCCACATTCGTTCATGTTTAGAATACAGATGAGCCTGCATTCTCAGTCTCGATAGATCATAGTTCTCCACTGAGAACATGGGAAGTTTTTTAAAAGACATTTTTATCTGAGCTTTTGAAAAATTCAGCAAATAAGATCAGTTCAGATAGACCACAAGTATTTTTAGCAAATAAAACTTTGGTCAACAAAGCAGGTGGTCAAGTTGAACCACTGCTCTGATACCACTTGTTGGTCCCGGTGCAAATGAGTCTTACACGTGTATGGGGGGGGAATACACGTGTTCAGTGTTTTTAAAACTTTTTCTTACTGAGGTCAGCTTGGGTAAGATATTCCTGAAGATTAGGTTCTAAGAAGCACAGATCGCTCTGAGTCAAAGTCTACTGAGACAGTGATCCTGAGCTGCTTTCAGATACCTCAGATAATCCCAACTGAGTCCTGAGTTTCAGAGATCCTGAGTTGCTTGGATCAGATAACTAACTTACTGAACCCTCAGAAGAGTAAGTTCAGTTTGGTAACTATCTGTTCTAGCTACTCAGATGTGCGGAATGGTTGGACCTTTAGTTTATACTCGTTTTAAGCTTTGCTGAAAACCTTCCTATAATGGAATAGTGATTAGGCTGTGATTCTATTACATGCAACTTCCAGTGGATTGATTCCAACTCAAATATCAGTGAAAATATGCTTTCAAACTCAGTGATGCAACAGTTAAGCACAGATAAAGAAAGCAACAAACAACACAGCAGTTTATGGTTCAGAGACTCAAGCTCCTACGTCCACTCTCTCTGATCCTCAGAGAAATTCACTAATCACTTCTGAGCTTTCTGACTACCTCACGTAGTTTACTTACTCAACTCGGCCCTGAGCTTTCTGACTACTCCAAGTAGTTTACTTACTCAACCCGACCTTGAGTTTTCTAACTACCTCCGTAGTTTACTTACTCAGACACAAACAAGCTTTCAGACTACCTCTGTAGCTTACTAACTTCACCTCTAGAGCTTTCTGACTACTCCGCGTAGTATACTAACTCTTTACAACTCTTCTCACCAACAAACACACTCCAACTACCTTCTCAAGGGTTTTGGGGTTTCTCGGTTGGTTTCCAACTAGGATGAGATATCCTTTACAATGAAGTACAATGCAAGGGGTTAGGATATCTCGACTAAGCTTCGGATATGTCTTATCAAGCTAGGTTTAGTTTAGTGAGCTCTCTTCAATATAAAAGCTTGGGAAATTCTAAGTTTTTTGAGTTCTTTAACTTTGCGATAATAAGTTTGAGCTCTTGAGTTGCTTACAAATTTCCCCTCACCTTACAATGTAGAGGGTCACAAGTATTTATAGGCATACACCAAGGTCACTCTTTGAAAACTATCCGTTGGAGAGATAGCTTCGTGAGTTTCCTCTTATGGTGTGTGAGGAACGACTATATTTAGGGTTTGAAACCCCCTAACACGTTTTAGGCAAAAGCCTTTTATGTAGCCGGTCTTCACTTTTTGCAGTCTGGAACTTTGTACTTCTGACATCTTTTTTCAAGTGACTGTATCGTTTGTCGATGTCGATATGGTACGATCTTTGTCTTCCTCTTTTTGACCTTTGTCTCCAGTTAAGGTAAACACCTTCAACGGCTCTTTTGGTTACAAACTCTGAGTTGATATAACCTTAACAACACTCTGACTTAGTTCCTTTTGTCTGCATTTGAATGTCTTGGCAAATATCTATTTCTCTAAGGAATCGCGATCTTCTCAGTATTGCATCCTTCAGATAGATATTCTCAGTGCCTCGGAACATTCAGGTTTATCTTTGAGCATTGATACATTCTTGAGTCTTGATAATTCGTGTGCCTTGATATTCTTGATCTTCGATCTTGATCTTGCGTCTTCAGAGTCTTCTGAGTCTTCAGGGTCTTCTGAGTCTTCAGAGTCTTCTAAGTCTTTAGTGTCTTCTGAGTCTTCAGGGTCTTACGAGTCTTGAGTCTTACGAGTCTTGAAATATCTTGGTGATATCTCTTGAATCTTCATCTTTGAGTCTTGATTCCTCGGTTTCATCTTGAGTCTTGATATCTCGATTTCATCTGAAAGTCTTTAGATTCTCAGTTTCTCACTGAGTCTTTAGATTCTCAGTTTCTCACTGAGTCTTCAGATTCTCAGTTTCTCACTTAGTCTTCAGATTCTCAGTTTCTTACTGAGTCTTCAGAAACTTCAGTTTCTTCAGAAACATACTGAGTTCTTCAGAGCCTTCAGAACCTATCCTGATCTATATCTGCTGACTATACATTTTGCAGATAACATCCTGAATACTCTAAAACTGAATCCTGACTCAACTATCAAGATTATTCTGAACATGTCATACTCAGGGGTTTTGGGATCTTAATCAAAATCATATATCTTTTATTAAATTCATCTCCCAACACTTACACTTCAACCTTTCACGATGGTTTGTTCATTTCCATCTGGGTCGTGAATTTTGTACTTTTAGGACTGTTAATTTAATCTTTTGTGATCTGGTATCACTAAATTAACTACAATGTAACATGTACTATTTATTGAACAGTTATGCAGTAAATATATGTAACATTCAATGATATATAAAGCATCAGTGATAAATAATTTATTTCAGCAAATAAGACAGAAATTATGTCTGGTTATACAAAGTAAAAGCATACTTTCCAGTATAACCCCAACAGTTCGGCCCTGAGAAATACATAGCCTTGGCCGAACAAGTGAAAAAGCTACTGGATAACAAGTTAATCGAGAAGGAAGATCAACCACAATGGGTGGCCAACGCAGTCTTAGTAAAAAAGACCAATAACTCTTGGCGGCTTTGTATCGATTTCACCGACCTCAACAAAGCATGCCCAAAAGATTATTTTCCTATTCCCCACATCGATCACCTCGTAGATAGCACTGTTGGGCACGAGATGATGACCTTCATGGACGCCTTCACCGGGTATCATCACATCGTTATGGAAAAAGATGACCAGCAACACACATCTTTTCTGACCGAGAAAAACATGTATTGCTGGAAAAGGATGTCGTTTGGCTAAAGATTGAGGGGGTGACCTACCAATGTTTGGTAAATCGAATGTTTGCCGATGAGATAGGAAAGACCATGGAAGTATACATCGACGACATTGTGGTGAAAAACGAGAAGAAAGAAGACCACCTGGGCCACCTCGCCCGGACTTTCGACATATTGAGGAAATACAACATGCGTCTGAATCCCAAGAAGTGCAGTTTCGGAGTTGGTTCAGGAAAATTTCTGGGGCATATCATCAGTCAACGAGGTATCGAAGCTAACCCCACAAAGATTAAAGCCATCATGAACATGAAATCATCTCGCAACATAAAGGAGGTCCAAAGGTTGACCGGTTGTCTCGCATCTCTCAACAGATTTGTATCCAAAATGGGGGATAAGTGCAAAACTTTCTTTGAAGCTATGAAGAAAGGAAAATTCTCGTGGACCCCGCAATGCCAAGCCACATATCTGAAGCTCAAAGTGTATCTCTCCAATCCTCAAATCTTGGCGAAACCTATTCCGGGCTAGAAGCTTTTCTTGTATTTAGCGGCATCGGAGTCCACTCTCAGCGCAGTACTGGTCCGAGCAGAAGGACACTACCATCTACCAATATACTTCGTCAGCCAAACCCTAAATGATGCCGAACTCAAGTACCTACCTCTCGAGAAGCTCGCCTATGCCTTGGTCATGAGTGTCCGAAAGCTACAACAATATATTTTCGACCACCAAATTGAAGTCTTAACTACCATGCCATTGAGACAAGTTTTACACTGACCTGATACAGCCGGACGATTGTTGAAGTGGTCCATCGAATTAGGTCAGTTCGGAATCACTTTCGCACCTCGAACTACGATCAAAGCTCAGGTCCTCACCGATTTTCTTACTGAGCTCACCTTTCCAGAGAAGACATCGGAGGTTGTCGACATCCCTTGGATGATGCACATCGACGGCTCCTCGATGCTCACCCAAATGGGGGCTGGCGTGGTCCTAATCAGTTCCGAACAATAATCCTTCACAACGACTGTAAGTTTTGATTTTCATGCTACCAACAATGAAGCGGAATACGAGGCCTTGATAAATGGTCTGGAAATGGCTGTTGTAGCATGAAATTATCCAGTCGGATGAGGCAACTCTCTTTCATACGTCAATCAGTTGGAGCGAATTCACTTGGAATCAGGAGGTCACAGAGCGACATCATTGGAGCTGAGGAGGTCGCAGTCGACTTGGGGAAGACCATAGGTCGGAAGCGACTTTAGTCTGAAGTTGGTGAAATGATAAGCATGGGAAAGATATGGACAACTAACGGCGTGGATATCACGGGGCGTAAGCAAGGCAAGTAAATCCAGACGCGGAGATCTCGGGTCAGTTGAGAAAACCCTAGCATTGGCGGCGGAGGCCTCAACAAGCCCGTGGAAGAAGCCCACGAAGATCTGTGACCTAGCTTCTTGTCTATAAATACAACATGTAATGCTCATTGTAAAGGGAGAAATCTTAGAACTCTAGGCAGAAAATATATAATAAAATACACCTGGCTTGGACGCCCCCAGATGTAGTCTTATTCAAAAGACGAACTGGGTAACCAAACTTGAGCACAATTTACATTTATTGTTCGTTACATGTTTGATCCGATTCATCATACGTGTGTTGCCAAAGACTTGAAATCTAGGTTACAACATTTGGCGTCGTCTATGGGAAATTTTCTATCGATTTATTTATAAATCCCCGGGAGACCCATCCTTTATCAATGGCGATCAACCAAGGTAACGCTACAAAAAACGAGACAAATCTCTGTGACGGTGTCGAGGCCTCAATGAGTTCACAGCGGTCTCACCCCGTCATCCCAGAAGCTACCCCCGACTGGTGGAACCTTGTCCAAACACCAGAGGATGCGAAGGCCGTACTGGCCGTCCTCCACAAGAAAAGCCTCGCCTTCGATGATGAGGACGAGCAGCCGCCGATCAAGAAGGCAGCACACAACGCAGGGGCCTCTAAGGGAAAAAATGCCCTTGTCGAAAAAAGGCGTTATGACCCAACAAAGCACGCCATCATTCGGAATCGAAGGCTCCTGGAAAGGCCGGCGGGATCAGGCAATGTGTGGTCGACTCGGGGGTCAGGAGGCCCAGAAAGCCCCATTGGCCGTCAAGGACGAGGCACACTCTCAGCTCTGACTTGCCGACCAAGTGGAACGAGACTTCGCTATGGCTCTGAACATGCACCATGGTGAATTACCGAGAGGTTTGGTAATTCACCAGGGATGATCCCCGAGCGACTTTCCCTCCCAAGGATCACCGCGACATGAAGATCAACGCGCTGACCAGAATGGTCCAGCGACTTCTCGAGCGGGCATAGAATTAGAGTGGCCCGGCTGGCGCAGACCATAATCTCACCATCCGAGACTCTCCCCTCGGGACCATGGTCACCTTGTCACCCACCGAACGGAAAATCAACACAGCGGCTCTAGATCGCTACAGTAGGAACACAGACCCAAGGGTCCACATAGCAAAGTATAACTCTTACATGGCCTCCATGGGCGCGACGAATGCCACCAAATGCCAACTATTTTCCCTAACTTTGAGCGACCAGGCCCATCAGTGGTTCACTTTGCTACCACCCTTCTCGGTGGACATGTTCGAGCAGCTCGCCAGGTTATTTATAACCCACTTCACGACCTTGGCACCGCGTCCTGCGACCAGACAACGATTGTTAAATACCCAGCAAGCGGACAACGAATCTGATCGATCCTACATTGAAAGGTTTGACAAACTCATACTCGAAGGGGACCCTATCGGGGACGAAACCAAGGTACTTGGGGCCATTTCCGGCCTCAAAAAAGGAACCAAATTGTGGCGGCACATGACCACCGAATACCCAATCAGCTATACCAATTTCCGAAGGCGAGCTAGCGACATTATCCACGCATCAGAACTACTGGAGTCAAGGCTCTCCGATGACAGGGAGGTCGCAGACTCAAAGAAAAGCTCCAAGAAAACCGGGGGTCACTATAAGGCACCCGGTAGCTTCAAGCCTTTCGAAGAGAACATCCCATTAAAACTGATGGAGGCGTTAGGCATGACACCTGGACATGTCTACAATCAGATTAGAGATCGAGAGTTACTCCTCCCGCCGCGACCTATCAAGAATAAGGGTAGGTCGAATCCCAACAAGTTCTGCAACTTCCATGAACAGACAGGCCATTACACAAGCGAATGCAAAGACCTGCTCCCCCAGCTTTGGAGGTTGTACGAAGATGGGCTTTTGGACGAGTTTGTCAAGCGACCTCAGAAGAATCAAGAACAAGCCCAGGGAGGCCACCGGCAGAACCAACCTCGGTAGGCAAAACCCGCCCCAGGGAACGCCGGCCAGGGGGAGCGACCAGTGCCACCCATCCTTGATGGCGCTAGAGGCCGCATCATACACACCCTCTCCCCACTCGGAACGGTCGGGGGGCTTTCCACGCCCGGTTCATCCAAAAGACGATTGAAGGCAGAGATAAGGGAGATAGAAAATGCCAGAAAAATGGTACTACCGGTTTTCACAGTGGGGGAGGAGACCAACACGATTGAATTTGGCGAAAAGGATAAGGCCGGCATAGTCTATCCAAACGTAGACCCTTTGGTGATCAAGGCCAACATCATGGCCACCACCGTATGCCGTTTGCTAGTAGATGGAGGGGCCTTCTGCAACATCCTTTTCAAGAAGACCCTAGACCAGCTCGGGGACTATGACACCTACATTACCTCATGCGACCACATCGTGAAGGGCTTCGGAGATGCGACTGTGAGGCTGACAGGAATGATCTGTCTAGATGTTGAGTTAGTCTCCACCTTGAATGAAGAAGTTAGGGCCACTAGGATTTTAGATTTTCTAGTTGTCGACCTCCTGAGCTCCTATAATGGTTTCCTCGGGAGGCCCTTTGAACAAGAATTCGAGGTTGCGTCCTCAACTTTTTATTTTTGTGTAAAATTTCCCACCAAGAGTGGGCTGGTCGGCACCGTCAAAGGTGACCAAGTTGATGCAAGAGGTTGTTTGATTTATTCCTCGTCTCTTTTCAATTCCGCACTAATATCTAGCAAACAAATACTTGTAATAGATAGTGAAAAAGAATGCGAAATTTTGAATAACAAGATGAGCAAGAAAAGAAGTCGTGACGATCTTGATCCGAGAATGGGGCCCGAACCAGAAGAATTTATGCTCGGTGCAGAGATAGACGACCCCCGACAAAATACCCCAAGGGCCATCCCGGGGGAAGACCTCGAGAAAGTCAAGATAGACCCAACCCGACCGGATCTTGAAATAATCATAGGCTCCAGGATGCCGGACGACCTGAAGGGGGAAGTCATCGACTTTCTCAAGAAGAACTTGGACATTTTCGCATGGTTGCACAAAGACATGGTGGGGATCGACCCAAAAGTCGCTTGCCATAAATTGCTCATAGATCCAGCTCGGAAGCCAATAGCCCAGAAAAGGCAAAAATTCGGCCCGGAGAAGTATGCAACACTAGCCGAGGAAGTAAAGAAATTGTTAGACAACGACCTGATCACACATGTCGATCAACCCAAATGGGTGGCTAATGCCGTGTTAGTGAAAAATTCGAATGGGACTGGGCGACTATGCATCGACTTCACCGACCTCAATAGCGCCTGTCCAAAGGATTTCTTCCCGATGCCCCACATCGACCACCTGATAGATAACACGGCAGGCCACGAGATGATGTCATTCATGGATGCCTTTGCAGGCTACCATCAGATAGCCATGTACGAGCCAGACCGGCAACATACCTCGTTCTTGACAGAAAAGAATATCTATTGCTGGAAAAGGATGCCCTTCGGTCTAAAGAACGCAGGGGCAACATATCAAAGATTGGTCAACCACATGTTTGCCGACCTCATCGGTAAGTCGGTGGAGGTTTACGTGGATGACATAGTCGTCAAGAGTCTGAGGTCAGAGGACCACCTAACGCACCTGGCACAAACTTTTGACATCCTAAGAAAATTCAACATGCGACTAAACCAAAAGAAATGTAATTTCGGGGTTGAATCGGGAAAATTCTTGGGACACCTAGTAAGCAAGCGAGGAATAGAGGCGAATCCCGCTAAAGTCAAGGCCATATTAGACATGGGAGCACCTCGAAATGTGAAATAAGTACAGAAGCTCGCAGGGTGTCTGGCTGCCTTGAATAGATTTATCTCCCGAATGGGGGACAAATGCAAACCACTGTTCGACACAATCCGGAAGAGATCAAAGTTCGAGTGGAAACTTGAAAGCCAGGAAGCTCTTGATAAAATCAAAGCCTACCTAGCGGACGTAAGCTTTCTATCAAAGCCAGTTTCGGGGGAAAAGCTTTTCCTATATCTCGCGGCCTCTGAAACAGTTCTGAGTGCAGTCCTCGTCCGAGTAGAAGATATGAATGAATTTCCAATTTACTTCGTCAGCCAGACACTATATGAAACCGAGCAGCGATATCCAGTGTTGGAGAAGTTGGCATACGCACTAATCATGAGCGTAAGGCCATACTTTTTCGATCATCAAGTCGAGGTCCTCACTTCCACACCCCTAAGGAATGTGTTACATTGACCAGATACGACAGGCGGATGCCTCAAATGGGTGATTGAAGTCGGACAATACAGAATAACGTACGCACCTCGACCTGCCATTAAAGCCTAGGCGTTAGCCGACTTCATCGTGGAGCTCACCTTCTCATCAGGGGGCAAATGTTCGAACAGCCTGCCGTGGGAGCTATTCACTTACGGGTCAGCGACCTCCCACAAATCGGGGGCTGGTTTAGTTCTGATAAGCCCGGAAGGAACCTCCTTCCAGAATGCCATCACATTCGATTTTCCCGCAACTAACAACGAGGCCGAATATGAAGCACTCATCAGCAGCCTAGAAATGTCGACGGCCATGGGTGTCAAAAGACTGCAAGTCCATACAGATTCCCAACTCGTGGCCTACCAAGTCTCGGGAGAATATGAGGCACGGGACGATAGGATGGCAGCCTATCAAGAGATTGTAAAAGTGGTGTCAAAAGTTTGACCAAATTCATGTCAAGTTAATCCCGAGAGAACAAAACTCGCGAGCCGGTGCGTTAGCATGGCTGGCGACTTCCGAGGGTCATCAGAGATGAAGGATATCACCATCACGACATTATCCCACCCATCTACCGCGCATGCGAGAGTCGCAACTTTAGAAACCCTAACATCGAGCTGGATGACACCCATCATTAAATACTTGATGACAGGTCTCCTGCCAACGGACCGGATCCAAGCTCGGCAATTGCAACTACGAGCCGTGCGATACACAATAATCCAAGACGAGCTGTACAAGCGTGGCTTCAGCATTCCCCTACTCCATTGTATCACACCGGAACAAGGGCAAGTGGTCCTGCGCGAAATAAACGAAGGCCATGAGGAAACCACACCGGGGGAGAATCGTTGGCTCATAAGGCCACAAGACAAGGATATTTCTGGCCTACGCTAAGGGCCGATGCCATCATCTTCGCCCGCAAATGTCATAAATGTCAAATCTATGCTCCTTCCATCAAAAGTGCCCTAGAAGAGCTCACAAGCATCTTCAGTCCTTGGCCATTTGCAAAGTGGGGGATAGACATTATTGGCCCACTCCCAACAGCTCCGGGCTCGGTCAAGTACTCCCTGGTGGCGGTAGACTACTTCACAAAATGGGCCGAAGCTGAGGCATTAGCGACCATAGATAAGGACCATGTCATCAAATTCATATGGCGGAATATCATCTGCAGATTTGGTTTACCACAAGCGATCATATCCGACAATGGTAAATAATTCGACGGCCTCAAAATCGAGGCCTTCTTCAAGAAATGGAAGATAGCAAAACTCTTCTCGACTCCATATCATCCACAGTCGAACTGTCAGGTCGAAGAAATGAACAAAATCATCAAACACACTCTCAAGGCCAAGATTGAGGGGGGTAAGGGAAAATGGGCTAGCGAGCTCCCGGATGTTTTGTGGGCCTATGGAACAACCTGCAGGAATTCGACAGGAGAAACTCCTTACTCACTGGCCTTCGGGACCGAGGCGGTCGTACCCGCGGAGGTCGACTTTCCCAATCTTTGCATAAGTCAGGTCGCCTTCGACCACAATGACGAGGCCTTAGCCAGGAACCTAGACCTGCTCGAAGAAAGGCGGTTGGAGGCCAACATGAGAAACGTAAGGTACAAGCAAAGGTCGGAGAAGTACTATAACTCTAAAGTACGACTCCGATGCTTCAAAGGAGACTTGATATTGAAGAAGGTACTTAGTGAGTCGAAAGGAGCCCTCGGTCCAAACTGGGAGGGCCCATTCAAGATCTCAAAAATCCTGCCAAATGGAGCCTACGAGCTCGAATGACCAGATGGCACCAAGGCTCAGTACCCATGGAATGCAACGCATTTGAGGAAATATTATCAATAGGTTTACACCCTTGTAATCAACCATTTATCAATAATAATGTCTTTTCTTCGTTTCAAAATTCCTGTGTAAAACCCAAAGGGATTATCTAAAGAGAACATAAATTACCTGAGGTACGACTTTTGACATACCGAGGGAATGATCGACACCCCTTGAGGGGCGACCTTCCCCAACTTTATAAGACGACTAAAAATGAGGTCCAATATAAAGTCGCACTAACAATAAGACGGCAAGGACTAAGAGAATATCAAGTCGCATAAGGAAATCAAGTCAACACATCAAAGGAATACGGAAAAGGGGAAATTTCATTAATATTAACAAGGGGGCCCGAAGGCGGATACAGGGACATAAGGCCAAAGGCTGATACATCAAAAAAAGAAAAATAAAGAGTACATCAAAAGTAAATCAAAAGTGCCGCCTCCTCTCAAGTCCCTGCAGAACTGCCGCTCGGCCTCTCCCCAGCGTTCCCCTCCGCGACCTCCAGCAAAGGAGTCTCAGGAATCAACTCTGACCCCGGCTGGACACCCTCTCTCCAGAAGGACGATCGGGGCAGGAGGGTAGTCGCGGACATAATCGGACAGCTCTGCGACAAAAGGGGCGAGGTCGCCAGCCGGGTTTGCCTGGTGAAAGACCCGGATGGCCCCGACATAGGCCATCACGTATGCGAAATTGGCGTTAAGTTCCTCAGTCCTCTTAAATTCATTCTCCTTGGCGACCAGTGCCCTCCCAGCCTCAGCCAGCTCGCCCTCCAGCCAGACCACGCTTGCCTTCTCGGCCCTCAGTTCGCACTCGACCTCTGCCAGACATCCCTCAACGTCCGAAAGCCACTGGATCAGATCGGAGTTGGAGGCCTCCAGTTTCTTTTGAGCATCAGCCGCAGAGATCAGCATCTTAGCCTGATCGGCGACCCTCGCCTGGGCCTTCTTCATCTCCTCCAACTCCGCCTCCAATTGCGCGCTGGTCTTCTCCAGATAAAAGACCACCTTCTGAGAGTGGGTAAGGGCCGAGTACAAGTTTCCCGTCACCTTCTGCCGACGAGCATTACTATGGTCCGACTGCGTCCACCCCCGGGTCAGATTCTGCAGACCCCTTCGGAGGTAAGCAGGATGACATGACTCGACCTCAGAAAGCTCAGCGCTTCAGGGCCGAACTTGTGCAGGGTAAGCTCCGGGCTGAAAAAAGTTCATGTGAGTCGATTAAGCGAAGAAAGAACATAAACTTAAGGATTCACGTAATCAAAAACTTACTCGTTCACGCGGTCGGCGTCCCAGCCTAACCAGGAATCGTCCTCCGGGTGACGATCTCCTTGGGGGTAGAGGCGGGCTGCGAGGTCGGGCGAGGCTGCGACCTCCCGATACCCTAGCTGGTCTCGTCCCTCGCCTTCTTCCGAGCGGGCTCGGAAGCTAACTCTTTTAACTTCCTCTTGACCTTGTCAGCGGCAGAGGGACTGGTAGGAGTCAGGCTCGAAGGAGGGGCATCAGCGGCCACCACATGCTTCATTTGGCCCAGAACCGACTTCTTACGGGATGCCATTATCGACGCTGAAGGCTGGCGTCGGTAGATGGGAATGTCGGGAACTCCCCATACAAAAGGAAATCAGTCACAGAAAAAAGAAAAAGGAAAACTCGAAAGCATCAACTCGAAAGCATCAATAAGTGTACTCACAAGGGATGTTCAAGTGATGGGGATAGGTGTAGAGTCCGGCCTTAAGTCGATCAAGCTCGAAATTAAGAGCGTTGACGTCGCAAAGGCTCGGAGCAGTGTCACAAACGATCTTGAAGGCCTCAGCGAAGTCCCAGTACAAGTTGGCGATTGAAGGAGTGAACACTGCAAAAGAATAAGAGAGTTAGATCAGTACGACCTTGGGAGTATAAAAAGAAAGATCTACCGTGTTCAACTCGGCGCGCATAATCCGTAGGAAACCCGGATAGGCAATGTACTCGAAGGGTCCGTTGATTCCCAAGCACCACCAACGAACCACCACCGTCGGTGCCAGTCAACGACCTTGTTTGGGATCCCAATCATGGGCTTCCGTCCCTTGTGAAGTCACACGGCATTATAGCCGCCGGCTTGGATAATTGGCATCATCACGTAAGCGACCTCATCAGGGGTCGGCATCCGAGTTAGCCCGGCTAGCCCCAGAACGGTCATTGTTGAAATTATGTAGCTCCAACCATTCGGGGTGATTTGGGTAAGGCTTTGATTCCAAGCCGCCAACAGGTGGGAGATGGCCGGGTGAAGGGGAAAGCAGATCACTGCCTCCATGGTGTGCTCGTTGACTGCAATCATCCCAGGAAATGGCTGGTCGGCACTCTCGTCAGAAGTCGCCCCGTAGAAATGTACGTCTCAGGGCACCTTATACATCTGGCGGAGGGAACGCACGTGCCTGTCAGATAAAACCGACTTGTACTTGGACAGGTCGGAAACCATGTACTCAGAATGAGCCGACCTCCTATACGCGCATTCAGGTCGCTTATATGGGGCCTGAGCCGAATAGAAGTGATAGTCGAAAGCCCGCTCGTAAGCCCTATAATCCCAGGTCGGAGCCGAGGTACCGGCGGGTTGTTCCCTCTCTTACGCGGTGGAATGGACTGTACTGATATCCAGGGGAGGGAGATGAGTGATGTCCTCCAACTCCTGCAAAAATCGCTCATCAACGCCCTCGGTGTCCCAGACAATGCGCCGAATACCCGCAGATGGGGATCCACCCTCGCGACATGCGACCGATCTGGAGTCGCGGTGTTGCCGAAAAAGGGTTATCGCTATGTTCTCCTCCTCTGAGGACGAAGAAGCCATAGGACGAGAAGTAGCGGGTGTCGAAGGGTCAGTAGCCATAGAGAGAATATGTAGAAACAGGGGGATTACCTAAATGCAGTCTCGTCGGAATTTTGGAAGTTCGCCGGAGAAGATGAAGCTTGGATTCAGAGGAGAATTTGGCTGCGCGAAAGGAGGAGAGAAATGGACGCGTGTTCGAAGCTCTAGCCCTTCTTATAGATGGAGAGGGAGGCCGAAGTGCAATAAGAGTATAAGTTGGACCCCTCTAGAGGAAATGAAGTCGTGCAAGTCGCGTGTAGTTAATACCACGGTCACCGATTGGAGGGGCTCGCGGCGCATGACATCACCTGTATACAAAATCATCATGACGGATCCATCGGATCTCACGCCACTCCTGGAACCGAGTTGACGATCCACCTCCCCGAGGATGATCATTCACTTTGGGAACAATTCCCAAGGTCGACTTGCCACAGGTCGATCAACTAACAAGTCAAGTCCAGGTCCCGATGCGAACACGCGACCTCAACTTGAGGGGCAATTGTTGTAGCATGAAATTATCCAATCGGATGAGGCAACTCTCTTTCATGCGTCAATCAGTTGGAGCGACTTCACTTGAAATCAGGAGGTCGCAGAGCGACTTCATTAGAGCTGAGGAGGTCGCAGTCGATTTGGGGAAGACCACAGGTCAGAAACGACTTCGGTCTGAAGTCAGTGAAAGGATAAACATGGGAAATATATGGACAGATAACGGCGCGGATATTGCGGGGCATAAGCAAGGCAAGTAAATCCAGATGCGGAGATCTCGGGTCAATTGAGGAAACCCTAGCATTGGCGGCGGAGGCCTCAACAAGCTCGTGGAAGAAGCCCACGAAGATCTATGACCTAGCTTCTTGTCTATAAATACAACATGTAATGCTCATTGTAAAGGGAGAAATCTTATAACTTTAGGCAGAAAATATATAATAAAATACACCTGGCTTGGACGCCCCCAGACGTAGTCTTATTCAAAAGAAGAACTGGGTAACCAAACTTTAGCACAATTTACATTTATTGTTCGTTACCTGTTTGATCTGATTCATCATACGTGTGTTGCCCTAGACTTGAAATCTAGGTTACAACAATGGTAATGGCCATTGGGGGTATGAAAATTGAAAGTTTACAGCGATTCTCAGCTGGTCGTATGCCAGATGTCAGGAGAACGAAGACGAGGCGAGCAGATGGTGAAGTACCAACAGATAGCGAAGAGCCTCATATAAAAGTTCGAAGAAGTACAAATAGACCTAATACCGCGAGCTGATAACACACAAGCAGGCACTTTGGCACGCCTGTGTTGGGGAATGATTTGCACAGATCTATTCTGGGTGAATATTTAAATAAAAATTAAATTCATATAATTATTACTAGCATGAATTAATCCTATATTAATTCAAATAATAATCCAACAACATATCATGCATATAATTGAATCACGTAAAACCTACGCATGCGGAAATCTACTAGTTTACGTGAACGTACCTCTTGGGATGGCAATGATCTGGCTTATTAGACTAACCAAAAGAACTTCCCAAGTATTTCCTTAATCCTTGTTCGACTATCCGGTGGTAGGACACTTGTGAACAATTAACAAAAGGAAAATAAATTATGTTGCACCACCTTTGTGGATTTACTAATTTTTCCAGCACATGGAATTGTACTTGGGAATGAAAGAGTCATCCCCTATTTATAGAGCATAGGTGGTAGAAAATTTGGGCCAAAAATAATGTGGGAAAATCTTTTCTTGATCTCAAAGAAATCTTGACTATATCTCCTATATTCTTTTTCCCATAATTATAATATTCCACAAAATCCCACCTACTCTTTGTTATGGGATATTTTCGAAATTATAGGTCAAGATTCCAAGATTTGGATCTTCTTGAATTTATGAGATATTCTTGTATTTCAAGAAATACATATCTTCCATAATATCTTTTCAATAAAATCAAGAAAATCTTTCTTTCCCTTAATTATCAAAAAATTTGAAATTTTGCTTCATGAATAACCAAGTGGGAGATTTCTTAAATTTAATGAGATAATCTTGTATTCCAAGAATACATATCTTCATTCCATAACAAAATTCAAAGAAAATCTTTCTCCAATTTTTATCCATAAATTTCAAAAATAATGGAAAAATAAGCAACAATATTTATTTTATTTTAAACACCTTTTTCAGTCATTGGACTATATGTTGGGCTACTCAGGGGGCCTTTAGGAGAATTAATATTTGACCTTCCAATGGATCTTGAATTATCAATATTGAGCCACAATATTATTCAAGCCCATAAATATTAATTAATCCCACTACATAATTAATATTGAACTATCCATCTTAACCCATATTACAGTCAATATGGCTCCCGGTTATTATTTCCCGTGTTTAAGATTATCTAGTCCATTAATTAATTCAAGCCACTGAAATAGCTTTCTATTAATTAATATCTTTTGTCCTTGGTCAAGGAACGGTTCAACATTATTATCCATACCGGAAACTAATTCCACTTGCAAGATTTGGTATGATAAAGCTTATGAACCTCCCAAGGGGGCAAATCGAACAAGCGTACTTGCACACGATTCTTCGTATTAAATCTTAGCAATCACATGTGACCAATAATATTGCCCAAGATAAAAAGTATTGAATCTCGTTGATTCTCTACCCATGATAAGTCAAAGCAATAGTTACCAACCACACGTGGTCCTATTTAAGGAACGAAGATTAAGAAATAACGAACCACTGAGGTCTAATTCTTCCTTGTTCAGTTCTGAAGAATTTATCCTCCTGTAGGTCCTATTCAGTGCATCAGTCATGCACTAGTTGGTCAAGACAAGCCAATCCGAGCCTTACACTTCAACCTTTCATGATGGATTGTTCATTTCCATCTAGGTCGTGAATGACGTACTTTTAGTTACAAGGGACTGTTAATTTAATCTTCTGTGATCTGGTATCACTAAATTAACTACAATGTAACACGTACGAATTATTGAACAGTTATGCAGTAAATATATGTAACATTCGATAATATTTAAAGCATCACTCATAAACAATTTATTTCAGTAAATAAGTCCGAAATTCAGTTTTGATTATACAAAGTAAAAGCATACTTTCCAGTATAATCCCAACAATCTCCCACTTATACTCAAAGTTTGCTTTTAAGTATACTACAACATGTCTCGTGTAGTTCGTGACATCTAATGTCACCTACACGAACCTAATAATTTCTCCCACTTATTCTCAAAGCAGATTGACAACAGTCTTGACACCCATTCCTTCCACATGTCTCTCGAATGTATTCAGAGGCAGACCCTTTGTGAATGGATCTGCTAGGTTGTCTTCAGACGTTATCTTTGCCACATCTATATTTCCTCTCTTAACGATATCTCGTATAAGATGGTATTTCCTTTCAATGTGTTTGCTGGCTTTGTGGGCTCTTGGTTCCCTTGAATTTGCAACTGCTCCGGCATTGTCACAATAAACAGTGATTCTGCTGGGCAAATTCGGAACCACATTCAAGTCCACTAGGAAGTTCTTGAGCCAAACAACTTCTTTCGCTGCCTCGCAAGCAGCTACATATTTGGCTTCCATGGTAGAATCTGCGACGCATTTCTGCTTGACGCTTCTCCATGTCACGGCTCCTCCCCCCATGCAAAACACACTACCGGAGGTAGATTTTCTGGAGTCTATGTTTGATTGGAAATCCGTGTCCGTGTAGCCGATGGGGATTGGACTATCTGACTGATAAATCAACATTATATCCCGAGTTCTTTTCAGATACTTCAGAATGTTTTTAACTGCTTTCCAATGCTCTTTCCCCGGGTTACTTTGATATCTTGCAACCATGCCAACGGCAAAGCAGATATCCGGTCTCGTACACAGCATTGCATACATAAGGCTTCCGACAGCCGAAGCATAAGGAATGCCTCTCATGTCATCTATCTCCTTTTGCGTCTTAGGGTACATTTTCTTGGATAGATGGATTCCGTGTCTAAAAGGTACGAAGCCTTTCTTGGAATCTTGCATGCTGAATCGTTTCAAGACAGTGTCTATGTATGAAGCTTGCGATAAGCCTATCATCATTTTCTTGCGATCTCGAGTGATCTTGATCCCAAGGATGTGTCCGGCTTCCCCTAAGTCCTTCATATCAAACTGTTTTGAAAGCCATGCCCTTACGTTTGATAACACCTTTACATCGTTCCCAATGATCAGAATGTCGTGTACGTATAGTACTAAGAATACCAATGCAATTCCGACATGCTTTTTGTACACACAACTTTCGAACTCTTTTTGATCGAAACCCATAAGACTTTATAACATGATCAAAACATTGGTTCCAAGCTCTGGATGCCTGTTTGAGTCCGTAAATGGACTTCATGAGCTTACAAACTAGATGTTCTTGGTCTTTTTCAATGAAGCCTTGGGGTTGTTGCATATAGATCTCTTCATCAAGACTTCCGTTAAGGAAAGCTGTCTTGACATCCATTTGCCAGATTTCAAAGTCGAAATGCACAGCAATCGATAAGAGAATTTGGATGGACTTAAGCATGGCTACGGGCGAAAATGTTTCCTCATAATCGATCCCTTCTTTCTGAGTATAACCTTTCGCCACGAGTCTTGCTTTGAAGGTTTCCACCTTCCCGTCCGGTCCTCTTTTTATCTTATACACCCACTTGCAACCAATGGGTTTAACCCCATTAAGTGGTTCGACTAGCTCCCACACTCTGTTATGAAACATAGAACCCATTTCGGCTTTCATTGCTATTTGCCAAGAATCTGCATCCTTGTCTTGGATTGCCTCGTCATATGTCCATGGGTCTGATTCGTCTTGTCCGAGAATCAAGTCCGAGGACTCTCCTATTCCCATGAATCTCTCGGGCTATTTCACAACCCTCCCACTACGACGAGGTTCCGGTTGTATAAGTGTGTCGTTTGGTATATCATCATGTACAATTGGCATTGAGGTTAGCCCCCTTAGCTCACTTAAGGTAATCTCACTTCTGGGTCTTCTTTCGTTCATATAGTCTTCTTCCAAAAATCTAAAGTGGGTGCTTATTACCACCTTTTGATCTTCAGGACCATAGAATATACACCCTTTCGTTCCCTCGGGGTATCCTATAAACAGCCTTAATTCTGATCGAGGATCCAATTTCCCGGCTTCCTTGTCCAACACGTAGGCCGGACACCCCCAAATTCTCATGTGTCTCATACTAGGCTTGCGCCCGGTCCACAATTCTTTGGGAGTTTTGGGAACCAATTTGGATGGCACCAAGTTCAGAATGTAAGTCGTTGTTTCCAAGGCATGACCCCAGAATGACTTGGGAAGATCTGCATAACTCATCATAGATCTAACCATTTCCAAAAGAGTTATGTTTCTTCGCTCTACAACCCCGTTTTGTTGAGGGGTTCCGGGTGCGGTGAGCTGGGATGCAATCCCTTCATCAGATAAGTAGTTCAAAAACTCATCGCTGAGGTATTCGCCTCCACGATCGGATCGTAGAGACTTGATACGTTTTTCCCTATGATTCTCTGCTTGAGCCTTAAATTCTTTGAATTTCTCAAAGGTCTCAGATTTATGCTTCATAAGGAAAATATAACCGTACCTTGAGTAATCATCAATAAAAGTGACAAAATACTCATAACCTCCTCTTGCTTTGGTTGACATTGGACCGCATACATCTGTGTGAACGATCTCTAACATTTCTTTGGCTCTATTCCCCTTGGCTCCAAATGCCCTCTTGGTCATTTTACTCTCCAAACATGATTCGCAGGTTGGAATTGGTTCAACTTAGAGAAACTCTAGTGAACCGTCTTTCACCAACCTTTGGATCCTCTTTGGATTTATATGACCTAATCTTAGATGCCAAAGAAGTGTCTCATTCACGTCTGATGAAAGTTTTCCTTTTCTCAAAAATAGTTGATGTGTTATAGGATGCATTTCGTGAGTGGTGTGCACATATTCGACAACATTCCATGACAGATAAATTTATCAAAAAGAGAAATGGTAACAACTTTATTAAAAGTAACCGAATATCCATCATGAAAAAGTTTAGAAACTGAAATTAAATTCTTTCTAAAACTCGGAACGTAAAGAACATCTCTTAAAATTAAAACTCTGTCTTCAAAAGACAAGTGCACTTCTCCCACTGCTTCAGCTGCCACTCTCGTAGCATCGCCCAGTGTGATGAGGATCTCACTCCAACTAAGTTGTCGGGTCCGCTTGAACCCCTGTAATGTGAAACAAACATGATCAGTGGATCCCGTATCCACCACCCATAAATGGGAGGCATACGCCGCTAAACAAGTTTCAACAACTAGTGCGTGAGAATTACCTTTCTTTCCATTCCTTTTGGGTCTGGAACAGGTTAACCTCCAATGTCCTTTCTCACCGCAATTAAAACATTTTCCTTTTGGTCCTTTCTTGACACCCAACCAGCTAACTGTCTTTTTCTCACTTTTCTTAGTGATGAGTTTGCTTTGGTTCTGACCACTTTCCTTTTCTTGAGACTTGCCTTCCACTGGCCTAGTTCTCGAGAAAAGACTTTTGGTCACCAATGCTTCGTCTTTCTTTCCTAAATGCTTCTCTATTTTCTCCAAGGCTTCTTGTAGGATATCCATAGTAAACATGTGATCACTCATCACAAAACTACAGTAAAATCCATCGAAGCTTCTTGGTAGAGTTAGCAACAGAAATTCGATTTGGGCCTCATCACAATACTTAGTTCCGAGATAAGCCCGTTTTTCAAAATGGTGTTTAATACTAAGAACATTCTCCCTCACGGGTGTTCCCTCAACCATCTTTAGCCTGGCCACGTCGTCATTTTTAAACTGATTGATCATGCGGTCTTTTGTTAAAAACATTTCTTCAAGACTTTGCATAATTTCTGCAACAGACTCAACACCTTCATGAATGTGTCTCAAATCATCAGACAGTGAAGTCAAGATTACACGTTTCATGGGTTCATTGGCCTGCTCCCAAATATTATACTCATGTCTTTCCGCATTAGGTGATTCAACAGTAAGCTTACGTGGCTTGGGTACATCAAGAACCCAATAATGTTCTTGTGCAGGTAGGACAAAACTCATATTTCGTTTCCAAACATTATAGTTTCGCCAGTTAATTGGTGTTCTTTGAGTGTATATAACAGTGGATTAAAAGGTTGCGACATGATGAACTGAAATAAACAATAATATGCATAAGCACAAAATTATCACAAGGTTCGATCACATGCATCATATTAAAATCTAAAAAAAAATATGAACATGCATCAGCCAACATCTCAAAACAGTTTAAATAAGCCACGTGGGGTGGGTCATTATTTAAACACATTCAAGCAGGTTACAAACAAGAACAGTTACAAACCTTTAATATCCAGATTAATAGTTGGCTCCCACTTGACCAATATAAAATTGACAGGGACTTCGGGGAAGTATATGCATATCAATTTTATACCTAAGTAATAACCATGATTAAATACAGGATTATTATTTCGCTTTGATCAAGCCTTGTGGGGAGGGTCATCATCGCCACTAGTAATAATCCACAATCATCCATTTGGAATTCATTCATGTGAAAGCTAACTTTTGACCGTCCCGTAGGGGGAATTTCTCCAAAAGAATTTACAAAAAATAAATAAACCTAGATCTAAACTAGTCTATTACATTGATCAAACCAAACAAATCCTAATCTACTCGTGGATTTTCTCACGAGGTAAAACAAATCCGAACGAATCGAATTAAAAACCACAATTTATATGCAAGCATAAATAAACACATTAAATTCCATGACAATTGGATACCTGCAAAACAGATCTAGCAATTCTACTATCCAATTTCAAATTTAATGTCAGCGAATTAAATTACAATTTAAAAAATTCAGAGCCCGAAACCGGTGGCTTTGATACCGGTTGTTGGGGAATGATTTGCACAGATCTATTCGGGTGAATATTTAAATAAAAATTTAATTCTTATAATTATTACTAGCATGAATTAATCCTATATTAATTCAAATAATAATCCAACAACATATCATGCATATAATTGAATCACGTAAAACCTACGCATGCGTAAATCTACGAGTTTACGTGAACGTACCTCTTGGGATGGCAATGATCTGGCTGATAGACTAACCAAAAGAACTTCCCAAGTATTCCCTTAATCCTTGTTCGACTATCCGGTGGTAGGACACTTGTGAACAATTAACAAAAGGAAAATAAATTATGTTGCACCACCTTTGTGGATTTACTAATTTTTCCAGCACATGGAATTGTACTTGGGAATGAAAGAGTCATCCCCTATTTATAGAGCATAGGTGGTCGAAAATTTGGGCCAAAAATAATGTGGGAAAATCATTTCTTGATCTCCAAGAAATCTTGAATATATCTCCTATATTCTTTTTCCCATAATTATAATATTCCACAAAATCCCACCTACTCTTTGTTATGGGATATTTTCGAAATTATAGGTCAAGATTCCAAGATTTGGATCTTCTTGAATTTATGAGATATTCTTGTATTTCAAGAAATACATATCTTCCATAATATCATTTCAAGAAAATCAAGAAAATCTTTCTTTCCCTTAATTATCAAAAATTTTGAAATTTTGCTTCATGAATAACCAAGTGGGAGATTTCTTGAATTTAATGAGATAATCTTGTATTCCAAGAATACATATCGTCATTCCATAACAAAATTCAAAGAAAATCTTTCTCCCCTTTTTATCCATAAATTTCGAAAATAATGGAAAAATAAGAAACAATATTTATTTTATTTTAAACACCTTTTTTAGTCATTGGACTATATGTTGGGCTACTCAGGGGTCCTTTAGGAGAATTAAGATTGGACCTTCCAATGGATCTTGAATTATCAATATTGAGCCACAATATTATTCAAGCCCATAAATATTAATTAATCCCACTACATAATTAATATTGCACTATCCATCTTAACCCATATTACAGTCAATATGGCTCCCGGTTATTATTTCCCGTGTTTAAGATTATCTAGCCCATTAATTAATTCAAGCCACTGAAATAGCTTTCCATTAATTAATATCTTTTGTCCTTGGTCAAGGAACAGTTCAACATTATTATCCATACCAGAAACTAATTCCACTTGCAAGATTTGGTATGATAAAGCTTATGAACCTCACAAGGGGGCAAATCGAACAAGCGTACTTGCACACGATTCTCCGTATTAAATCTTAGCAATCACATGTGACCAATAATATTGCCCAATATAAAAAGTATTGAATCTCGTTGATTCTCTACCCATGATAAGTCAAAGCAATAGTTACCAACCACACGTGATCCTATTTAAGGAATGAAGATTAAGAAATAACGAACCACTGAGGTCTAATTCTTCCTTGTTCAGTTCTGAAGAATTTGTCCTCATGTAGGTCCTATTCAGTGCATCAGTCATGTACTAGTGTAATCTCTTGGTCAAGACAAGCTAATCCGAGCCTTACACTTCAACCTTTCACGATGGATTGTTCATTTCCATATAGGTCGTGAATGACGTACTTTTAGTTACAAGGGACTGTTAATTTAATCTTCTGTGATCTGGTATCACTAAATTAACTACAATGTAACACGTACAAATTATTGAACAGTTATGCAGTAATTATATGTAACATTCGATAATATTTAAAGCATCAGTGATAAACAATTTATTTCAGTAAATAAGTCAGAAATTCAGTTTTGATTATACAAAGTAAAAGCATACTTTCCAGTATAATCCCAACAGCCTGGCCACCTCGGAAGGTGCTGCCGACATGGACAACATCGCAGTTACCAAACTCAACACCCCCTCTGCAGGTCGCGGTGCCATCGACATAAGAGAAATAACTTGGACAAGTCAAGTAAGCCCATCAAACTCACGAATAGAAGTCTTTCAGATCACAGCCCCAGAAGACAATTGGATGACCGAAATCAAAGAATACATCGAGAAAGGGACACTGCCAGAAGATAAGATCGCAACTCGTCATTTACAACTAAGAGCTGCAAGGTACACCGTAATCAACGAACAACTTTACAAGCGAAGTTTCACACTACCACTATTGAAGTGTATCACCCCGGAAAAAGGCCAAGTAATCTTGAAAGAAATCCACGAAGGAGATTGTGGAAATCATACCGCAGGTCAATCTCTTGTCTACAAAACAATCAGACAGGGCTATTATTGGCTAACATTGAGAAAATATGCGATCGCATACGCGATGAAGTTCCAACAATGTCAATTTTTTGCCCCAGCAATCAAGCGAGCTCCAGAAGAACTCACCTCGATTTACAGCCCGTGGCCGTTCGCAAAATGGGGAATCAACCTGATTAGTTCTTTCCCAAAGGCCCCAAGCAGCTCAAAGTTCATCGTGGTCACAGTAGACTATTTCACCAAGTGGGCAGAAGCAGAGCCTTTAGCAACCATCACTCAAGAGAAGATCATCCGATTCATCTTGAAAAATATCATTTGTCGGTTCGGCCTTCCGCAAGCAATTGTCACAGACAATGGAAAGCAGTTCGGTTTCGAGATCGACGCCTTTTTTGCAAAGTGGAAAATCGCAAAGTTTTTCTCCACCCCCTATCACCATTAGTCCAATGGACAAGTTGAAGCCGTGAACTAGATAATCAAACATACCCTAAAAACTCAACTCATTGAGTCAAAGGGATTATGGGCCTTCAAACTTCCTAGCATCTTATGGTCATACAGAACCACATTTCGAAACTCAACAGGCAAAACACCTTTCGCTTTGGCATTCGGGACGGAGGTAGTGATACCAGCCGAGGTCGCGGTCAGAAGTCATCAGACATCGCAGGCTATCACAGAGGACAATGACCATGCCATATCTATCAGCCTCGACCTCCTCGAAGAAAGAAGACTAGAAGCTAACTTGAAAAATGCAAGTTATAAACAGAAATCAGAGAGATACTACAACGCAAAAAAAAATCCGAAGGTTCAGAGTCGGCGACCTCATTTTAAGAAAAATCCTCGGGATCCAAAAAAGGAGTTTTTGGCCCAACCTGGGAAGGCCCAACGAAAATCTCAAAGTGCTTACCAAATGGGGCTTACGAGCTCGAGGACACGGAAGGCATTCCCGCGATGTACCCTTGGAATGCGACCTACCTAAAGAAGTTCTACCAGTAATTATCTACTTTTCAATCATGCATCACATTTTTCATAGGCTTTGTCAAAACTAGAAATAAAATTACGTTTATCATAAATTCTTTACGAGTTAAAATTTATCGTCATTTTGTGCAACTTTTTACATTCACGAACTTGAGGGACCGGTCCCCGACCTCTCACGAGTTCGACCAAATATAGATTTGCAAATGAAAAAGATAAGCAAAAACAATTAGAGTGAAATAAAATCATGTCTTTTACATTTTCTTAGTAAATTAGAAATCATCATGAATTTTTTACGACTAATTAATTTTTCACATTTACGAACTTGGGGGACTGGTCCCCGACCTTTCACGAGTTCGGTCAAAGAAAAGATTCACAAATAGAAAGAATAAAATTAAAGGCTGGAAAATTCATGACCATTATTCCTAAAGACTAGGGACAGGGGGAAAAGTGTCAGCATCACGAGAAATCATTTCAACAAAACTATATTTGTCCAAAGTCTTTAGAAAATTTCAAAGGCACTCAGGTCGCATACCATCTATAAGACGACCTCGGTCGCATGCCCTATCTAAGTCGACAATCAGGTAGCATACCTATCTAAGTCGACAAAGCCAAGAATATCTAAGGCAATATGGTCGTGTATCATCTATAAGACGACCTCGGTCGCGTGCCCTATCTAAGTCGACAATCAGGTCGCATACCTATCTAAATCGACAAAGCCAAGAATATCTAAGGCAATCTAGTCGCGTATCATCTATAAGACGACCTTGGTCGCATGTCCTATCTAAGTCGACAATCAGATCGCATACCTATCTAAGTAGACAAAACCAAGAATATCTAAGGCAATCTGGTCGCATACCATCTATAAAATGACCTCGGTCGCATTCCCTATCTAAGCCGACATGCAGGTCACAACAGTTACTAAATAACAGATCATTCATCACATTTTGTTATCCAGGTTTTCAAGAAGACAAGTTACCTGAATTCACCGACCTCAAAGCGTTCAAAGATGGAGCAAGAAAGATAAAAAGAGAAAAGTAACATCGATTTCATTAATAAATGCCCAATGGAAACAAGAGTACATCGCCCGAGGGTAGCAAAAACACTTACACACCTCGAACGACAACCAAACCACTTGTTTAGAAAACCCCGAAGGGCAATTACATAGAACGCCCGAAGGTAGATGGCATACTGCCGCAGAAAAACTACTCAGGAAATCAGCTCGGTGGAGCATCCGAGGTCCCCTCAGTAGGGTTGTTCAACACATTTTGTTCAACCTCGGGAATCTCAACACCAGCGTGATTCCCTGCACCATCTCCACCCTCTTCACCAACACCACCACCACCAACGACCTCGCCATTGCCCTCATCTTGTTCTCCTCCCGGCTCTTAGGTCAACAACCCGAGGAGCTCCTCAGGATCATAAGGTTGGCACTGGGGGGAGAAAGCTAAAATCAACACCATAGGCAGCAAGGTCCTTAATGGGAAGATCTTCCGTCTCCCCGACCGGATTGTTATGCATGTAAGCAACGAGCAGCTCCTTCATCGCATCTCAGGCCCCTTCGAGGTCGCCAGCTCGGTGGCAGACTCGGACAGCATTGGAAAAAGAAAGAATATATACCATATTTGAAGCATGATGGCGTTCTAGTTTGACAGTGACGCGGTGATCATGAACTTTAGCTTCCAGCCGGCGACACCGATCTTCCAACTTGGTCATCTTGTCCATGCACTCCTTCACCTTCTTGTCACGAAGCTCGAGATCTTTCTTCATCTGTGGAATTTTCCTCCCAATGTCATCTCACTCCCGAGTTACCTCCTTCAGCTTCTCCTCGGCTGCAACCTTTGCATTAATGGCAGCATCCCGCTCCTTCGACGACCTCGCCAAATCCGCTCTCTTCGTCATACAGGCCGCCTCAGCTTTCTGTGCCTGGATCTTCACCCTGCCATATTGCTCCCGGCTCCTCTCAATGAAAGCCAAGTTACGGCACATGTGAGCGATCCCCGAGGTCAGATTCTCGGAGAAATGCTGAGTATGGTGTTGGAATTTAGAGGCACATAAACACGTAATACATGCGCAGCGGAAATAAACAGTTCACCAACAACAAACAATTAATTGCATAATTAAAAATGAGTAAACGTAAATAGAATTCTTACAGCAATTCGTATACGGATTCCTCAACTATGGTATCCATGTAACAACCATTTACTAATCAGCACAGATCTGCCAGCGTTGAATCCCCGAGATGAATTTGCTAGAAAAACTCTAACTTAGAGATTTTATGGAGAAAATATGAACTCACGTATTATGAATTTTCAAGAGCTCATATATATAGGAGGGGCCTAGCTTAAATCTCAAGCTAACCTGATTGGGAAATAAAATCTCAAATCTTTATTTAAATAAATCTCTTAGATCTATTTCTTACATATATGATTTCTATGGATTTAAATTCCATATATGACAAATTTCTACGATTTGTTTCCATATATATTAAATTCTACAATAATATTTCAAATATTATTATTGAGAATTCTTATTTAATTAAATCTAATTTAATTAAACATTAATAATAATTAATTTCAAATTAATCTATTATTAATAACTTCTCCATAAATTAAATATTAAATCTAATTTAGTATTTAATCAACCAACTATAATTAGTAAACAACCATTACTTGTTGTGTGACCCATAGACCCTCATATATGGAGCGATTAGTCAAACTAACGGTCTTAATTGAACCCTAGACAATAAATCAGACATTCTCAATATATGAGGTACGTTGCGAGGAAATGTGCAACTACCTGTAACTGAAACATGGGCTATTACGATTTCCTCCTTTCATTCGCGAATACTCGATTAAGTCTTGAACATGATGAAGTGTCTATTCAAATAACTTAATTAATTTATCTCTAATCCTAATTGGTCATTTATGTCACACTTAGCCACAAAGTCTAAGTTGACGTGCATTGGCCGATGACTTTGATCCAATTATGATGAGCAGATGAGTATTCTCTTCAAATCCACATTCAGGAATGAATCATATTCTTGGCTCAACTACCACGCACATGTACTTCGTGATGAACCCAATCAAAGCCATATCTATCCATAGACGGGTGCAAGCGTCGGTCATGGTCAAAGTTCATCACTCCACACATGTCGTGCGTATTGACCTCAAGTCAAAGGAGTGTCGCATCGCTCCCACTAACCGAGACACCCGTAGACACATATTGTGGACTACTATCAAACGGTTTCTCATATGGGTATACCAATACCCTCTAAGGTATTTGTGCATCCATCATGAGATACCTAGTATCTCGTAGTAAGTGAGATCTTACTACACTTTCTAAGAGTATGATGCAGATCGCACACCAATCTCCACTTCATCATCAATATCTCATTCTTGATGATCTTGATCGGGGCTATTTGAGAATCATGCTTAAGTCATCTAAGTTCTCACAACCTCAATGACAGCAATGACTCATGGGAACACTTGTATGAATAAATGCAAACAATCAAACATAATATTCAAACAAGTGTATCGCCATACATTAATATTAAGTGAACTATAATATTAAATCAAATTGAATATCATCGAGTATTATGTCCTTACAATAGATTGTCTCTAGGACATTAACACTAATAATCTCCCACTTGGACTAGAGTCAATCACCTACGTGTCTAACTCATAGACCATCAAATGTCTAGTGTGTACAAGAACACTCAGTGTTTTGGTGAAATAATCTTCCAAATTAAATATGTGGGAATACATTTTAATTCTATTTCTCCTATCGTTATGATCTCCTGGATCAAGTGATAAGTCTAGGTACATGCTCGGTTATGCTTGTTGATCTCGTTTCCTTTGCTTGCGCAATAGCACCAGTGTTGTCTCAATACAACCCTATTAGACAACTGGCACTCGGAACTACCCCTAGTTCTCTTCAGAACTATAAAATTCAGACAACCTCCTTGAGGCTTCTGATACAGCAATGTACTCAACTTCGGTTATTGAATCTGTGGTCATTTTGCTTGGAACTATTCCAACTGACCGCCTTATTATTGAGAGTGAAACGTAACCTTACTGTGATTTGTAATCATCACAGTCGGATTGGAAACTTGTGTCAGCTTAACCAGTTACTACTAGTTCTGACTGTCCACCATAGACAAGAAGACATTCTTTAGTTCATCTGAGATACTTCAGAATGGTCTTGACAGCAATCCAGTGAGACTCACTCGGATTCTGTTGGTATCTACCAGTGATATTGATAGCGTAGGCCACGTTTGGCCTAGTGTAAGTCATGGTGTACATGATCGACCGAATTGCATATGTATATGGGACATCTTTCACGTGCTTGACATCAGCTTCAACAGAAGGACAATCCTTCTTTGATAGATTTATCCCATGATTTGCCGATAGAGATCCTCTCTTAGAGTTCTCCATCGCAAAATGCTTCAACACCTTGTCTACATAGGTGGACTGTGACAGCCCCAACATCCTCTTGGATATATCCTTGTGGATCTTGATCCCTATGATGTTGCAGGCTTCACCAAGACCCTTCATCATGAAGGTCTTTAACAACAAATCTTTAACGGACTGCATTAACAGGATATTATTTTCCAAAATTAATATGTCATCGACATACCCGATTATGAAAACAATATTCTTCCCGCTGTGTTTACGATAAATGCAAGGATCTTCCGAATTAATTATGAAACTAGATAGCTTCATCAAATCGGATATTCCAACTCCCAGAAGTTTGCTTCAATCCGTAGATGGATCTCTTTAGCTTGCATACTAGATTAGAATTTGACTTAGATGTAAAACCTTCCGGTTGAGTCATAAACACTTTCTTATCAATGTTTCCATTGAGGAAAGTTGTTTTGACATTCATCTACCAAATCTCATAATCTTAGTGTGCTGCTATTGAGGAATGGACTTGATCTTTGCAACTAGTGAGAAGGTCTCGTCACAGTCAGTGCTTTCACATTGATTATAACCCTTCGTTACCAACCTACCTTTGTAGGTTTGTACTTTGCCATTTGCATCTGTCTTACGCTTGAAGTCCCAATCGCAACATATGGGTCTAACCCCTTTAGGCAACTCAACCAAGTCTCAGACTTGATTGGTGTACATTGAGTCCAACTTGGATTTCATGGCTTCATGCCACTTCCCTGAATCAATATCTGATATTGCTTCAGAATAAGTATTAGGATCGTTCTTATTCAGTATGTCCATATTGTCGAGTTCCTCCAAGAGGTAACCGTATCTAATGGGCGAATTACGATTCCTAATTGACTTACGGACCTGTGGTTGTGCAGGCTGTACATTCTAATCGTGAAAATTTTGTGGTGCATCGATTTCATCAATGTCCGGAGAGTCCTCAAGAGCTACACTTTTAGATGTCTCTTGGGGGGAAGTTTGAACTATGTAGTTCTCATTCAGCCCACTTGGAGGTTCTTGCACTGGCAAACATACTCTAATTACACTCCCACTGGCTGAAAGATGATCACCTAGTGAAAGACTCCCACCGTGAAAGTTGTCGAATGCTCCCACTAATTCCTTGTCATGTTGCTTTGACAAGATAACAGTCTCTTTATTAATTAGTGGTTCTTGAATTTCTTCAAGTTCTATCAGCTTACGACCTTGTTCCTTAAAGATATAATCTTCTTCGAGGAACTTGGTCTGCCTAGAAACAATCACTGATTATTTCTCAGGTAGATAGAAGTAATATCCTTTATCTTCTTAGGATATCCCACAGAGTAACCCTTTTCACCTTTGGATTCCAACTTGTCGGTAAGCATCCCTTTCACAATCACGGGGCAACCCCATGTTTGATATGTGTAAAAGTTGGCTTCTTGCCACACAATAGTTCATATGGTGTATGCTCAACCGATCTAGATGGAATTCTATTCAGAATGTAAATTGAGGTTTGTAACGCGTATCCCCATAAAAATGTCGAAATAGAGGAGAAGCTCATCATGGATCGTACCATGTCTAACAGGGTCCGGTTTCTTCTCTCGGACACACCATTCATCTGAGGTGTTCCGGGAGGAGTCCATTGAATTCCATATAACTTCAAGTAATCAGTGAATTCATGGCTAAGGTATTCACCTCCTTGATCTGATGGAAGAGTCTTGATACTCTTACCAAGTTGCTTCTCTATTTTAGCTTTATACTCTTTGAATTTCTCAAAAAATTCGGATTTGTGTTTCATAATATACACATATCCGTATCTCTAGAAATCGTCAGTAAAAGTGATGAAGTAGCCGAAGTGACCCCTAGCTAGAGTGGGCAATGGTCCACATACATTGTTGTGGACCAGCTCTAGAACTTCTTTGGCACGTACCCCTTTCCCAGAAAAGGGTATGTTGATCATCTTGCCCGTGAGATAAGATTCACAATCTCCATAAGACTCACAGTCATATGGGGTTAAGTAGTCTAACTTACTTAACCTTGCAATTCTTTTCTCGTTTACATGATCAAGTTCTACAATGCCATAAGTAAGTTGGGTTTTCATGATTACTAAATTTGAGTCTTTTATTTTGTATATTAAGAACATCATATCCATAATGCAACAAATACATGATGCGAGTAATAGAAAGATCTAGATGACAATCATTAAGTTCTAATTTAAAACCAAAGGGTAAGTCTAACACATAAGTCCCCACACGTTCAGTTAGAACCTCTTGCTTCATTTACACGTGTAAGACGACTTCACCCGCCCTAACTGTCCTAAGACACATGAGCCCCTTCACATTAGTGCAAATGTGAGAGCCAAATTCGGTATCCAATACCAAGCAGTTAGCGCTATTAGTGGACATGTTTATCTTAATAACAAACATACATGTTCTAGTGCTAGAAGCACCTAGTGCCTTATTTCCAGCAACCAAACCCTTATTGTCCTTCTTCTAGTGCCTTCTCCTATTTACAGTAGAGGCACACATCCTTGTCTACCCGCTCCTTCTTTTGAACACCATCTTAGTGATAGTGAACTCAAAAGTCTTGAGCACGTTGTGAAGTTCAGGCATGTTCGTATCCGTCTTATTCATATTGTAGTTCACAATAAACACAGAACATGAATCCGGAAGCGACTAGAGGATAACATAAATGAAAACATTGGTCTTTTAGCTCAATGCCTAAATTACCAAGTTTCTCAATTATGTCTATCATCATTAGCACATGAGGTGAAATCTTCCCTTCTGTGGCTAACCGGCATCTGAACAGATCTCTTGTCACTTCATAAAACTCAAAACGAGATTCAAAATCAAAGAGATCCTTCAGATGCTTGAGCATTTCGAAAGGACCCATTTTCTCATGTTGCCTATGTATATCGGAAGTCATGTCGAGCAACATCACACACTGAGCCTGGGAAGCATCCTCTTGATGCTTCTTCTGAGCTGCTACGTCAAACGTGACTACCTCAGAGTACCAGCTTTAAGGGTAACCGGGATATACGTGTCCAACACGTACTCAATCTTTTCTTGCCTTAGCACCCAAGACATGTTCCTGTGCCAGTCCAGAAAATTTGGCCTAACCAATTTAGTTTGTTTCCAAAACACATCTCAATAACAGTTATACATTTCAACTAACCAAGAGAAATAAAATAAAACGGGAATTAAAGACATTATTCCTATGATCAATATTCAACAATCAAAATAAACATGACTTTTCTTTTGTGTTTATTTTGTCTCCATTATTTTCACATACTCAACGACCTCATCGGAAGAGTACGAATTTATATCAAATATAAATTGTAATGGACTAGGATCCACATTCCTACTATTACAATATCTGCTTGGGCTGATTACTGCAATAGCATAACTGGTAGGTCTCCAAACCAATTGCAAAACTGCAATTCCTAGTTGATTGAAGCTAGTTCAATCGGATGCCCCTTGACTTTCGTTTCCCTGCTTGGGCTGGTGAAACAAAGTCAAGTTGATTTACAACCATCAAGCAGCGACACTGCGTGTCCCTATAAAGGTCCCGTTAGATGTAGATCCGAGCAAAAGACCTGGTCCTTAAATACTCATTGGAACAAAATCACCGGTTTACCTTTAATTTTGATGGAAGGCATCGTTCAACTTAATGAAAATCATATTTTAGTGAGGAACATTTTAAAGACGGGGTACTAATTGCTTAATCGAGATCCATCACCCATAACAATGTCATATTTGAGCAATTATTCGGCCGCCTACCCAAACATGATTCTATACGGACTAACACTTATATGGGAGTCGTCTACCCAAACAATTAATACGATCCGACAATTATTGGGTGCTGCCTACCTAAAAGTTATAATGAGGACAATAAAAGCGTTAACGAATTAATTAAAATTAGTTAAACAAGTAGGATTTAATAATTCCTTTTAAATCGAATTTCAAAATCCAATATAAATTCAATTTTAAATTTTTAAAGTTAATAATTAATTCAATTAGTTATGATTAAAAAGTCCAACCTTTTAATTCTTATTAAACTTAATCCAATTAATTTCAGTCCGTCATTTGTCCAACTAATACGTTTTATTAAAACCTAAATTTTATTAATTCTAACAAATTAAATCCAATTTAATTTTAATTAATAAATATAGGGGCTCAGGTGCAATTTCTAAAATTTGCAAGGGAGGACCTGTCTCAAATTGAATTTGCAAGACAGCCCTCCTCGCATCACCACCCAACTTTGACATCATCCAATCTATCATTAGGGACAACCAAATTCCAAAAACCCAACCAAAATTCTTTTCAATCATGTTGGTCCCGATGTAAACGAGTCTTACACGTGTATGGGGGGGGGAATACACGTGTTCAGTGTTTTTAAAACTTTTCTTATACTGAGGTCAGCTTGGGTCAGGTTGTCCTGATGATTTGGTCCTGAGAAGCACAAATCGCTCTGAGTCAAAGTCTATCTGAGACAGTGATCCTGAGCTGCTTTCAGATACCTCAGATAATCCCAACTGAGTCCTGAGTTTTCAGAGATCCTGAGTTTCTTGGATCAGATAACTAACTTACTGAACCCTCAGAAGAGTAAGTTCAGTTTGGTAACTATCTGTTCGAGCTACTCAGATGTGCGGAATGGTTGGCCCTTAGTTTATACTCGTTTTAAGCTTTTGCTGAAAAACCTTCCTTTAATGGAATAGTGATTAGGTTGTGATTCAATTATATGCAACTTCCAGTGGATTGATTCCAACTGTAATATCAGTGAAAATATGCTTTCAAAATATATGCAACAGTTAAGCAAAGCAAAACAGAAAGCAAAGAACACAGCAATTTATAGTGGTTCAGAAACTCAAGCTCCTACGTCCACTCTCCCTGACTCTTCAGAGACATTCACTAATCACTTCCTTGAGCTTTCTGACTACCTCTGTAGTTTACTTACTCAACTCGGCCCTGAGTTTTCTGACTACCCCTGTAGTTTACTTACTCAACCCGACCTTGAGCTTTCTGACTACCTCTGTAGTTTACTTACTCAACTCACACAAGCTTTCAGACTACCACAAGTAGCTTACTAACTTCTTCTCTAGAGCTTTCTGACTACCTCAATGTAGTTTACTCACTCTTTACAACTCCAATCTCACCAACAATCACACTCAAACTACCTTACAAAGGGTTTGGGGTTTCTTGGTTGGTTTCCAACTAGGATGAGATATCCTTTACAATTAAGAACAATGCAAAGGCTAGGATATCTCGACTAAGCTTTGGATATATCTTATCAAGCTAGGCTTAGTGGAATGAGCTCTCTTCGATTTAAAGCACTTGGGAAATTCTTAGTTTTTCGAGTGCTACAACTTGCAATAATAAGCTCTTGAGTTGCTTACAAATTTCCCGTAACCTTACAATGTAGAGGGTCACAAGTATTTATAGGCATACACCAAGGTTACTCTTGAAAAAACTATCCGTTGGAGAGATAGCTTCGTGAGTTTCCTCTTATGGTGTGTGAGAAACGGCTACATTTAGAGTTTGACACTCTCTAACACGTTTTAGGCAATAGCCTTTCATGTAGCCGGTTTTCACTTTTTGCAGTCGGGAACTTAGTACTTATGACATCTTTTTCAGTGACCTGTCGCTGTCAGTGTCAGTATGGTACAATGTTGTCTTCCTCTTTTTGACTTTTGTCTCCAGTTAAAGGTAGACACCTTCAACGGCTCTTTTGGTTACAATCTCTGAGTTTATATAACCTTAACAACACTTTGTCTTAGTTCCTTTTGTCTGCATTTGAATTTCTTGGCAAATATCTATTTTTCTAAGGAATCGTGATTTTCTCAGTATTGCATCCTTCAGATAGATATGTTCAGTGCCTCGGAACATTCAGGTTTATACTGAGCATTCAGTATATTACTGAGTCTTCAGTAATTACTATGCCTTCAGTATTCTTGATCTTCAGTTCTTCAGTCTTCTGTCTTCTGAGTCTTCTGAGTCTTCTGAGTCTTCAGCGTCTTCTGAGTCTTCAGCTTCTTCTGAGTCTTCAGTGTCTTCTGAGTCTTCAGCGTTTTCTGAGTCTTCAGCGTCTTCTGAGTCTTCAGCGTCTTCTGAGTCTTCACAGATATACTGACTGATATACTGAGTCTTCATGCTGAGTCTTCAGTTCCTCAGTTTCATACTGAGTCTTCAGTATCTCAGTTTCACACTGAGTCTTCAGTATCTCAGTTTCACACTGAGTCTTCAGAAACTTCAGTTTCATACCGAGTCTTCAGAAACTTCAGTTTCATACTGAAATTTCGGTTTCTTCAGAAACTTTCTGAGTTCTTCAGAATCTTCAGATCCTAACCTGATCTATATCTGCTGACTATACATTTTGCAGATATCATCCTGAATACTCTAAAACTGAATCCTGACTCAACTATTCAAGATTATCCTGAACATGTCATACTCAGGGGTTTTGGGATCTTAATCAAAATCATATATCTTTATTAAATTCATCTCCCAACAATTTCCCCCTTTTTGATGATGCCAAAACCTATCTTGTTACAAACATTTAACATATACTCAGGTTTCAGTTTATCCTATTACAAGATTGGTTATATATCCCAACAATTTCCTAAACATAATGAGTCTCCCAACAATTTCTTCAGTAATGAATCTCTTCAAAGGATTCATCACCAAATACTTAGTTTCCAAACAATTTCCCTTTAAACAATTAATTCAGAGACAACATTCAGGCATATCAAAAGTAAAAGACATGTAAATAAGATAATGAGATATTATCTTTTGAGCATAAATGATAAGTTTTCATTGATGATAGGTAGGCTGTTACAGGTTACAATGAATCTTATCTGAACAAAATCAAAAAGACAAAAAAAAAAAAAAAGATTACATGAATCTTCTGAGTCTTCATTCTTCTCTTCAGCTCGGCTCTTCCGTTCGGCTCTTCAGTTCTTCTCTTCCACCTCATCAGCAGGGACTTCAAGGTTGAACATTCCGTAATATATTCTTTTCAGCGCATCTTTCTCCTTGATGATATCCGGATTGTTTCCTGTCAGACCTAACTGAGTGGCGTACTGAGTGATTTCATGAGAAATGGCTTTCTCATTTACACAGCCATTCTCCAGCCTGGGAGGAGGGTACACATATGGACCAGGGGCGGTTATCTGCACCTTTCCTTCATCCGCAAGATTTATCCATCCTTGAAGATATTTCGGATAAAAGGTCAGGAGATAGTCGATGAAAGCCTCATTCGAATCTGAGCTCTCCCCTCTCCATTCTCTGAGCACATCATAGTAGAACCAGAAGGTTCTCTTAATTTCTTCCCATGCATCGTTGAGATGGATAGGCATCCACTTGTCAACATGCGGCCATTTCTGTACTTTAGTGTTCCCTCTCCGCTTGCTTGCGAACTTTTTGAACCCACTCCTTGTTTTCTGCTCTTCTTCTACCTTCTTTCTGATCACTGGTACACCAGAAACAGAAGCAGTAGTTTTCTTTGCTTGTTCAATCTGGAGTGTTTTCAGAGCGCTTCTGGTATTGAAGACTTTCTTCTTGGGCTCAGCCTCAGAATCTTCAATATCCAGCACTAATTTCCTCTGGATTGGCTTAGAAGCCTTTGCTCTTTTGCCCTCATGCATTTCCATCATCACGGCCTTTCTCTTGATGGGCAATTCAGCACCAGCCTGGCTTGTTCCAATCCTTCCTCTACCACTCAGTTTCTCTATAGCAACTTCCTGCATTGTTTCCTTAGAAACCTGAGTGTAGACTGGCTTCTCCACCTTCTTGAACTTAAGCTTCTCAGTGGCTTCTATCTCCTTCATGGCTTCGGCAATTATCTTCTTTTCAGCATTTTTTACAACCTTGCCCTTCAGAGTATGTTCCAATAAATTCCTGAGATCAGCTCCAGGTCTTTCCCCCTTCTTGGAACCATACTCTGGCATAAGCCTGGAGAGTGTTGTGTCCATATGGTATTGTTCTTTACTGACACTCCACACCTCCCCTGCCATCTGATCTTGCTCCTCCTCGAGCCGCCTAAGGTGGTTCTTCGCCACAGAGAACTCTTCAGACAGATGAGCAAATTGGCTTGAGAGAGCTTCTTTGAACATGTCTGTCATCTTGGCCAAGAGTATTGAGCTCATTTCCTCAACAACGTTCTTCACCAGCATCTCATTCCTCTCAACCAACTTTGCTTCTAGAATTTGTGTCTGCTCCTGATGCCTTTGCTTCAGCTCTGCATTAAGCTCAGCCTTGACCCCCTCCATCTTGTCTTCTAACTTTGCTTCCACGGAGGTCAGCTTTTCTGTCATAGAGCTCTGAAGCAGCACCAGCTCTGAAGAAGAACTCAAGTTATTGATCTTCTGAGCTTGGTTAGCCAATGCCTCTTCAATCTGAGCAACTTTAGTCAGGATTGGCTCAACCTTCTCCAGCTTTTCCATCACGGGGGTGAGATCAACCTCAGGTGCATATCTGATCGGCTGTGCCTCCTGAGTTGGATGTTCATCCTGAGTCTCAGTCTGAACCTGAGCTTCAGTTTGAACTGAGGTTTCACCCTGAGCTTGGGTGTCCACCTGAGCCTCAGTCTGCATATCAGACATTACAGATTTAAAGGTAGGAACTTCAGTAATCCTGGCATAATTATGAATAGTGCCAAAAGTTACATGAAGGCTAACTTCAGTCTGAGGATGTTCGACAGCAGCTTGATCAGCATCAGTTGAGTATTTCTCCTTCTGAGATTGACTCTCATCATCCCCTTGTTGGTCCCCATCCTGAGATTTGTCAATGGAGCTCGGGGCACCAACTTCAGTAACTTCTCTCTCAGCAACCTTCCTCTTCACAAGCTCATCAAAATCAGAAATTTTCATCCTGAGCTTGGTTTTTCTGAACCCTGAGAATTCAGTGAGAAAAGCTGTCTCCTCGTTCCACCAGTCTTCGCCTCTGAATGAAGTAATGTTGAGCATCTCTGGAAGAGTCTGGTTGAGGATGTAGACCATTGACCTCAATCTAAAGAATATGTCTTGGAGGTCAGGGAATGAGCTAAGCTCAGGGTAGCGGTCAATAATGAATCGTTCCCCCTTGCTTCGCCATTCGGTCTCTTCAGCTTCACCTTTCTTGAGCATCGGGCTCTCAGGTTCAGTTGGAAGGTCCGCTGAAAGGTCGACTAAGAGCTCATTCAGGAGCTCATCAAAATTCATCGGCTCCTGAGGCTCAGCAAACTCTGAGGTTTGGACAGGCAGCTCCTCAGTCTGAATTTGACTTGGTTCTGAGGTCTGAGCTGTCGCCTCCTCAGTGGGAACTTCAGTTTGCTCTGAGAACTGAGTGGGCACTTCCTCAGTAGGAATCTGAGCATCTTCTGCGGTCTGAGCCGGCATTTCCTCAGAGGGAATCTGAACATTCTCTAAGGTCTGAGGTCCTTGGAATATTTCCTGAGAAAACTTATCTGAGCTAAGTGAAGTCTCAAGAACCTCAGAGAAGTCTTGCTCCTCAGTTTGATCCTGTGCCTTTGAGATAGCCTGAGCCAAAACAAGTAAAGGCGATTTCTGAGCGGTTTGGCTCTCAGGCTGAATCTCCTCAGTCTCACTTTCCTCATCTTCATCGTCATCGGTGAGAACCACCATCCTTTTGCGCTTCAGAGCAAGGGATTTTTGCTTCAACAATTTCTTACCCTGCTCCTCCTTTGCTTGCAACAACACCTTCCCCCTGGTTTGTTGGCTTCCTTCAGCAGTAGCCGCAACGGGTGATTCCACCTTTTTCTCTTTCTTTCCCTTGATAGCCCTCTTCGCAGCAATGGGCTTGAACATCACCTTGGACTTAGGGAATGGAGTAGAGTTGGCGAAGATATCCTCCTCCTCACGGCACATCTCCAGAATGAATGCAATTTTGGTGGCATGGAGGATCCTGCCTTTGATCGATATTGCCCCATCATCCTCCCTTTTTATGACCTTGGATTGCTCAATCACCACCTTGATCAGATACTTCAACCAGTTGAAATCCTTGGTGGGTGAGTCCTCAATCGCCGCCATCAATCGGAGTTTGGGAGTGCTGATCTGCTCGAAGCTTCCAGATCGACTCATTATGCACTTTCCCACAATATGCATCAACACTCTGTATTTCGGCTTTAGATGTCGTTTATGCAGAGTTGCCTCAAACTTAACAGGTTTCTCGGCAACCTTGTCAAGATACTCCTTCTCCCGTCCCAACATATATAATGAGGGATCATCTCCCCTATCGCACAACTCAAATATGTCGTTTAAATTCTTAGGGACAATATAGAGCTCTCGAACAAAGTCCACATACTTCATCGATTGTTCGAGATGCAAAATGAAAATCTTAGATTCTATACAATCTTCCTCATCTATTTCCATATTTGCAACAAACTCTATTACCTCACGGGTATACTCCGCCTCCGATCGGTTCGCGACGAGGTTCGTCAGTTTCGCCAATCGGATTAAATGGAGCGCTTCTTCCTCGTGCTTGGCATTTGAAGTACTCTCCAAAGAAACCACGTACTCGTACCATGGCTTATTTGTCTCGGCCAATCTTTCGAATATGGTAGGGGCCATTTGAAGATTTGAAGATTTAGGGTTTGGAGTTTTTCTGGGCAAAGGGATTTTCTTGCAGAGGATTTTGGGAGTGAAGGGTTTGATAAAAATGGCTTGAATGGCTTTCAAAGGAATATATAGTTCGAGATCGTGGGTAGATCGTGTGATTAATTAAAATCAATGGTTAAGATTAATCCACGATAAATCGGGTATGCGAACAGTCGATCTCCGAAAAGTAAGCCGCCATTTTAACCTCATTGGTTAATAAATGCAACAGAGCATTTAATGACTGTTGACCTTCTCTAGGAATTTCAAAGATCTCGCCCAAAACATTCCTCAGGTGTTTTGTATTTATTGCAAATGATTTCTGAGTTTCACTTAAGCAATAAATGAGTCGCATGAGTCATTACTTCTTCAGACTAATTTCCCTCTATCAGTCTTACTGAGTATTGACCTTGATAAAATGTCAGTATAATACTGAGTACTGAATGGGTTCAGTATAATACTGAGTACTGACCTTCAGTAAATCTGAGTTTCCTGAGACTCAGTTCAGTATTTCCATTTTATCCTGAGTTTCTCAGTAGAATTCTGAGAAAACTTCATGCATCTGAAAACCTTCAATTTTTCAGATTTTACTCTATACACCTGGATCTAACATCCCTAATTCAACTGACAGTTCCTAAAAGCCAAAGGTTTAGTCAAGATATCAGCTCTCTGCTTATCAGTATGAATTTTCTCCATCCTTATGTCCTTTTTCTCGACATGATCTCTGATGAAGTGATGTCTGATATCCACATGCTTGCATCTGGTGTGCAATACCGGATTTGTGAAATAGCAATGGCACTATTATTGTCAAAAAATATTAGTACTTCATTGGCTACAACTTTATAATCCCTTAATTGTTGTCTGAGCCAAAGAATCTGAGCACAGCAGCTTCCTGCAGCCATGTATTCAGCTTCAGTAGTACTGGTTGCTACTGAGGTCAGTTTCTTCGAAAACCAAGATATCAGCTTACTTCCTAGAAATTGACAAGTTCCTGTAGTGGACTTCCTGTCAATTCTGCAACCTCCATAATCAGCATCTAAGTAACCAGTTAATTCAAGGTTATCATCAGCTGGATACCATAATCCTCTATTCATTGTGCCTTTAAGATACTTCAGTATCTTTTTGGCAGCCTCCATGTGACTAGCCTTAGGATTAGCTTGGTATCTTGCACATATCCCAACAGCAAATGTTATATCCGGCCTACTTGCTGTGAGATAGAGCAATGATCCAATGATTCCTCTATAATCAGTATGACTCACTGATTTGCCTTCAGAATCAGGATCCATCTTGTAGTTAGTATTCATAGGAATTCTAACTGCATTGCAATTATGTACACCATACTTGGCAATCAGATCCCTGGTGTACTTTGCCTGGTTGATCAATATTCCTTCCTTTGATTGTTTCACTTGAAGACCTAGAAAGAAATTCATCTCTCCCATCATTGACATCTCAAACTTGTCTTTCATCAGTGTTGAAAACTTTTCACACAACTGATGGTTTGGAGATCCAAAAATGATGTCATCAACATATATCTGAACTAGTAAGATATCTTCTCCATCTTCTATCCTGAACAGAGTTCTATCAACAGTTCCTTTGACAAAACCATGGTCAGTAAGAAACTGAGAAAGAGTATCATACCATGCTCTGGGTGCTTGCTTAAGACCATACAAAGCTTTTCTGAGCCTGTAAACTTGGTCATTCTGTTTGAAACCAGGAGGTTGTTCCACATAAACCTCTTCTTTAAGCACACCGTTCAGAAATGCACTTTTCACATCCATTTGATAGACTGTGAACTTCATGTGGGCAGCATATGTAAGAAACAATCTGATGGCTTCTAGTCTTGCAACAGGTGCAAAGGTTTCATCATAATCCAAGCCTTCTTCTTGGGAATAACCTTGTGCAACTAGTCTTGCCTTGTTTCTTACAATGTTGTTGTTTTCATCTCGTTTATTCTTGAATACCCACTTGGTTCCAATGACATTGTGCCTTTCAGGTCTATCCACTAGCTCCCATACTTCATTCCTTGAGAATTGATTCAGCTCATCTTGCATAGCAATAATCCAATGAGAATCTTGTAGAGCTTCACCAATCTCAGTAGGTTCTTTCTCTGATAGGAAGCAGCTGAATAGTGCACTCCCACCATGGAACCTTCTTGTTTTGACACCTTCAGTTAGATCACCCACAATCTGACTTGTAGGATGACTATCTAACCATCTTCTTCTAGATGTTCCCCCTTCAATAGTATCCTCAACATTTGAAATGTTAGGTTCAGTTAGTTCATTAAACTCAGGGAACAGAAAATGAGAAAGGGAATCATCTTCCTCAGGGGAAATTCTATTCAGAACATTATCAGAGACATTTGTTCCCCTTTGGTTGATAGATTCAGAATTTGCCTCAGTTGTGTCCACATCTTCATTGGCATCACATACCTGAGTCTGAACTGGTGTCTGTTCAGATTGGTAACCTTTGGTGTGTTGGCTTTCCTGAGTCTCACCATCCTGAGTTCCATCCTGAACTTCTTTATCTGAGTCTGAGTCACTCCAATCATAGATAGTGACTGACTTCTTCTTTTCAGGTTCAGTGGATGATTTGTCATTCTTTTTCAGGCTTAATCTGGTGATCCTCTTGGTCAGTTCTTCTGCATCATGTTCATGTTTCTTCTGAACACAAGTAGATTCATCAAAAACAACATGAGGTGTTTCCTCCACAATAAGAGTCCTACAGTTGTAAACTCTGAAAGCTTTACTGACTTCAGAATATCCTAAGAATATTCCTTCATCAGCTTTGCTATCAAATGTTTTCAACTGATCTTTACCATTATTGTGTATGAAACACTTGCAACCAAACACACGAAAGAAAGAAACGAGAGGCTTCCTTTCATTCCAAAGCTCATAGGGTGTTTTGCCTTGACTCTTGGTCAGCATGGATCTGTTCTAAGAATAGCATGCAGTGTTGGCAGCTTCAGCCCAAAATCTTTTAGGAATATCAGCTTCAGCTATCATTGTCCTTGCAGCTTCTTTCAGAGTCCTGTTCCTTCTTTCAGCAACACCATTTTGTTGAGGGGTCCTTGCAGCTGATGTTTCATGAGAAATTCCATTTTCTGCACAATAATCAGATATAATATGGTTTATAAATTCAGTTCCTATGTCGGATCTGATTTTGACCACACTTAGATTTTTCTCAATACTGAGCCTTTTCAGTAATTCTGGCAGCTTTATCTGAGTCTCTTTCTTACTGAGTAAGAATATGACCCAAGTATATCTTGAGTAGTCATCAACTACTACTAATGTGTATTTTCTGCCATTGGTGCTTACTGGTGTTATTGGACCAAAGAGATCCATATGCAATAACTGGAGTATTCTTTCAGTAGAAACATCTACTTTACTTTTAAATGATGCTCTAATTTGTTTTCCTTTCTGGCACGCATCACAAATATGTTCCTTACTGAATACTTCATTAGGCAACCCTCTCACAAGAGCTAGTCTTGCAAGTTTATTCAGGGTTTTGAAATTCAGGAGATTCATTCTTTTATGCCATAACCAACTGGTATCTGTGGAACTTTTTGCAACCAAACATGTATCTTTAGGAGTTGAACTCCAATCAGCAAGATACACATTTCCTTTTCTAGTACCAGTCAGTAATATTTTATGTGATGTATCATCTTTCACATAACATAAGTTCTTAGAGAACTCAACATTAAAACCTTTATCACAGAATTGGCTTATTGAAAGCAAGTTATGCTTCAATCCAGATACATATGAAACACCATGGATATGAACTGAGTCGATTTCCAAAGTTCCATATCCTTCAGTCTGTCCCTTGGAGTTATCTCCAAAAGTGATCTGAGGGCCTCTTTGTTCAACATAGTCACTGAGTATCTGCTTGAATCCTGTCAAATGTCTTGAGCATCCACTGTCAAGATACCATACATCAGGAGCTTTTTCATCTCTGCTCATCAGTGCTATGTGATCTTTAATCAGCTCAGTGCCCTTGTTTTCCTCCTGAAAAACAGATCAATTCTTAGGTACCCAATTTGTGTAGGGTCCTACAAAGTTAGATGTACCTTTCGGAATCCAAATCTGCCTGACAACTCTAATCACTTTAGAGTGGCTGATTTGTCTTCCATAAACTTCAACATACACATTCACTACTCTGGGTGCCTTAGCAGTCTCCTGTGTATGTGTGCTAGCTTTAGCATGAACATGAGCCTTTGAATTTTTCTTTGGTACAGGCTTTCTGTTCAGATGCTTTGGCTTTTGTGCAGCCGGTCTGAATCTTTGTTGACTCGGGTTCAGGTAACCTTTACCCTTAGGCAAGTGGGGTTCAGGTTGCCTGTACTGAAATTTAGGTCTTTCAGTATACTGAGGACTTGGTCTCTTCAGTTGAGAATGTCTCTGCTGAGTGTTTCTCTTCAGAAGATTCCTCTTATGGTTCAGTGTGGATCCTTTCAGGTTTGCATTCTTAGCCTGAGGCTTTGAAGTACTTGCCTGAAATTTTCCAACTGAGTGCTCAGGTTTTCTAGCCTTCACCTGAGGTTTGGGCTTTCTTACCTGATCATTCAGTTTTACTGGAACCATAGGTCCTTTTCCCTTGTCTAACACCTTGGGCATTTCTTCAGTTTGAAATGTAGGTGCCACTGGTTTTACAAAGATTGTCTTCTTGCTATTTGATGCAGCATTCAGATGACGTTGTGAGGTTCCCCCTGGAATGTATCACAAACCAGATTTTATAGTGGCAGATTTCTGGTAACTCTGAATTTCATCTATTACTTTAGATGCAGTATTCAATAGACTTAACTTCTTATCTTTTATCCTCACAGATTCAGAGAGTTTCATGTTTCTCGAGAGGTCATTGAACTTCGATTACGATCTGTTGAATCTCTTCATGGATTTCTCTAGCTTTTCGATTAGGGTCACTATCAACTTCTCCTTTTAAAGAGAGTTGTACTTTTCTAACATCCAGTTCATCAAGAGCTCCCATCAATTGAGAAGTGATTTGATATTCTTTAGAGTCTTTCCATTTTAGATTTTCAGCTTTCAGTTCTTTATTCTGCTCTTGAGTTTTATTTAGCAGTTCTTGTAAAACACAGCATAGTCCTTCATCGATTCTCAAAAGAATCCATCAGTCAAAATGATTGTTTTCAGTGGAACTTGATAACTCTTGTGCTAGTGTAGGAGCAACAACAGAGAAAGAAGAGTTTACCTCCTCAATGGCCATCGAGCCGGATGTCATCACTTTCCTTTATGTCGAGAATATTTCATCCAAAGAGCTAGATCCCCCTCGGAATGTTCTTCTTCTTCGCAACCATGGCTTTTTCCGTTGGAGAACTTCTTGTCTCTTTTAGCTTGCCTTTCTCTTCTCTCCTTAGCAGACTTTCAGTCGGGACAATCATCTTTGGAAGTGACCTTTCTTTTTGCAATTGTAGCATCTGTTGGCATCATCATCCCCGATCACTTTCTTCTTTGGACTTGGAGTCCTTCTTTTTCGGATGAAGATCCCCGGTTTTCGTGTCCTTCTTCTTCTCGGTTGATTTGTCCTCGGGTTTCTTCCGGTACTGATTCCCCTGTAATAGCTTTTTGTTTTTCCATATCGACTTTTAAGTCTTTCAAACCTCCTTGCCATCGGTCTTTAGCTTATCCTCAAGCTCATCCCGATTCTTAGCAAGGGAGTTCTCGAACTCTCTAGTTTTTACTGTGTTTTATCTTTGGCTTTAAAAGCCACATTCTTACTAGATGATGAATCATCTTTCTTTTCACGACCTTTTTTTAGATTTCTTATCAATTACTTAACTCATAGGCCTTCAAATTTCGAGAAGACTTGTTGATATGGCATTGAATTAATGTTTTTGGTGTTTTCAATCACCACGGCATGTATATCCCATTTCTTAGAAAGACATCTAAGAATTTTTAATGCAACTTCTCTCTGTGGATATTTCTTTCCCAATGCATTTAGATCATTCATGATGCTAGTGAATCTGACTTCCAATTTGTCTATAGATTCACCTTCATCCATTTCAAAGCTATCAAACTTTCCAATTGCAACTGAAAGTTTGTTTTCCTTGATATGATCTGTGCCTTGGCACATTACAGCTAGTGTATCCCAAATTTCTTTTGCAGTATTACAGTGAGAGATCATTCCCATCACACCATCATCAATTGTACTGTATAGTGTGTTTTTAGCAATATAGTCTAGATTGACTAACTTTCTCTCCTCAGGATTCAGTTGGTCATCAGACTTAGGAAATTCTATTCTGGGATCGTTTCTCTCATTTTCTGTTCCCCTGGGATTCACCACAGTAAATTGGAATGGCCCTTCAGAGACCACTCTCCACATACGTTCATGTTTTGAATACATGTGTGCCTGCATTCTCAGTCTCCATAAATCATAGTTCTCTATTGAGAACATGGGAAGTTTCTTAGAAGACATTTTTATCTGAGTCTTTTAAGAATTCAGCAAGTAAGATCAGTTGAGATAGACCACAAGTATTTTAGCAAATAAAACTTTGGTCAACAAAGCAGGTGGTCAAGTTCAGGTGATCACTCAGTGATCTTTTGAACTCCTGCTCTGATACCACTTGTTGGTCCCGGTGTAAACGAGTCTTACACGTGTATGGGGGGGAATACACGTGTTCTGTGTTTTTAAAACTTTTCTTATACTGAGGTCAGCTTGGGTCAGGTTGTCCTGATGATTTGGTCCTGAGAAGCACAAATCGCTCTAAGTCAAAGTCTATCTGAGACAGTGATCCTGAGCTGCTTTCAGATACCTCAGATAATCCCAACTGGGTCCTGAGTTTTCAGAGATCCTGAATTGCTTGGATCAGATAACTAACTTACTGAACCCTCAGAAGAGTAAGTTCAGTTTGGTAACTATCTATTCGAGCTACTCAGATGTGCGGAATGGTTGACCCTTAGCTTATACTCGTTTTAAGCTTTTGCTGAAAAACCTTCCTTTAATGGAATAGTGATTAGGCTGTGATTCAATTATATGCAACTTCCAGTTGATTGATTCCAACTGTAATATCAGTGAAAATATGCTTTCAAAATATATGCAACAGTTAAGCAAAGCAAAACAGAAAGCAAAGAACACAGCAATTTATAGTGGTTCAGAGACTCAAGCTCCTACGTCCACTCTCCCTGACTCTTCAGAGAAATTCACTAATCACTTCCTTGAGCTTTTTGACTACCTCTGTAGTTTACTTAATCAACTCGGCCCTGAGTTTACTAACTACCCCTGTAGTTTACTTACTCAACCCGACCTTGAGCTTTCTAACTACCTCTGTAGTTTACTTACTCAACTCACACAAGCTTTCAGACTACCACAAGTAGCTTACTAACTTTTTCTCTAGAGCTTTCTGACTACCTCAATGTAGTTTACTCACTCTTTACAACTCCAATCCCACCAACAATCACACTCAAACTACCTTACAAAGGGTTTGGGGTTTCTTGGTTGGTTTCCAACTAGGATGAGATATCCTTTACAATTAAGAACAATGCAAAGGCTAGGATATCTCGACTAAGCTTTGGATATATCTTATCAAGCTAGGCTTAGTGGAATGAGCTCTCTTCGATTTAAAGCACTTGGGAAATTCTTGGTTTTTCGAGTGCTTCAACTTGCAATAATAAGTTTGAGCTCTTGAGTTGCTTACAAATTTCCCGTAACCTTACAATGTAGAGGGTCACAAGTATTTATAGGCATACACCAAGGTTACTCTTGAAAAAACTATCCATTGGAGAGATAACTTCGTGAGTTTCCTCTTATGGTGTGTGAGAAACGGCTATATTTAGAGTTTGACATTCTCTAACACGTTTTAGGCAATAGCCTTTCATGTAGCCGGTTTTCACTTTTTGCAGTCTGGAACTTAGTACTTTTGACATCTTTTTTTGAAGACTTTTATCATTTGTCGATTATCGATATGGTACAGTGTTGTCTTCCTCTTTTTGACTTTTGTCTCCAGTTAAAGGTAGACACCTTCAACAACTCATTTGGTTACAATCTCTGAGTTGATATAACCTTAACAACACTTTGTCTTAGTTCCTTTTGTCTGCATTTGAATGTCTTGGAAAATATCTATTTTTCTAAGGAATCGCGATTTTCTCAGTATTGCATCCTTCAGATAGATATGCTCAGTGCCTCGAAACATTCGGGGTTTATCTTGAGCATTTACGTATATTCTTGAGTCTTGATGATTCTTGTGCCTTGATATTCTTGATCTTGATTCTTGATCTTACATCTTACGAGTCTTGAGGTCTTACGAGTCTTGACGTCTTGGCGTCTTCTGAGTCTTACGAGTCTTGGCGTCTTGAGTCTTGGCGTCTTACGAGTCTTCACGGATATCTTGGCCCGATATACTAAGTCTTCATCTTTGAGTCTTGATTCCTCGATTTCATCTTGAGTCTTGATATCTCGATTTCCTGCTTGAGTCTTGATATCTCGATTTCCCTTTGAGTCTTGATATCTCGATTTCACCTTGAGTCTTGAAAACCGATTTCATCTTGAGTCTTGAAACTTGATTTCATCTTTGAAACCGGTTTCTTCATAAACTTTCTGAGTTCTTCAGAATCTTCAAATCCTAACCTGATCTATATCTGCTGACTATACATTTTGCAGATATCATCCTGAATACTTTAAAACTGAATCCTGACTCAACTATTCAAGATTATCCTGAACATGTCATACTCAGCAGTTTTGGGATCTTAATCAAAATCATATATCTTTATTAAATTCATCTCCCAACAAATCACAATTAATTTCAGAATCAATCCAATTGATTCATCATGTAACAGTCCAACCGTAGCAATTGAAAGAACAGAAGTAGAACCAAATCGACAAGGCAAGCAACAGGTCATAGTGGTTCGTTGAAACGCCATCATAGAGGGCTGAACGGGTCGCCCCGCGTCGCAAATAGGCGCACACGTGCGCTGGTCCATTGAAGATGGGATAACCAACACAGCCATCCAAGGCCTCAAGCCGCCACCGCAGGGGTTGACGAGAATTCCCATCTAGATGGAAACCACGCCGGTGCCCTCGACTGCAGACGATTCGTGAAGGACAAAAAATGGGTCGAATCCTAAATCAAGAGCGATGGTTTCGACGAATCGGACGGAAGCACGCCGCTTCCATAATCGACAGTACGATTCGCCTCCCTCGAGATCGAAATCCAATCCCATCGCTTGAGAGAGGTGCCCGTCACCGCCGCTGGAAGCGTGCGGTTTCACGTCGGGTTGCAGCGCCGCGCTCAAGCCCACCGTTATCGCTGAAGAAATTAGTCCCGCGCGACCGTCGCGAGGTTTGGCGATTCATCACCACCTCGAGCGACGCCATGGGTCGTGGTTTTTCAGTCGAGCGGTGCTCAAATCACGATGGAGCATAAGGAAAGCAATTAGGGTTTTCTGGGAAAAAGGGATGCGAAGGAGACGGCCCAATTGAACAAAACAAATAGGGGTGCAGTTTTTGTCAAACAAAACAGCCGCACCCGGCTTCAAATAAAAAATTTTAATTTAATTTGAAACCAATACTATATGCAATTAAAACAGGAGCCTGAGCTCTGATACCACTATTGGAATTTAGAGGCACGTAAACACGTAATACATGCGCAGCGGAAATAAACATTTCACCAACAACGAACAATTAATTGCATAATTAAATACGAGTAAACGTAAACAGAATTCTTACAACAATTCGTACACGGATTCCTAAACTATGGTATCCACGTAACAGTCGTTTACTAATTAGCACAGATCTGCCAGCATTGAATCCCCGAGATGAATTTGCTAGGAAAATTCTAACTTAGAGATTTTATGGAGAAAATATGAACTCACGTATTATGAATTCCCAAGAGCTCATATATATAGGAAAGGCCTAGCTTAAATCTCAAGCTAACCAAATAAAATCCCTAATCTCTATTTAAATAAATATCTTAGATTTATTTCCAACATATATAATCTCTACGGATTTAAATTCCATAAATGACAAATCTCTACGATTTGTTTCCATATATATTAAATCCTACAATAATATTCCAAATATTATTATCGGGAATTCTTATTTAATTAAATCAAATTTAATTAAATATTAATAATAATTAATTCCAAATTAATCTATTATTAATTATGTAGGTCCCGAACGGGTTTCGTGAGTTCAGAAGTCTAGAGGGGGGGTGAATAGACTCATCGAAAACTTTTTTCGTCTTGGTCGAGGTGTGATTGCGGTTTGCTGATCGAGTGCAAGTGAATCGGTTTGGGTGATATCCAACTTCTTGATCGCTTTGAGGCGGTCGATTCGGTATCTATCAGTTTAACTGATTGTGCTGAAGCTAGTTTATGCCCGTGTGAAAAATCAATTTATAACAAATCAGATTCCAAAGTTGTTTTCAATCAGATGACTATGGAGTCAATCTGATCAGATCAGTAGCTTGGTGCTAGCTGATCCTAACTCAGAATATGTATGCAGATTTAATCAAGTTGTGTGCAATAGTGTGAAGCAGTTAATCAAACAGATAAATGCACACAAGATTTATAGTGGTTCGGACAACCAGTCCTACGTCCACTCTTCCCTTTCACAAGGGGCACCAACTTAACCAACTGGACTTCGATTATTGTGTTAGTCCAACACATTACACCAACAGATATTTATAGAGCTCTCACTCAACCGATCCCAAAAATCAGAACTAGAAACCCTAATCTGAAATCTTGCTAAACAAACTTAACCTAACTTTGGGTTTTGGGTAAGATTTGTTGTTTGTTCCAACTTTGAAATCTTTCCTAGTATTTAAGTAGCCTAACAGCTAGAGGATAAGATTTCTGTGCTAAGAACTATGGGATGAACACTTAGAAAATAATCTTCAAGGTTGTGTTCTCCGTGCGGAAATTTGGCTATAGTATGAGCTTCTTGATAATTTCTGTGTCTTCACTCTGAAGAGTAATCCCATATTTATAGACTTCGAAATCAAAGAGCCGTTGGAGAGCAATTTGAATTTCCGGCTATATTTGGAAGATATGTAGGATTTGATGTGACGTGCTTCTAGGTACGGCATGGCCAAAAGCGTGTATGTCGTTTTTTATAGCCGTTTGACCAAGCAGCACCAAATCCCGTATTGTCGGCTCCGTTCATACGTGTCTTGTTCTTATTGGTTAACAAAAGCACTTTTTAATGTTTGTTCTACCAACTAAAGTTGACATTCTTCTTGTTCAGATCAACAAAGTATGATTTGGTGAAACATCAGTTACCACCTGGTGTGAGCTGACCTGATCAGTTACAACTGATCAGTCTACCTGATAGAGTCTTCTGGTGCCAGTTGTCTTAGCTCAACTAGCAGACTCGGTTGATGTAGGTCTTCTGGTCTGATCTTCTGGTAGTCATCTGATCTTCAGGTCTTCTGAATTTGTGTTTCATGACTTCACCTGATTATCTGACTTTATCAGATCGTCTGATCTTCTGTCCTTCCCTTGCCTTCTGGCCTGTCGGACTTCAGCTGATCTTTTGTTCTTCTGATCTTTAGATCTGACCTATACATATTGAGGTTCCCCCTCAATATGTGACCTATCTTAGACATCAGTTGTTCTATATAATAATTATCAACTGGTCATCTTATAACTGGTAATAAAAATATCAGTCAGCTAACAGGTCTGACTGGTCCTATTACACGTGTTTTAGAACTTTCATCAAAACTCTAAATTTCCCAACAATTTCCCCCTTTTTGATGAAACCAAAACACTTCAGAAACCAACACAGTTGATAAATATAAAACAATAAAGAACACATAATCAGAAGACAATGAGATTTTGTCTTAGGATCAGAAAAAGAATAAACTTTTCATTCATCAGATTTATCGATTACACATTACATCAGAAAAGTTTGGGTTTAAATTCAGCTAATCCTAAACAGACTTCTGATCTTCAATCTCTTGGCTTATATCCCTCTGGCATTTCTCATTGATCCTAAGGAATGTTGAATATCTGGTATAGCTTCCATTTGACATCATCGATCTGCTGAGGATCAGTTATGCGAGCTTTGTTCAGGATGTCAAAATAGAACCTTTGAAATGTCAGTCTGTCAAATGAGCCATCTGCCTTCTTCGAGTAATCCATCACGTCATACTCTTGACGAGATATTCTCACATTGATTACTCTGGCCTCATTTTCCAGATATTTCAGAAAATCTGGGTGCTTGTTCTCCAACCAGTTGAGAAATTCTGCATCTGGTGATTCTTCTTGTGGCAATAGATCCAGAACAAAAGCATCCAGAAGCCATTCACTTTTGATCTTATTCCATTCCTCGAACCTATCAGCATGTGCAGCAGTTTTCGGAATGATTTCATCAACTCTTGCTGGCAACTGAGGTTCTGGTCCAGATTTTCCGGCTTTGCCTTTCTTTGCCCTCGATCTGTATTTCTTTTTCAGATCTTCTGCCTCTGCCAATTTTTCTGCTCTTCTTTCTTCTTCACCAATTCTAGCTTCTTCAGCAATCTGCTCCTTAGACAGTTTCTCAGCCAGTTCATTATCGATCTGTATCTGGCTAGCTGTGTTTCTCGTGACTCTCTTAGTCTGAGTGGCTGGTACAGGTTTTGATGTCCCAGCACCCGCAGCTAACTTTCTTGCCTTTGACTTCTCCATCTTCCCATAAAATTTGTTAGCAAACAGATCCAGATGGTCTAGTCTCTGGCCATAGGATTCAACTGTCTGAATCAGTTCTTCTGTTGTTCTGATAAAGTCACTTGGTTTCTCAATCTGTCCTTCCCCCTTTTTGGTTTGATCAAAAAGAGCATTGAGGTGGGAAGTCAGAGATCCAAAGCTGACTGATATAGCCTTGTTAAGATCTTCAACAGATAAACCTTGAGCTTGAGTAGATAGATTTTGAATCTTTGAGAATAGCTCAGTCTTGACAGATTCAACGGCGGTAGAGAGGGTAAGAATGAGTTTATCAAGTTTTTCTTCAGTCATTTCAAGCTTTTCTGTGACCATTAGAAGAGAAACTTGTTGTTGATCAACCTGAACTAACTTGTCGTCAACTGTCTTCTTAAATTCAGCAGTCAGGTTGGTCACGGTTTGAGAGAACTGATCTTTGATTGCTTCAATCTGGGAAATAGCTAATTCCCGTTGATCCGTTATTTCTTTGAGGCCAATCTGCCTCTGATCAACTATTGTGTTGCTTAGTTCATTAGCCAACACTCCCTCAACTTCTTCTTTCAGAAGATCTTTGAAATACGATCTAATCTCCTGAAGTTGATCAGTGGTGATGTGTGTTGCAGGAATATTTGGCATCACCTGATCATTTCCAGTTGTTTGCGCCTCCAGTGGCTGGTCATGAACTGCAGCACCAGTTCCACTATCATCGGCAACTCCCACATCCTTCATAGGATCATCTTCCTTAGGAGTTTACGCAATGACCTCGATTCAACTTGTTCAATTATTCCTAGCTTTCTGTGGATCAGAGCTTTGATCGCTTCGTGATTATCGATTCAATTGGTGATCCTACTGAAAGCGATTTCTTCATGTGGAAATCAAAATATGCGAATGCATCAGCACCTCCCATCTGTTCAATAATGATCATGAAATCTGAGAAGTTCTTCAAACGGAGATCTTTCCAAGTGAGGATCTCCATTACTTCCTCTCGAATAACAGGATGGGCTACCAACTCTGGATATAACTCATCAATATCGCATTCAATTCTCATTAGAGACCATTTTCCGGTGATGGTCTTGGATGATCTGGACTCGAGAATCATCTGTTCGGATCGACCCGTGTTTCGGTTGATGAGATGTAGAGGGTTACGGTGGTGTCTGAGTAGTAGCCGGATGTTGGTGATTGGCTGAATTTGCGAGAGGTATTCTTTAGGCGGCAAGTGCATCTGGTTCTGCAGCAGGTGATCTTACTAGTTTGTGAACTGGTGAACTTTCAGGTTCGCGAGCAGGTGAAGGAGAAGGAGAGATATGCTCACCAGCTAGAAGTCCGAGTGGTGAATCGGTAGATTGAGGTGAAGGAGATCGTTAAATCCCTTGCTCTTCACTCGTAATGTTCTCGGCGAGCTCTCAACTTGGGAAGCTTTGCTGTCGATTTTTTCACCGATCTCGTGGCGATCGAGCTTGAATCTCTCTCTTCTTCATCTGACTCGTCTTCCAGAAAAAGAGTCATGGTGGCCTATTTTACCTTCTTTGGCCTCTTCTCCTGAGCCTTTACCAGTTTTCTCTTCTTCTTTTGAGGAGCATCAGTTGCAGACGTAGCTGCCTCCTTGTTTTTCCCTTTCTTAGTCTTAGGGGGTGGGGGCATATCATCATCGATGGCCCATAGATGGCGATTGTGGTTGAGAGAAAGGCCTTGTAGGACTTGATCCGCTCGATCCCATTCAAAGATTGGGCATCTTGTCCTTCAGAATGACTGCAACTTTGTTGAGATTGCTGATTCTCTTCTTCAGATAGACTTGTCTCTGTTCACCAACTCCAAATTTGTCATGTTCTTGGAGTAGAATAGCCTTCAGGAAACCATGCCAATTAATATTTTTGGCTTCATCGATAATAACAGCCATACTATACATTTTTACAGCTGTTAATCCATCTGGGATGAACGAGATACCCATGATTATTTTTGACAGAATGTCAAACAACAAACGGTATTTCCTTTTCAACATAGGCCTGACAAAGCCTACGGTCTGGTGTTTATCAGCCTCTCTGAAGATTTCATTCCTGATCAGTTCGTCTTCATTCTCCCTGTAGTGAGCAGGAGAGATATTTCCTTTGGGCAGGTTGAACAGTCGAGTTATATCAGCATTTGTAAGTCTGATATCCTCTCCATTTACTGAAGAAATCAGTTCGTCTCCAGGATTTTCCGTGTCCACCTTCAAATTCCTCAAGAATTCTAGTGTCTCATACTTCATTACTGGATTGCAGTGAGCAGCACAGTATTTTTCGAGACCACCCTTCCTCAGAATTTGTTCCACCTCCATTGATTCTGGATCCTGTGTAACACCAAACCTTACAAATTTGTCTTCAACAATTTTGGTTGCCAAATTCGCATAGTTACACATAATTTTGCCCATTCCGTGAGTGGCCATCTACAATAAGATAGACTCGATTAAAATTTGTGCATAACCATAAAGATATCATATATTGATTATCAGACATATTCTCAGACCTAGTAATCAATGAATACATACGGATATCAAGAAATGATAAGGCATAACACAGGATAACATAAATAGACGTAATCTATATGTTCAATGGATTTTAGGAAAGTAATTCATCAAATAACCAGAAATTACCAGATTCTGCTTTTCGATTTTGAAACAGGTTGAATCGTAAGAACACTTTGAATCGCAGAAAGATAATTGAGAGTTTGCAGAGAATAAATAGCAAGAATTTTGAGAAAAATACTCTGGTAGGGTTTTGATGAAGCTTATAAAAGGAAGGAGGGAAAATCGAGACTAGAAGATCAAACGTTTGAAAAGGAGAAACGATCCAGATTGAGCGGTTTTGATCATATGATCAGGATATGCACGCGCGATTGCCTTTTGGATTTAAAAACACATTTAGTGGCATTTAATACATATACCCTACGTCCGCATTAAATACTTTGCAGGGTATGCGTCACAAAAGTATGTGTACAGTAAAGGCACATATTATTACATAATTTCAGATATGTAAGCAGTAAACAAAGAAACAGAAATGCGTATCTGGTTGACTGATATTGTAATCAGTCAATACCCACTTGAAGTCTGTCTGTACCACTTGTTGATCTTAGTTTTCTGGCTAATCCTTATAAATTCCCAACTGTCCCTTTCAACTGATCTGTTCCACTTTACGTCTGATATTCCCTTTTCTGATCCTCCCTGAACAGTTGAAGTTCCCCCTTCAACTGTTATTTCTGATTACTTATTGATGGATTTATTTGATTTGTTAAGGTATCATACTCAACTGATCTTCCTCATCTGATCAGTCTCTTATCTAATCAGATTTCAATTGACCTAATCTGATTCTACTCAGACCAAGTCAATTCTTGGGATAAGTGTTACCGCCAAAACTTAGTCTTGGAAAATCGGATAGTCGTCTCGATTCCCTAAGTCGGCACGATTTGACATTCGTAATAATAGTCTGGATACTTTGGGATATCAATCACCGTAAGCTTATCCAATCATCACTCGCGTGTTTCCTACGCGCTGTTCTTGTGGTGCCAATTTCTCTAAAAGGTTTTGAGAAATCAAATTTGCATTTGCACCCCTGCTTGGCCTCTATAAATTGGACCAATGATTTACACAACATAACCCATTCACCATACTTATCTTCTTTAAGTGTTGTAAACCATGTATTCTGGTGAACCCTTATTTCCGGTGAAACTTCCGGCAAAAACCTTTAACCCTTTTCAAATGATTTCAGCTTCTCAAATCAACCCTGTGTGTCCCTTATTACTGCTTTCGTCGTCATCGAAGATTACACATACAATTATTGCCAAGCTTCTTTACCACCGAGGCGGCGAATCTGCTATCGCAAATGAGAAGACACTTCTCATAACCGTATGCACCTTGTGTGCCTATCGAGATGACGGAATTAGCATCAACAGACTCAGTCTGATACAAAACATGAGTTTGGTATTCGATCTTGATCAGACAACAGCTGATCATCGTATATCAAACTCAATATTTGCATGTGACACCTTGTGGCAATATGGTCTTTGGACCACATCTTTAGCACTTGTGTCCCATTTAACAGCTGGAGAGCCCATTGATTTTAGGACTAGGGGCTCCTGACTTAGAAATCCTTCAATGCCGCTCTCGGTCCTAACTCTGAAGCTCTGAGGGTGGCTTTAGGATTATTTCAAAGCCTCTCACACCCCTTTTAAGGTTAAGTGGGGGAAAATGGGAGCATCAGGCTTTAAAATATGTAAAGCCTCTCTCCCCACCTTCTAGGGTTAGGCTTAGGGTTTTCGGTTTATGGTTTATGTACTGACCTCCGGGTCCTTTTGTACTTGTAACTTGTAATGTAAATCTGACCTCCGGGTCTTTATCAATGAAAAGTTCTATTATTTCATTGTTGTGTATTTTCTGTTTCCTTATGCGATTGAAGCTTTAATCTTATTTAACTTGCTTGTTGAACCTTAGCTTAATCGACTTACAAAGTATGAAATAACCAAACTGATCAGTTCCTTTAATCTGAAAATTCTTTAATCGATCGATTTCCTTTTAAATCGATAAAAACCTTCTCATATCGGTTCGATGGATCTTACGATCGATTGAGATACCTAACTCAACTGATTCCTCTTAACTTTGGTTAGTCTCTTAACCACCGGTTACAGAAGATCGATCCACCAAACATTTAGTGCTTTTTCTCCAAGATCCGAAGCCCTAGCTCATTGCATAATTCTCGAATCGATCTCAAATAGTGTCTTGGTTAAAATATCGACTTTTACATTTATCAGTATGGATCTTTTTCATTCTGATATTCTTCTTTACAACATGATCTCTAATAAAATGGTGTCCGACATCCACATGCTTGCATCTTGTATGTAGAAACGGGATTACGAGTGATTGCAATAAACTACTATTATCACGTAGAATATAGGTAATGCGTTCTTAGCTACAATGTTATAATCCCTCACCGGCCGACTAAGCGGCGAGTTTGGGAGCAAATGACTTCCAAAGACCATATATTCTCGCTTCAAGAAGTAGATGTCGCATGGCGATGTCCGCTTTTTGAAAACCACGAGATCGGTTTACTACCTAAAAACGATATGTACACGAGGTTGACTTCACATAATTTCGCAACCTCCATAATCGAATCGAAATACCCACTAAGCTCTAGATTATCATCCGATGGGTAAAATAAACCAAGGTTTCTTCGTCCCCTTCAGATACTTAAGAATCCGCTTAGCTGCTTTCAGGTGACTTTGCATTGGATTTGCCTGAAATCTGGCACATACACCTACTGCAAAAGTGATATCTGATCTGCTGGCAGTCATGTATAGTAAAGATCCAATGAGAGCCCTATATTCTTTCTGATTAGTTTTCTGACCATCCTCATCTGGATCCATCTTGAATCCAAATATCATAGGAATTATGGCTTCCTTACGCTTTTGAACTCCAAACTTAGCCAATAAACTCCTAGTGTATTACCGCTTTGCGGATGAATATCCCTTCGTACTTTGCTTAAATTGTAAACCCGTAGTAACTCATCGACCCATCATGGACATCTCGAACTTCCCTTGCATCAGCTTGTTGAATTTTTCACATAAACTCTTGTTGGGAGATCCGAAGATGATGTCGTCCACATAAATATGAACCATCAGAATATCTTCTCCATCTTCTATTCTGAATAAGGTTCTATCCACTATTCCTTTAGTGAAACCACTGTCTATCAAGAACTGAGAGAGTGTATCATACCAAACTCGAGGAGCTTGTTTTCGAGCCATAAAAGAGCTTTTTCTTAAATCAGATATCCGTCGCTTTTTTTCAAAGCCTGGAGGTTGTTCAACATAAACTTCCTCAGCTAGTACCCCATTTAAGAATGCACTCTTTACATCCATCTGATACACAATAAACCCTCTGTGGGCAGCATATGCCAAAAACAGTCGAATGGCTTCCAGGCGAGCGACTGGTGCAAAGGTCTCATCATAATCAATTCCTTCTGATTGTGAATACCCCTTAGAAACAAGTCTTGCCTTATTTCTGGTTATGACATTATTCTCATCTCTCTTGTTCTTGAATACCCACTTTGTGCCAATCACATCTTGATGGGTTGGTCTGTCCACCAGTTTCCAAACCTGATTCATTTCAAATTGTTCCAATTCTTCTTGCATGGCTAGAATCCAGTTTGCATCTTGTAGAGCTTCCTCTACTTCAGTTGGTTCCTTCAAAGACAGATAACAACAATACATGGTACTTTCACCAATCTGATGTCTAGTTTTAACTCTAACAGATGGGTCTCCGATGATCAGATCAGTTGGATGACTGGTTACCCAGTTCCTTCTTTTCTGATTTGCATCTGTTTTGAGAACATCATCCTCTTCTGATAGTAGTTCATTACTAGTGATTGGGAGTGGTGCAGAATTATGATCCACTTGGCATGGACAAGTCTTAGCTGATGTTGGACTCATCATGTGCTGATGTATGTCCGTAGGAACTTCAGGTGTTCCCCCAACCGATGGTTCGGTTGATCTCGCCTCAAATTGCACCAAACTTCTTTATTGACAACAGATGCGTACCTTAGGGTCCGATTGACTGGTGAATCGGCCAGGATCTGGAATATACACCGCTTCGTGTTACGATCATTTTTCCTTGATACTTAGCTGATCCATTTTCTGTGCATCAGGTACCGGTTGATCTGGTACTTCTTGTTCTGAGGCAGATTTCTCTTGTTCAGAAGATGTTTCATCAATGATCACATGAGGTGTTTCTTCCACAACTAGGGTTACTTTGTTGTAAACCCCCCGAAAACCTTCTTTGGATGAGGAATATCCTAAGAATATACCCTCATCCGACTTGGCCTCAAAAGTCTTCCAATCGACTCTTCCCATTGTTGTGTATGAAACACTTGCACCCAAAAACATGGAAGTAAGAAACACGAGGTTTTCTGCCCTTCAACAGTTCATAGGGTGTTTTGTAGTGAGCCTTAGTCAGAGAGCATCTGTTCTGAGTGTGGCATGCAGTATTGATGGCTTCGCCTTTAAATGGCTTGGTGTTGCATGTTCGGCTAACATAGTCTGGCGAACTTCTTTGAGTGTTTTGTTTCTCCGCTCGCTACACCATTACTCATTGTGGCGTTCTTGCGGTGATGTCTAATGTTGTATACCAAACTTAGTGCAAAAATCGGTAATAAAAGAGTTCGAAATTTGCATACCTTTATCCGATCGATTTTCACTATCTTGACACCGCTTTTCGTTTTGTAGTTTCTTGAAAGCATTTCGGTATCTTTGTTGTTGTCTCATTCTTCTTATACAAGAATACAACCCAGGTAAACTTGGAATAATCATCCACAATTACCAGAGTATATTTGTGTCCCCTGAGACTAACTGGTGTAACTGGTCCAAATAAGTCCATATGGAGCAGTTGTAATACTCTCTTTGATCTTTGGTCGAGGATTCCTTGAATGAGGCTTTAACTTTGTTTTCCCTTCGACATGCGACACATGTCTGATCCTTAGAGAATACATCATTCGGAAGTCCCTCAACCAAAGACATCCTTGCTATCTTGTTAAGAGTTTTAAAGTTCAGATGACTCATTCTTTTGTGCCAGAGCCAACTGCTACTTTTGGAATTCTTAACAATCAGGCATGCATTTCTTGGACAATTGTTCCAATCTGCTGTATAAATCGTACCTTTCCTTGAACCAGTTAACAAGATCTGCTGAGTAGCTCGATTTTTGATAGTACACTGATCAATCGAGAACTCAACACCAATTCGTTATCGCAGAATTGTGAAAACCGATAACGAGTTATGCTTTAAACCTTCGACATCTGAGACTCGAAAGAACACTGTACATCATCATTCTCTAAGGTTCCGAATCCTCTGGTAAAACCAAAGTTATCATCACCAAAGAGTACATGTGGGCCTTCTTGTTCTGTGTAAGAGCTAAGGAGATGTTTGCTTCCAGTCATATGCCTTGAGCATCCACTATCGATGTACCAGATAGTTGCTTGTACACCTCCTTTGTTGGTCAAACCCACGAACACTTGATCAAATCAGGCTTTAGGTACCCTTTTTGGATTGGGTCCCGAGGGGTTAGAGTTGGTTTTAGGGATCCATACAAACAGGGCACTTCTATTGTAATCGGATAGATCGAAGGCCCCGATTTGTCTCCCATAAATATCTACATAATCATACATCTCTTCATATGCATTACGATCGATTATGATTATTTGTGCGAGCCTTGAGTGAATCGAAAGACTTGGGATTTTTTTTTCTTTGTTTGTCTTCTTTTTTAACCCAATTGGGGCTCGGTCAAAGAAATTACTAGGTTTCTAATTAATTGTAAGGGTAGAAATACGATCGCTACCATTAAAAGATTCATATCTTTTTGGAATAAATGGTCTTAGCAGTTTACCTTTAGCTTGCTTGTTGTTAGGCGGTGACCACGATTAGGTTTGATTAGATTTCCTTTGACAGTTGTCCTTTTCGATACTTAATCTCTCGATCGGGTTGAGGTCTCTTGAAAGAACCGGGTTCTTCTTGTTGATTCCTACCGATGTAATCGATTGGGGTCCATTTCGCTTCCCTTTCTGATTGGGTACTTGCCTTACTTGTTCAGCAAGTCTCTTTCCCTTATCAGATACATATTTTGCTTTTTGTGTATCTATATCAGAAACTCGTTTGATTACACCTTTTTGAAGTGAACCAGATGGGGCTTTTGAACATGTAGAAGGGTTTTCATACCCAATTCCCTTCTTATTAGTTGTCGTTCGAAAATAGTTGTTCATATCCTGAACGGTTTTCGAAGATTTCATGAAAACCTGTATTTTATTACGTAAACTATCCTCAGTTAATTTTAGACTCTCATGTAGTCGGAAGAGATCATCAAACTTGGCTTGTAGGATTTTAAAATCATCAGCTTGCTATTTATTGATAGCTAGATGTTCCTTAATCTGCTTCTCCTTATCAGAAGAGTTAACTTTCTGAACTTTCAGTTCTTCAGTTATCTTCTGAGGAGCTTCAGCTGATTTTAGTTCAGATGTTCTACTGACAGCATTTTCCTTAACAAGCTGAGTATTTTCAATCCTTAGCTTATCATTTTGGGCTTCCACAATCGTATAAATTGTCTCTTTGCGTTAGAGAGATCATCAAGCAATTGCTCGGAATAGGCTATAAGTCAATCTCTCCAAAGTGTGCTAATCATAGTGATGTGGAACCGAAAAGAGCGAAAGGTTTAGAGGTTACCTCAGTTGGTCTTCCTCCTTAGCCATCGGGATTGTTTCATCATCGAGAGAATATCGGATCATCGTAGTGGTAGAAATCATCGGCGTTGCTTATCAAAAATGAAATCTTCTACGGATGAGTAGTAGCCTGAATCCTCTGAAAGGGAATAAGAATCATCAATTTCGATGTATCGGCAACCATGGTTTTTCTGTCTCTATAAGCGTTGCTCTCTTCTGTTCCGCTTCTCTTCTCTTTCTTTTGGTGTCAGGTCTGGGCAATATGTGTTGTAATGACCTGGTTTCTCCACAGATTGAAACATTCTCCACGATCCACGGAACTTCTTCGCGCCAGTGTCATTCCGTCTATAGAATCATCGGTGACTTACTGTCATTATAATCGAAATTTCTTCTCTCCCGGATCTGTTGTCTCTTCTTTCATCGGACCCGATCATCTCTTTTCTTATCTTCTCTGCGATCCTTTTCGTGATCATCTCTTCGGTCATCGATATGGTCCTTTCTCGAGATCTGTCGGTGGCCTCCTATCTCTTCCTCTCTTTGTTTTGATAATCCCCAGAAAATCTACGATACTTGCCAAGTTGAATGTTAGATTTTTCAAGTTTTCTGATTGGCAAAACAATCTGCTTGATTTAACTTATAATATTTCCAACCGGTTCATGAGACTTTGAGTTCTTTCTTTGCCGGCTTTTGAATCTGGCCCGATTTTTTGATGTGGCGGTGTGGCTTCAACCAGCGTTTACTTCGTCTTCTTCTTCTTGCCCTCTTTCGATCGGATCGAACTCATGAGCTTTAAGACTCGAGAATGGGTTGCTTAGCTTCATCTTAGCAATATCTTGACAATCCTTTATTACAGTGACTTTCATATCCCACTTCTTAGTCAGAGATCTCAAGATCTTGTAATTGATGTCTTTATCTGACATTTCTCGTCCAAGTTCGCGTAACTTGTTGACTGACATGGTGATTCTTCCATCGAGCTCATTGATGGTTCCATTTGGTAACATCTTAAGTTTCTCGAATTTCACCAGTTCAGCTTGCAGTCTACTATCTTTAATCAGATCATTTCCTACACACATTTCAGCAAGTGTATCCCACATCTGTTTGGCTGTCTTGAGATACTTTATCTTTTCTCTGGTTATCTTGTCCATGGTCTTCATGATTATGTGCACGCTATCGTATCCCGAGTGTCTGACTTTCTCTTTGAAGATCCATCGAGGCGGGACTCTTTCTGACAAGACTTCCAACTGCAAAATCTGGATCACCTCCAATAGTTGGGTTGTCATGATAGATGATGATGGGTCCTCGTTCAAGAACTTCCATCATCCTGCTGCTTATTGATCCCATATGGTTGTTCATGTATATCGTCCAGTCTGCATACTCTTCAATGGAAAATTTAGGCAAATCATGATACATACCCGAAGTATTATCCATGCTGATCGTGAGTTTGAAAACCAATGAGATTTGAAAAAAGTTTTTCAAAATCAGTTCAAGTGACCACAAAGGTTCTTCCTCAAGAACCGATGATATTCAAAGTCAGTGGTCCGTAGAACCACTGCTCTGATACCACTTGTAGGTCCCGAATGGGTTTCGTGAGGGTAGAAGTCTAGAGGGGAGGGTGAATAGACTTCTGAAAACTTTTTCGTGCAGATCAGGTGTGATTGCAGTTTGCCTGATCAGAGTGCAAGTGAATCAGTTTGGACTGATATCCAACTTACTGATCGCCTGAGGGCAGATCAGTTCGGTATCTATCAGTTTAACTGATTGTGCGGAAGCTAGTTTATACCCGTGTGAAAAACCAGTTTATAACAAATCAGATTCCGAAGTTGTTTTTAATCAAATGACTATGGAGTCAATCTGATAAGATCAGTAGCTTGGCGTTAGCTGATCCTAACTCAGAATATGTATGCAGATTTAATCAAGTTGTGTGCAATAGTGTGAAGCAGTTAATCAAACAGGTAAATGCACACAAGATTTATAGTTGTTCGGACAACCAGTCCTAAGTCCACTCTTCCCTTTCACAAGGGGCACAAACTTAACCGACTTAACCAACTAGACTTAGATTATTGTGTTAGTCCAACACATTACACCAACAGATATTTATAGAGCTCTCACTCAATCGATCCCAAAAATCAGATCCAGGAACCCTAGTCTAAAATCTTGCTAAACAAACTTAACCTAACTTTGGGTTTTGGGTAAGATTTGTTGTTTGTTCCAACTTTGAAATCTTTCCTAGTATTTAAGTAGCCTAACATCTAGAGGATAAGATTTCTGTGCTAAGAACTATGGGATGAACACTTAGAAAATAATCTTCAAGGTTGTGTTCTTCGTGCGAAAAATTGGCTATAGTATGAGCTTCTTGATAATTTCTGTGTCTTCACTCTGAAGAGTAATCCCATATTTATAGACCTCGAAATCAAAGAGCCGTTGGAGAGCAATTTGAATTTCCGGCTATATTTGGTAGATATGTAGGATTTGATGTGACGTGCTTCTAGGTACGGTATGGCCGAAAGCGTGTATGTCATTTTTTATAGCCGTTTGACCAAGCAGCACCAAATCCCGTATTGTCGGCTCTGTTCATACGTGTCTTGTTCTTATTGGTTAACAAAAGCACTTTTCAGTGTTTGTTCTACCAACTAAAGTTAACATTCTTCTTGTTCAGATCAACAACGTATGATTTGGTGAAACATCAGTTTCCACCTGGTGTGAGCTGACCTGATCAGTTACAACTGATCAGTCTACTTGATAGAGTCTTCTGGTGCCAGTTGTCTTAGATCAACTAGCAGACTCGGCTGATGTAGGTCTTCTGGTCTGATCTTCTGGTAGTCATCTGATCGTCAGGTCTTCTGAATTTGTGTTTCATGACTTCACCTGATTATCTGACTTTATCAGATCGTCTGATCTTCTGTCCTTCCCTTGCCTTCTGGCCTGTCGGACTTCAGCTGATATTTTGTTCTTCTGATCTTTAGATTTGACCTATACATATTGAGGTGCCCCCTCAATATGTGACCTATCTTAGACATCAGTTGTTCTATATAATAATTATCAACTGGTCATCTTATAACTGGTAATAAAAACATCAGTCAGCTAACAGGTCTGATTGGTCTTATTACATGTGTTTTAGAACTTTCATCAAAACTCTAAATGTCCCAACAAATTACTTCTCCATAAATTAAATATTAAATTTAATTTAATATTTAATCAACCAACTATAATTAGTAAACAACCATTACTTGTTGTGTGACTTATAGGCCCTCATATATCGAGGGATTAGTCAAACTAACGGTCTTAATTGAAACCTAGACAATAAATCAGACTTTCTCAATATATGAGGTACATTGCGAGGAAATGTGCAACTACCTGTAAATGAAACATGGGCTATTACGATTTCCTCCTTTCATTCGCGAATACTCGATTAAGTCTTGAACATGATGAAGTGTCTATTCAAATAACTTAATCAATTTATCTCTAATCACTAATTGATCTTTTATGTCACACTTAGCCAAAACGTCTAAGTTGACGTGCATCAGCCGATGACTTTGATCCAATTATGATGACAAGATGAGTATTCTCTCTAAAACCACATTGAGGAATGGATCCTATTCTTGGCTCAACTACCACGCACATGTACTTCGTGATGAACCCAATCCAAGCCATATCTACCCATAGACTGGTGCAAGCGTCGGTCATGGTCAAAGTTCATCAATCCACACATGTCATGCGTATTGACCTCAAGTCAAAGGAGTATCGCATCGCTCCCACTAACCGAGACACTCGTAGACACATATTGTGGAATTACATCAAACGGTTTCTCGGATGGGTATACCAATACCCTCTAAGGTATTTTGTGCATCCATCATGAGATACCTAGTATCTCGTAGTAAGTGAGATCTTACTACACTCTCTAAGAGTATGATGCAGATCGCACACTAATCTCCACTGCATCATTAATATCCCATTCTTGATGATCCTTGATCGGGACTATTTGAGAATCATGCTTAAGTCATCTGAGTTCTCACAGCCTCAATAACAACAATGACTCATGGGAACACTTGTATGAATAAATGCAAACAATTAAACATAATATTCAAACAAGTGTATTGCCATACATTAATATTAAGTGAACTATAATATTAAATCAAACTGAATATCATCGAGTATTATGTCCTTACAATATATTGTCTCTAGGACACTAACACTAACATATGGGCCTCTTCGTGAAGATCCAAAGTCCAGGACTTCGGGGCATCGATGGCGATCTGACAAAGATAGGAAGGTTGCACGTCATTGGCAGTAGGATCTTGCAACCACAAAAAGTTGTGAGTCGCCTCACCTCGGAAGACCCCATCATCTAGCTAGTATCTGCGAGGTAACCGTGCATGAGTATGAGTTTTCTTTTCGGGACAAGCAAAAGAAAATAATAGTATAACAAAGAAAAGATTTACTGTCGATGGAAATTCGGGCTCCAGCTTAGGAAGGTGCGATCCTCGGCCTCGCGGTTTCGGCATTGGGTAATTTCAACAACTGTATCTGGGTTCCCACAGAACCCGAACGCACCATCTTCCCACTCGGGGAGTTCCGAAGAGCATCCATATCCACGGATACTCGGATCTGCTTCGGAGAACTCCCCCCGGATGCCCGCGCCTCGGTGGCCCCCCTTTTTTGACCTCACCCCGGGGCGGCAGCTTTGGTTTTCGAAGGCCGAGTCTCGGTGGCCCCACTCTGAGCAGCTTTTTTCTTCTGATCCGACTCCTGCCTCGAAAGGGCCAGAGCCCGAGCGACCTTCTCACGCATATCCTTGGCATTTAGGTTCTGCCTCTCGTTAAGGACTTTTGCGGAGGTGAAGTGTATAGGCTCTATGAAGGAAACTGGAGACAAACAAAAAGTCAGGCCATTTAACAAGTAGACAGTTAATCAGGTCGGGCCGATAACATCCAAATCACTTACCAGGAATATTGGCGTCCAGCGAGGAGCGAGGTTGGACCATCAAACCATTGTAGAATGGCCAAGGATCGCTCGTCGGGATCAATAAGGCACCCCTGGATCAACCGAACGAGGAAAGGGAGAGAAAGCTCGGAGATCTTGGAATTCTTGGGAGCTGCAATAAGGGAGAAAAGTTAAATCAGTATTATGGATGAAGACAAATTCAAAAGACTTACATTTGAAGGTCATATAATCGCGAGGTATCTCGTGATATCCGAGTTCACCAAGGGCAAAGACCGGACTTTGCCAAGCTCCCCCAACCAACCACCATTTCTCTTTCCAGTCCTGGACCTTATTCGGAAGATCCTCAACCAACTTCATATGGGGGCGGGCTTTCACATAGTAATACACCCGACCTTTTCCCCATTTCTCCAGCGAGATAAGAGAGTTAATCTCCTTGACGGAAGGAAATGTCTGGGGCTGAACACGACCGAACAGCGACAAGAGTCCCATAATTGTACTCCACCCATTTGGAGCGATCTGAGTCGGAGCCAGACCCTAAAACCACAATAGTTTGTGATGATGGGATGAAGCGGGAAACAGAGTCCCGCCTTCATCGTATCATAGTTCATCGCCACGCAACCATCGGGCACTTGATCGGTGAAGTCGACTTCGTGCTGAGGAACCCAGAAATGTACATCGCTCAAAACTTGAAACCTATCCCACCACACAAAGAGTTCGGCCTCGGTTACGGTACTATTCACATCTTTTGCGGCAAACGTACTATCCTCTCGAACCCGAGTTGATTGAGGTACCAGATCGCGAGAGCCGAACAAATTTTCGTGAAGCCGCAGCATGCGATCAACTTCATCATCGTCACTTGAAATTTTGGGAATTACCTTGTTCAAAAAGAAAATCAAACTCGGCAGGGTCAATTAGCTCGGGGGTCGCGGCGAAGGCCTCATCTCCCGCCTCTTCTAGAATTTGAATCTCTGGCTCGGCGGGAGTAAGAGTTGGACTCGGGGGCTCATCCACCACATAGCGGTGCAAGCGATGCCGCCTCTTAGATGTAACTTTGCAACGGATCGGAAGAGACATCACCACAAATTACTCACCCCCACCGCGGCCATGCCACCGACAGACCACGACGGAGGGAGCAGAACTCCCCGCCATACTTCCCGATGGGCTACTATCCCCAGAAACCATCGCCAAGAAATGGAAGGAACTAAATGAAGGGAAGAAAGAATCGAGAGTTTACCTTAGAAATCACGAATGCCGGAATTTCACGCAAAAATCGCCGGAGTAACAAAGAAAATTTCGAGAATTCAGAAATGGAAAAGTAAAGAAAGAAAGAAAGGGGGTATTTATAGAGGGAATTTAGGGCGCGGGTGATTGGACCGCGACCTTTCATATTTGGCGCGTGAGCGTCACGCGCCATCATTGCATACTGTGAGTAGGCACCTCAGTAGAGGCGAGCAGCCGTCACTTCAGTGATTTCCAAGACAACAATTATGCGTACTCAAGAAGCCTCCAGACCTCGCACTTCGCTTTGGCGATCGAAAAAATTAGCTCATTCCCCTTGGCGAGCATAGGCAGACGAGCTAGGGGCTATTGTTGTAGGCATGTGGCGCGAGGTCGGGCACGACCTGGAGAGAGTCATGGAAAGACAAGGCCGAATTCTCCACAATTATAACACCTCGTTGAGTGAAGCGAAGCAAAGGCACACCATACACGGATACGCGACCTAGGTACACCTCGCAGGTCGCGGACTGACATAAGTACAAAGCATTAACTTTGGTTTGACCCGTGTCAGGCGGGTGGCGCCGAGGAGCTTACCTAAAGAAGGCCCTAATCAGAGATGAGTCAGTAAAGGACAATAATGATGGAAAGCTAGAAGTACTTAAATGGCAAAATCCCTGCAAATCCGGATTTATCTCGGGCAACGTCCCAGCGATGTGCCCAAAATCATGATATCTCAAGCGACCTCCGACCTGAGTCACATCAATCTTGTAGCATTTAATGTTTACAGAGCCACTTTCGGCTGCTTGTACTTGTAACCCGGGAGAGTGAGCTCCACTCTCCCAAACCCTATAAATATTGGTCATTTATGACCAAGAAGTCTAGAGAATTCAATACCTTACCAAACCTCTTGCAAATTGATTACTCAAACACTTATTCTCTCAAAAAATCATATAAAATAAATGCAATCCAGTTTACACATTTATTGTTTGTGTTACTAAGATCATCAAGCCACATCATTAGTCCATAATCCATATATTTTAGTACACAACATGATTATTATTGCGATCCCGAAATTTCAACAGCAGAAGATCTAATAATTAGAACTTCCGTTTACAACTTGACAATTTGATTTTAAAAACGGCACTTATTATGCATAAGTAATTCTCATTCTCTAACACTTAATATAAAAAAAATAGATACAATATATCAAATATTAATTAATAAACATACATATAGCAGTAAATATATTTTTTTAAAATATATAAAAATAAAACAACAACAACCATTTATAAAAAAAAATAACATTCACCCTTTCAAATAAAAAAAATGTAAATAAATAAAAATTATAATATAATTTAAAAAATCTAAACATTTTGAAACACTTCTTCAAATACAACATTGAAACACTTTTTGAAATACAACATTCTTTGTTGTATTATGTTCAAAAATATCATTATTACACAGCATAATCCTCAAACCATGTTGACTGGTAACCCTCGAAACTGCGACATAAAGCTGGCCATGTCTAATAGAGGTGGCAAATCAGGCAGCCCGGCCAGGCCCAGCCCATCGGGCCAAGTCATATTCGTGGGCCAGGTCGGGCCATCCCATCTTTTGATCGGGCCTACAGAAATGGTGCCCATCCCAGCCAATATGGGCTCAGGGGAACATGGGCCAACCCGGCCCATGATTTTTTTTATTTCTTTAATTACTTTATTTACTTTACAAGTTTTTCATTATTAGCAACATCTACTAATATATCAAATAGAATAAAAAATAATAATTCCTAACACAATTTATTAAATAAAATTAAAGGTCATCATCGACATCAGTTCATCATAGACTTCACAATGCGTGCCCCAATTTTTTGGGTTTCTCATGAACTGTAATTCTATTATGTTATTTCTATATATTATTTGGTGTTTAGTTTACAAAAATTGAATAGGGTCTGAGTGTGTTTATTTTACAAATAAAGGTCCTTTGTCATTAGTATTTATTATCAACATTAAATAATTATAGTAATTAAATAATTAATACAGTAATAAAAAAATAGAAAACTGGTAGGGCCAGCTGGGTGGCCCATGGCCCGTCGGACCAAATTGGCCCAAGGCCATCAGGACAGTGGGCCAAATAGGCCCGACTTTTTTTGAGTCCTCTAATTTTTTAGCACAGCCCATACTTAGCCTCGGGTTGGCAGGGCTGACTCTAAATTTGCTGAACACCGGCTTCTTAAGAAATACTCCAACTTGGAAAAAAGATTGTCCTTGACTTTTGTTTATAGACATAACATACGAAACAATCAACGGAAACTGTATGTGTGCAAACTAGAAAGGTAACCTAGGTTCATAAGGAGTCAGTGACAATCTAGGTATCAATGCTAGTTCACCAGCGCTGCTACCAGTGAGAACTTTAACTTCGATTACTCTATCACTCAACCTAGTGATCTCCAACCTACACATATAGAAAAAAAATTATAAAATTAATCTTATAAGAAATTGTAAATATTACTAAATAACAAATTTAATTTCTAAATATTTTATTTTGGTGAATGTCACAAATTAGTGCATCCAATTTAACCTTAAAGATGCGACACACAATATCATGTCGATTTTCGGGATTTTGACCTCTATGCGACATATAGTGAAAAATTTATACCTATTTTGAATTGCACGTAAATGTTATAAACATCTGTGGATAATCAGCCCAACGACAAATAACCATAGTATCTTAATAATTTTGCACCATGTACCTTGGACCTTCAGTAAATGAAAGAGGCAACACAATACGTTTACCAATAGCTCTTCCTTTACTTTCTCCATTCAAATAAGCATATTCAAGACCAACATACAAATCACAACGAAGTTCCTTTTGATGATTTTTTATGTACAAAATTCTTATAGACGCAACCATTGTATATGCATCTACAATGAATTGTTTCGACAACCTCTTGCAAGATAATAGTGTAGGTGGCTCCTCATTTCTCTCCTGAAAACGATATGTAAAAAACTCTCTGATGCTAATACCAGTCCTTTCTCCAACCCTTTCCATTGCAGATTGAGAAAATTGTATATTTTCCCTGTATTCGTCTTCACCATAAGAAAAAAGAAGAGGATATTGCAAAGCAAGATAAGACGGATTCAACTTTGTTATATGTTGCAATATACCATAATAGGTTTGAATGATAATGTACGAACCCCAATAGTATTATCAAGATCACCAGTAATCAAATCGCAACTTCTGAAACTGTAGGTAAGTTGTGCGTCCTTGGATCATAGCCTCTACTTCCAATTAATTGCATAGTTACGGTCTGTGAACAGAGCTGAATCTATCTCTAGCAGCATCAATTGAAAAAAAAAATGTAAAAAAACATAAACTTTATTAAAATAAAATATATAAAAAGAAAAAAAATTCCAAAACACATACTCCGTTCTCCTATCGATACATGTTATGAACCAATAAACAATAATTGAAAAAATTCTAAGTCGTTCATGAATCAAAACTGAAATAATATACGAAGAGTATGACCTTATTATAAGTGTGACTATGACCCAATTTATAGTGCTTATATGCATTGTAGAACATTACTTTTTTAGATTTTATACATAGAGATATTAATTCTAAAATATTCATCTACCGATTTTGTGATACCATATAGAAAATTGATTTTGTCAAATCTATATATGAAAATTGGAAACAAATCCTCCTAAATTATAGAGTAAATCCCCTTGACACAAGGGAGAGATTTAATGATGGTGTGTTTGGAAATTATATTTTCCATTATGGGTAATGTACATTCAATTTATAGAATAAATGCAATTTAATATATAGATAGGTATGCAACATAAATCATCAACCATAAGAATAATAAGAACAACATGTGTTTTAAATTTTTTTTTTACAATACACTAAAATAAGTAAATAACACGGTAAATCTACCAAAAAAACATAAACAAAATTATATTAAATTCTATGCATGCAATTATGATAGAATGTTCATAAAAACAAAATATGTGTAATAACTCACTTACAAATAAATGACACACATAAAATAATAATTGAAGTAATATCAAAATTAATGGGTAGCTACCAAATTAATGCCGACTCCAAATCAGTGCACAATCATAAACATCACTATGCATGGCGAGGTTATTTTGTAGACGACAACAATCATTATGCAATTAATATTAATATCGTAAATGTTAAAATTCAAGTGTACCACAATAAAATCATATTATTAGAAAATGTCAAAACTTATTCTTAGAACATAATAGATTTAAAAAAAAAATCTTAGAAGTGAGTTGATCACTCATACACGCAATTAGAAGGATATTACTTATTTTCACTAAAAGATATTAGTTGATTTTACTAAAAGATAATACTTATGAAAGGTATTAATTGATTATACTAAACAGTATTAATTGAGCAGTACGAAGATTGTTAGTTGTTTAATCCTGTTAAACAAGTCATTACCTGAAATCACAAAATGAAAAATATATACAAATTAAGTAATTAAAAAAATAACCATACATGAAAATTTAGAAAAACAAAAATTGACATTAAATTCTTAATATAAGATTTTTGGTTAATAAAAAAGTTACCCAAAATCTTGACCGGAAAGTTAAGCAAACGTTCACCAATATTCTTCTTCATGCTAAGATCAGTACCATTAAATATTACATGTGAAAAAAGCACCAACAGATTGTTCCTCTAAAAACATAAGTCTTGAGATTGAACATCATAATTTTTTTTATACAGATGCTAAATCTTAAAAACCACATTCCTTCATTAAAAATAACTTCAACTTTCTGTTCACAAATCCAAGAATCAGACATTGAGCGTTGTGTCAGTTTGAATTCTTTAATACTCCATCTGTCCCGCGATTACTTGAACACTTACCTTATTTGGACATCTCAACATTACTTGAACATTCCCAAAATGAAAACAAACATAATATTAATACACTCATAACACCCTTATTTTATTCCACTTAAACCCACTTTACTTGGTTTGCATGCCATTTTCAGTGTTCAAGTCCTCATGAGACGAAAGGAGTATTAGTCAAATTGCTAAACCTCTTCTGGAACTGCAAGGGCAAAAAGCTAACAAAAAAGCCATCATAATAAAAAATAAATAAATGTGTTAAAAAATTGCAAATTCAAATTGAAATACAACATTCATATATATATAAACTTACAATACACTCAGGTTCCTTAACTTTCTTAAACTGAAGATAAAACCTAAACTTTTGTTTCTTATAAACATTCATAATGTACTTATGAATATCCTTTGAAGGCACAAGCACATCATCCCTTATCAAAATCAATTGAAAAGAAATGTCAAAAAACATAAAATTCAATATAAAAAATTTATAAAAAGGAAAAAAAATATTCCAAAACACATACTCCGTTCTCGTGATAGATACATATTATGAACCAACAAACAATAATTGAAGAAATTTTAAATCGTTCGTCAATCAGAATTGAAATAACATAAAGAGAGTATGACCTTAATTTAGGTGTGACTATGACCATATTTATAATACTTATTTACATTATCATGTGGCATTTGCACTATAAACGTCTTCCATCAATCAATGTATTGAAATCCACCAATGTAATTATATTATTCCATATTTATACCTTTTCAGTAAAGATTTGTAATTAAATTGATATATAAATATATTGGTCAATTGATATTTAATACATGTTATATATATATATATATATTAATTTGATAATAATAGTTAAGATTTTGATTTGCTATATTAATGTGTTTATATATATCTAACAAATCTATATCTATATAGTAATTAATTCGATGATTTAGTAATTTTTTTAAATAGAGATAGTAATTTGATATTTAAATTTTTCTAAACAAAATCTTAACTATAATTGATGCAAAATATACAACAATATCCCCTTACATTATAATGTACATTCTATAATTAAATGAATCAGATATTAAAATATATACAAAAAAAACGTAATAATGGCAATGAGACTATGTAAATTTCCGTCAAAAAAAAAGTCTCATCTTCTTCTAAACTTCCGTCAAATTTGATACAATTTGATATAAGTTGTTTCATTATATATATATATATATATATATATATATATATATATATATATATCAATTTGATAATAATAGTTAAGATTTTGATTTGCTATATTAATGTGTTTATATATATCTAAACATATCTATATAGTAATTAATTAGATGATTTAGTAATTTTTTTAAATAGATATAGTAATTTGATATTTAAATTTTTAATGTTGATATATAAATTTAGACAAAATAAACAATTAACATAAAAAATCTAATATCACTTATTTTTCCGAAAACACTTCCAATATCACTTATACAACTCTTAATGATACAACATTAAAAAATATATGAAATATACATATTAAACTCAATGCATTTTTCCCAACTAAAATTTAGATTAATTTAAAATGAAATTATACTACCAGAAGGATGGAGAATGATTAGTAGGGATTAATCAAGAAAAGAAAGCTTTCTTCTCCCCTGTTACAATTTTCTAAAACTGGATGCATCTACTTCCACAAATCCATTCACACATAGGATTGAACATAACAAAATCCAGGGGCATGCCAGAAAAAGAGAGAGAGAGAGAAGAGTAAAAGGCCCTACAGTAGACATAATCAGCAAAAACCATTACTGAAAAAAAAAACTGGATTGAGGCTCAATTTAAAATACTGATGGAGCATATATAACTCTCATACAACTTGAAACAAAAATTTCTATCAAAAACAAAATCACTAAAAATTAGAATTGTTTGTTGTTTGAGAATGAAAATTTTGGATAATAGAACTTCACTTTAATTAGGAGAGACAACAAATTAGTGGGATTCAATTAAGCATGTCATTAAAGGGTTTTTAATTTTATTAAATAAAGATTAAAAATAAAATAAGTAATTGATTGAAAATTTTGGATGATCAAAATTAATCCAGCAAAAATGATTAATGACCATAAAAGAATGACGTCAAAACTATAAAAGGAAAAATAACTCATATTATATATTTATGATTATAATTTAAAAGCATTGTCTCAAATTTCAATCACAATATTATCCTCCATTCGTCCCATTCTTATTTGAACATTTACAATTTGCATGTATTTTAATGTAAAAGTTGTTTATTAATTTTCAAATGGATTAAAAAAATTGTTGAGAATTAAATGGTAAAATAGTGATATTTGTGTAAATTAAATAAGATAAAATTGATTTTGATGTGGAAAAAGTAATGACATAGGGTGTAACATTGAGATGTTTGAGGGTATAGATAAAAGAAAAAAAGTTTCTTTATTGCTATTTATCGAAATGTCCAATAAAATTTAGGACGGACCTTTTTGGCAAATGTTCAAAAAAAAAATAGGACGAAATGAGTGATTAATATTAATATTAGTAACTTTTTATAGTGTTGATAATGAGTCAATCATGCTAATATTTCAGTTAATGAAATTTCGTAGCTTTCAATTGTAATAGATTTGAGTTGTTACATAAGAAGAACTAGATAATATATTTATATTTGTATTTTTTTTTGTGCCCCCGTCATAAAGAATTTCTTGAGTCGTCCCTGCGTAAACCTCTTTTTCGAGTATTATTGTTATTCATATGATGTGTCACTTTAATTGTTTACTAAGTACTCCTTCCGTCCCAGATTTGTTGTAACATTTACTGTTTGCACGCGTTTATGCGAGTAAGTTTGTATTAGTAATTGAAATGATAAAGTGATTTTTCCTTCGTCATTCAGTAGAGCTGACAAATCCCTTCAAACACAAGAACATCAACAATATTGAGATAAATGCAACGAGTCTCAATAGAGTTATTCGACTAGCTTTGAGCTTCTCAATATCAGCCTGTTTTGCATTTATCCTCCGTAACAAGTCAGGAATAATCGTCTTTGACCTCCTACACATAGGAGGTCTTCCCATGCCCGAAACAAACACCCACCACTCTAAAAATTTGTGTGCAATTTTTTTTATCAATAATATAACATATTTTTTTGTATGACTCTAGAACCAAAAATTATAAACCTGAGAATATAAACAAGCTTTTTTACTTTAGAGTTTAGGCATGTCGTAAACCTTCTTCCTGGGTTGTCACCAGTCAAGATGATCTAATCAAGGCTCTTCTTCCACAATAGCATTTGATCGACGTATTATCTTGTGTTGCAATAGGAGACATACTTAGAGTGTTGGGGTTATACGTGAAAGTATGCATTTACGCAATAACAGACTAGTGTACTCTTATTTACTGAATATAAATTATTTTATCACTGTTGTTTTAAATATGAATGAATGTTATTTATTAACTGCAAGTCGTTCAATATTAGTACATATTGCATTGTAGTTAATGTGGTGATACCCGATCACAGAAGATCACATTAACAGTTCCTTGTAAATAAATACATCTTCACAACCTAGATGGAACTAAACACTCCATTGGTAGAGGTTGAAGTGTAAAAGCTCAGATTGACTTGTCTTGACCAACAGTTGCACTAACACATTGTGGTGTGTTGAAGAGGACCTACAAAGAGGATAAATTCTTCCGTACTGACTTATGGGATATGTCACTTAAATATGATTGCGTGTAATTAGTATTTGTTGGGAAATCTATAGTTTTGATAAAAGTTCCAGAAACACATGTAATAGGACCAGTCAGACCTGTTAGCTGACTGATGTTTATATTACCATTTATAGAATACCAGTTGATAATTATTGTATAGAACAACTGATGTAATAGATAGGTCACATATTGAGGGGGAACCTCAATATGTATAGGTCAGATTTAAAGATTCAGAGAACAGCTGATATCCGACAGGCCAGAATGCAAGAGAAGAACAGAAGATCAGATCGATCTGATCAAGTCAGATATCACAGCTGAAGTCATGAAGCTCAAACTCAGAATACTTGAAGATCAGATGACTTCCAGAAGATCAGACCAGAAGACCTACATCAGCCGAGTCTGCTAGTTGAAGCTAAGTCAACCGGCACCAGAAGACTCCATCAGGTAGACTGATCAGCCTTGACTGATCAGGTCAGCTCACCAGGTGAAAACTGATGTTTCACCTAATCATACGTCGATGATCTGAACAAGAAGAATGTCAACCTTAGTTAGAAGAACAACACTAAAAAGTGCGTCTGTTAACCAATAAGAACAAGACACGTATGATCGGAGCCGACAATTACGGGATTTGATGCTGCTCTCTCTAACGGCTATAAAATACAAGTTCACGCTTTCGGCCATGCCGTTCCTGAAGCACGTCACATCAATCCTGCAAACCTACCAAATATAGCCTGAAATTCAAATTGCTCTCCAACGGCTCTTTGATTTCAAGGTCTATAAATATGGGATCACACTTCAGAGTGAAGACACGGAAACACTGAACAATCAAGAAGCTCAAGCTATTATCAGATTTCCGCACGAAGAACACGATCAAGAAGATTATTTTATTAAGTGTTCATCCCATAAGTTCTTAGCATAGAAATCTTTTCATCTAGCTGATAGGCTACCTTAAACACTAGAAAATATTTCATAGTTGGAACCAAAACAATCTTATCCAAACCCAAAGTTAGGTTAAGTTGTTTTGCAAGATTTCAGACTAGGGTTTCTAGTTCTGATTTCTGGGATCGGTTGAGTGAGAACTCCTTAAATATCTGTCGGTGTACTGTGTTGGACTAACACATAAAACTAAGTTCAGTTGGTTAAGTTGGTGATAGGGAAGAGTGGACGTAGGACTGGTTTGTCCGAACCACTATAAATCTTGTGTGCCTTTACCGCTTTGATTAACTGTCTACACAATTGCACACAACCTTTAAAGCGCATACATATTCTAAGTTGAGATCGGCTAGCACCAAGCTTTTGATCTGATCAAGCTTGACACTTCAGTCAACTGGTTAAAAGACTAACTTTGGAATCTGATTTATAAAAAACTGGTTTTTCACGGGTAAAACTTAAGCTTCCGCACATCAGTTAAACTAATAGTTACCGAACTGATCTGCCTTCAGGCGATTAGTAAGTTGGTTATCGATCCAAACCCGATTCACTCGCTTTTCTGATCGGTATCTACCATCACACCTGATCTGCACAAAAAGTTTTCAGAAGTCTATTCACCCCTCCCCTCTAGACTTCTGCCCTCACAAAACCCGTTCGGGACCTACAATATTTATTGCTTTGATCTGCGTTGGGTTTAGAGTCAGATAGTGATTCTATACTTTGCATTTTGGGCAATATTATTAATTACATGACAATTGCTACGATTTAATACAGAGCAACGTGTGCAAGGAAAGTCTTGTATGATTTGTTCCCTTGGTGGGCTAAGAAGTTTTATCATGTCAAATCTTGCAAGTGGAATTAGTTTCCGGTATGGATAATAATGTTGAGCTGTATTTACTCCAAGAAAAAAAATATTAATTAATATAAAGCTTTTCAGTGGCTTAAGTAATTAATGGACTAAATAATCTTAAACACGGGAAATAATAATCGGGAGCCATATTATCGTAATATGGATTAAGATGGATAGTGCAATATTAATTGTTGGGATATTTTAGTTTTGATTAATTATGCCAAAACATTATCAACTTGTGTTTTTTGAAGCTAATTTACAGATAACAAGTTGAGGGGGAACGGAAGAACAAGTTGAGGGGGAACTCATGAAATCGATTTAAGATGATCGAGATCGACGAGGTCGCAGATTTATAATGATCAAGATCGATGAGAAGGATGAGTTCCGATTAATCGGGCGTCTTGGCCCGACCGCAGCGGCGCTTATGCGCGATCGTTTAAGAAATGACATCTTTAGAACCGACATCAGAAGCGCTTTTGATGCGCTTTTGCTCATCACGATCCAGATCCGTATGACTGATCGATCAGTGAGCTGACGATCGGTGACCGTAAATCGAACCGATGAAAAGTAAAATCGCTTAGTGAAATCGGGCCGATGAACAAGAAAAATCGATTAAATGAAATCGACCGATGAATAAAGAAAAATCAGTTCGGATGAACAAGAATTCGAAATCGATGAACAAAGGATTCGCAAATCGATGAACAAAGGATTTCAAGAATCGATGAACAATGTGATTTCAAAGATCGATGAACGTGATTTCAAAGATCGATGAATAGTGATTTCAAAGACACCGTAAATCTACGATCGATTTCAAATGGACGGATCGAAGACCGTAATCGAAATGAATGAACGATGTCCGTCGTGAATGATCGATCCGTTAGACACACAAAAGCAGATGATCAATAAGAAGATAACAACATATATGGATGTGTCATAAAGTTTGCAAACAACAAAGTCAAAAAGGACAAAGAAAAAAGTGGAAGATTATTAGTATGGATTTGAATATTACTCTCCAAATCGGTAATATTCAAATCCACACTATAAATACATTGCACTATCTTCAAAAGAAGAGAATGGAGGTTACGCAAAGTGAAATTAAAAGCCAAATATTCAAGCAACTCCATTCAAGAACACAGAGCAAGAAATACACACATATATTCAAAAGTGTTCTACCCTAGATCTAAGCACAAATGCTATATCCTAAGCTTAGAGAGATTTTCCCAACCTTAGCATTGAGGCTAAACAAATGTAAGGGAAAATCTCACCCTAGTTGGAAACCAAACAACCTTATACCCAAACCAGTTGGTAGGTTAAGTTTGTAGGTTGAGTGTGAACTCGGTAAACATCTAGCAATCCCGAAAGGGAGGGTCGGCAATCCCGTGAGGGTGATAAGTCCCGTTTGAGTGTGAACTCGGTAAACATCTAGCAATCCCGAAAGGGAGGGTCGGCAATCCCGTGAGGGTGATAAGTCCCGTTGGTTAAGTTGGTTTAGTTGGTGCCCCATGAAGGGAAGAGTGGATGTAGGACGAGTTGTCCGAACCACTATAAAATTGTGTGTTCTTTACTGCTTTATGTTATTACTTGTCATATGCATTCGTTTATAAAGCATAACACACACATGAGCTTAAAAGCAAAAAAAAATTGAATCACTCTGCCCTCACCCCTGTTTTTATATGCACCGAACTGAAACGTTTTGCTTCCGCACGTGCAAATGGGTTTTCAAAACGGGACCATCATTAATTTTATAATTGAGTAAATTAATATTAATGGACTGAATAATATTGTGGCTCAATATTAGAAATTTAGAGGTCATTGAAGGTCCAATCTTAATTCTCCTAAAGACCCCTCAAATAGCCCAATATAAGTCCAATTAATGAAAATGAGAAAAAAATATTATTACCCTAATTTTTTAATTTTTTTCGAAATAGGAAAAAGAAGAGAAAAAGATTTTCTTGAAAATATTTTATGGAAAGAGATAGGTATTTTTGGAATACAAGATTATCCCATAAATTCAATAAATGAAATCTTGATTCTTGTTTCCTTGTAATTTTCGAAATTTTATGAGATAAGGGAAGAAAAGATATTTTGTGATTTATATGAAAAATAGAATATGTGATATATATTCAAGATTTTATCTTGGGAAGATACAAAGAAATTTCTCATAACCCTAATTGGGCACAAATTTTGCCCCCTATGGTTCTTATAAATAGGAGGTGATTTTTCATCCCCATCACAATTTCAATCTTGGAAAAATTAGAAATTCACAAAGTGGTGCAATATATTTTTGGTTTTCTCCTTTGTTAACATTGTTCGTGAGAATCCTTCCACCGGATTACGAGCAAGGAAGTGGGATATATTTGAGAAGGTGTTTGGGTTGATCCATTTACTCAACGGTTGTCACTCCAAGAGGTATGTTACGCGTAACTTCTAGATTTCGCATGTGTAGGATTTACGTGAAATTAATTGTACGCAAGATGTTGTTGGCTTTTAATTGTTATTTGAATTAATATAAGATTAATTCATGCTAATAATAATTAAAATAATTTAAATATGTATTTAATTGCAACTCGAATAGATTCGGACACTCTATTCCCCAACATAGGCTTCTTCAATTTGGGAAGAAGTGATCGATTTCAACTCTTTGGTGGGCTAAGGTTCTTTCTAACTAGAAGATAAAGTGAGAGCAGCCTCTTGATGAACATATGTTTCGTGTTATATATAGGAAATTAGAAAACCTTTTTTTATTATGTTATTTAAGGAAGAGTGTGATTTAATAAAAATGATGTGGCGGAGGACGTGACTAATTTAATTGAGGTGGCGCTTACGGGGCAGAAAAGCTCGAATCAGATGTAATTCGGGCTCAAATGGCCTACATTTACAGATTTTAATAATTATTGTCCTAAATCTACAGATTTTAAAAATTATTGTACTACATTTACAGGCCCAAAAACATATTGTCCTTAAAACACAACCCTCCTTCCCCCAAAGTTATTGTCCTTAGAAAACATTTTTCTCTCAGTTTTACTTCATTTAATTCACTTTTCTTGTATGATAGTCCAACTCTTTTTGATGTTATTGATATGAGTTTACCTTCTTCTATTTATTTATTTGCAGTAGCCCAGAGAATGCCTCTGCTATTTTGCCCCTCACAGGTTTGTCATTAATGCTTTCTTTAAATAAAAATTGATGAACTAGATTATTCTTCTCCTCAAAACTCATATGCTTTGATTCATTTGTAGACATTCTGATTTAGTGTTACATTTATGACGTGGATGCAGGGAATGAAGACTGCTCTTTTTGGAGAATTTATTGTGAAAGCAGGTTATAGGTTAAAACACTTTATAAAATGTGGTGAAGTAAAGTTACACTTTTGGAGGGAATTGAGGTTTGTTGAATCTTTTGGAATTTTAGTCTAGTTTAATTTTAAGTGGGATATGTAATTGTAATTTGCAGATTTCATGTTTTGCTAGGAATTTATTTTGATGTAAATTGATGTGTATTTCGAGTTTTTAAAACAGTTATACTTTTGGTGGGAATTTTATTTGCAGATTTGTAACTTTAACTTTGGGGGGAAATTTTCAGATTCTTTATTGTTTATCATATTACTGTTCATTTGCTCTCTTTTAATGTTTATTTTCTTACTTTTTTACTGTTCATTTTCAAACCAGACTATATGATTATGGCTGAGGGATTAATAGTTAAGCAAAAAGGCACCATTCTTCCATAACGTACATAGGACATCTATACCCTGAATTTTTTTTTTACACAATTTAATATAAATAAAATATTTTTTTATTAAAACTCGTGCCCTTTTCATTTGAGCAATCTAAATCAGGACGGAGAGAGTACTACACAAAAACAGAGTAACACTCCTGTGAACCAGGTTCATATTATGAACTCTAATTCAATATAACTCATTTTGAGAGATGAATTGACCCGAATTTTCGCTCCATTCATGTCAAGCGATAACTCTCACTCCATTCTCACTCTCGCATCGCTGCGTCGCACTACTACATCCTGTCGCCGCCGCATTGCGTTGCATAGCATTGATCTTGTTGATGTTGATGTTGATGTTTCAATTCTATTTTTCGATAGAAACTGTGTCTTCACTAGTGACAGTGATAGTTTTTTTTGTGTAACACTAATATTTTTTCTTTATAACAATGATACTTAGTTTCTGTTACAGTGGCAGTTATAGTCTTCATGAGTAACAAAATATTATTGATAGTTTTTTCGAGTAACAGTGATAGTTTTTATGTATATTGGTATATATATATATATATATATATATATATATATATATATTGCATACCAGCTATAATTTCATGGTGTTATAGTGAGAGTTTTTATACATAACAGTGATAGTTTATGTGTATAACAGTGATACTTAATTTAGCATATAGTGATAGTAATAGTTTTTCTGAGTAACATTGATTGTTTTTATATGTATTAGTGATAGTTTTTTTAATCATACCAGTTAGATCGCCGAAAGTGGAAATGCAAATTCCTGCAACAAATTCAAAAAAGAAAAGAAAAGATGAACAACAGTAAAAAGGACGAACCTACGGCGGTGGTGAATGCGGAGGCATTTTCGATTGGTTGAGGCGCGATTGGTGTGAAGGAAGTTTGGTCGCTTGAGAATCGATTCAGAAGATGGAGAGGGTAGTTTTCACGGCGACGGGTGAAAGGAAGAGAGAGATAGAGACGCGAAATAGAAAATGAACTGAAATGATATGTGATTTTTGTAGTGTATGAGTCAGATTTGGCCCAGATTCATAGCATGAACCAGGTCTATATGATTTTTTTGTCAAAAACACGCGACACACGTGGGGGGCTACGCTAATGTGTGTCTATACATACATAAATAAATATTATATATATATATATATATAAGACTCCAAATTAGTAGATTGTTTTTAGTCTTAACCCCTACAAACCAACATTTGACAAATTCTTCAATCATAACATTTATTAACGTAATTAAATACAAAGCTAATGTTACGATTAATCTTTAGTTAGACCCTTTGGAGGGACCCCGTCTAATTATTGAGGCAGTGGTTGATGTCGTCATTAATCTTAATTAAGTGGATAAACATTGTAATAGTAATAGGTGTGGGACAAAAAAAGTTAAATCCCCTAATTATGAGATTAATATAATCGTAATGGGGTCATAATAATAATTAGATAATGGAAAAGGAGGGCCTGAAACCTAACTTGTACGTACCAGCTACAATTACAAATAGATTCCATTCCTGCAGCCTTTTCACACAGAGCGGCGCGGCGCGGGGCTTCAGGTTTCAAAAGAGGACAGCTTGGAAGTTGGAATTGGATTGGGGTGGAAAATTTACGAAAATATCGGTATACTGGCTTACCATATCGGAAATATATCGAATTTATCGAAATTTTTGGTATACCGTAATTTTTGATACGGTGCCATATTTTCGGTGCGGTAACGGTATAAATTTTTAAAAGTTCTGGTATACTGGTATACCGAACATATACCGGTATACCGAAATATTTTTCGATATACCGATACATTGGATATATACCGTACCATATTTTAAAAAAATATATAACATATTTTATTTTTTTAATTTAATTAATACATTGGATATATACTGTACATTGGAAATTTATCCTTTTATTTTGAATTGTCTATGTTGGTTTCCTGATTCAAGCTGAAAATTGGAATTCGTAAAAATTTTTTGAGTGTTCTCATAGTTAAAAAATCAGTTTTTAAGGAAGATATATGTTGTTAAGAGATTATTATTTATAAAATATAGATTTTTTAAATAAATAATCAAGGTATGAACGGTATATAGTTAATTTGGTATGAAACAGTATATTGTTAATTCGGTATGTACCGAAAATTTCGGTACGGTATGGTATACCGAAATTTCGGTACGATATACGGTATGTAATATTTTTAACATACCGAAATTATGATATATCGAACTTCGGTATACCGTAATTTTCGGTACAATATAATATGAATTTTCATATATCATAAATTACAGTACCGTGTCGGTACAGTACGGTATACCACCCCTAGAATTGGATAATCTCATCTCATGGCCGCCAGATTGATTAAACGTTACGTACGATATTCTTGTGGTAGCCCATTTTCACGTGCATGCCCCAAAAGTCAAAATACACCCATAAATTTTTTTCTTCTTGAAATTAAAATGGACCATCGGGATTTTGGGAACAATGTATGTAGTACAAAAATGATAATAATAACTTCACGTAATTGATGAAACAGATCAGTACGACAATTTGGAGCTGGAGGAATGGTATGAAAATAAAAGATCCATCCATAGTTGTTTGGACGTATACTATAGATACTATATTTAATGTATAAATTAATTATTATTTTTTGAATTCCCAAATAGGTTCTAATTAAATACAATATATACTAATGTTTGAATATAATCACAAGAGTGAATTGTTTTAATTCAATTTTAAGGACGATATATATTTATAAAATTTGCATACATATCTCACATAATTTCTCAATTCAAACACAAATATTAATTTTTCAGTACATTATAAAAAAAATGCAATTTTACAATCTAAGTATATTTTGATAACAATTAAGTTCAAATAGTTCAATCTTATTTAATCCTATCATGATTAATTTATCTAGTCATGTGAAGCAGGCGAGGGGTGGATCGAGATTCAGTTGTCCGATTGATCATATCACAATACGAGATGGATAGTCAATTATTTGATTTCCATAGCTTGTACAAATGTTAGTAATGAATAATATATTATACTTGAAATTTTGATTTATTTCTTCATACGACCGCAATAAATTTGGTTTAATGGTGGATACACATCCATGTTCAATCTAAACGTGTTTTAAAATTCAAGTCTTCTACTTCAGTGCTTATAATTTAAAAAAAAAAAGAAAAAGAAACTATAAGCATTTTAGGGATGCAATTAAAATCGAGTGTGCTTCTTTGCTAGTTAAACTTGAACTATCACTTAAAAAGAAAAAAAAAAAAAAATTGACTCCGAATCAGTTTCAACAAAAATAAAATTCATCCTTAACTAGCCAGAATTGTCAATGAACTATACATTTCAAAATATCAAGTTGACAAATAAATCGAATAAAAGCAAATTGTCTATATATACATTTTCGTAGACAAACAAATCATCTCTGAGCAAATTGTCTACAAATGTGTTTGCCTAGAAAAATACAAATGTGTACATAGACAATTTGATCGTGTACTAAAATTTTAAATATTAATAAACAAGGTGTAACAATTATTATAATTAATTTAGGAAGAAATTATTTTTGTTAAATAAATTCATAGCCAATTTTTTATTTTTTTATAGTGGTATTAGCTATATATTTTTTTTAAAATGATAGTATATTTTTGGGTGAGGTAAGTCAGTAAGTGGTGAGATATATTAAAATTTATATGTTTTTGAATGATCTATATAGAAATGTATCTTATTCATGCTAATATGCATTTCTAAACAACGTTTTCGTTTTGGCCATTTTCTGAAAAAACAATCAATTACATTCTTAAATTTCTTCTATCACTGGATATATAAATATATTTTTTTATCTCGCTATCGATCGAAACCACACCGTAACAGTAACACTACCGCTATAAGAAAATGATTGATCTCGAGATCTTAGATGCTAGAGCTTTATCCACTTGAATTATTCATGATTTGATCATTGAATTCGGAATATGATTGATAGGATATACATATACTTAAAAGAAACTGACACCTCAGACACTTTGAAATAATCTTAGACGCTGAGTTGGGAAGCTAAACGACACGTGAACCAATAGCTGCCGACCTATCCGATTTGGTTCAACGCTCTAGTTTTTATGAATATTAAATTTCAGTAATTAATAAATACACGTAAGCAAGCTAATCTATTAGCCGAGCCAATCCTACCGATAACGCCATACCTTCAGTTCCACGAACCATCGTTGGCGTCACCTAATACCTATACCTATACCCGTGAGCCAACCCCAATACGTGGAAAACGGCCCCACATTAATTAATTCAATATATATATATATATATATACATCTCCCACCTTCTTTCACCAAATATTTCCACTCACCAATATTTACAATTATACGTACGTTAACATAATAAATTCAGGAAGATAATATTACAGATATCGCGGAAACGCTTCAGACATAATTAATGGGAAATTGCATAAGGAAAACAAGCTCAACGGAATGGGGCGGCGAAGACTGGGGCTCATTCGGGTCGGGTAATAAGACCCAGATCCAAGGGCAGGAAAACATGAAAGAAAGCAAAATCGGTTTGTCGGGTTCATTACCGGCTGGAGGAGCGGAGGTGAAGATCAAAATATCGAAGAAAGAGTTGGAGAAGCTGCTGAAAGAAGCGGATATTGAGAGGCTACCGGTGCAGCAGGTTTTGGCCCAATTGATGAACACAAGCCATCACTTTGAGGCCACACATCAACAGCATGCCTGGAGGCCTGCCCTATATAGCATACCGGAATCGCCCTGAGGTTATTCAGCTCAATTTACATTCAAGCCGATAAATATTAGATGGGCTCCAGATTGGAGTATAGTTTCTTTATATTTCTTTATTTTTTTGTAAAGTTTATTTTGCTTCCTTCTTGTATGATACATAACAAGGTATTCAGATGTAAATGAATTTTAAAAGCTAAAATAAGCTACATATATGTGATATCAGAGATCATCTACTTATATATAATAATCTAATTTATTTTTTATAATCTTTATATTATACTGCAATTAATGTTTTGGCATATGATTCATTGTAGCGTAACACCGGTCAAATTTGATTTAAGTGAACTTCATTTTATTTTTAGCTCATTTAATTTAATTAAGAGATCTCGAAGGTGGTTCTAATTAAAAGCTTGCAGATAAAATTTATTTAGATTTTATGGGATAGGAATAATGAATTTTAGATATCTCAAACTTGTGTGAATTAAGTTCACATAAAACTAATACTCCCATAATAATTTGTACACTTTTCTTATAACTTGCCGACCTCAAAAATAAAAATCTCTCCATAAATTTCATCCTCATAATATCCACAATTTTACGTAAAATGTCATTACTTTTTGATGCTCACACACACATAAAAATTTAACTAATTTATTTACTTTATACATAAATATTTATAAAATTATCCCTAGAAAAAGTCAAAACTCTACTCATTACTACCCTTGTTAAGACTAGCTAGCTAGCCCATTTGGTATTCTTGATTTAAGGCAGGTTAAAGAATAAAAATAATATCTTATATACGCGTGGTAATTATAAGCACAATTAAAGAAAAATAAATAAAAGATGATTTAATATATATACACACTATAAGAAAATAAAGATTATAACATGACTGCAAAATTTCTAACAAAAATAATTATGTTTTTAAATAGTGAGAATTGCCACTAAATTCTTCTAATCATATTCGCATTTTCATTCCTTAAGTTACATAGAAATGGAATAAGAATTCGAAATAGAAGAAGATGGGAAATGGATATTTGATATTTTCACAAATTGTCAACAGAAATGTAATTCATAGGTAACTTAAGTGAGTTACATTTCTGTATGCAATTTATTTGTAATTTATTTGAGGAATGAAGATTTTTTTTTGATCGGTTAAGGGAAATATTATTGAACGAGATACAGGGTATAAGTGATACACGTAAAGAATACTTGTCTAGGATTAGCAATTCAATCATTATGAGAGAAGCAATTCCAAATCAAATTCTTAACGTAAAACTAACTCCAAAGCCCAACCTTTAATTTATCCACTACTTTATCAACCGAGAACACAATCCCGACCTTTTCTACCTTTTCAAATTAACCACACCACGCATTGCCACATAACAATTGCCATGTATTTCCCGATATTCCCCTTTAAGAGACGACTTTGGGCGATGATATTAGGGAAAAAATGAGAATGCAAAACAGTAGAGACTTCTACCTAGTCAATTGAAACATTTCATCTATACCTCGTAAGAAATAATGCATTTAAGCATGATATGTTTTTCGGATTCATCTTTCTCCCCACACAGCGCACACTTCAAGTCTTGACTCGAATTCAACACATTTCTCATAAGAAGATTGATTTTTGTCGGCAATCAATATGAAAGAATTTTGTCTCATCTAAAAGTCCAAACTTGTAGAGAGTTGTGGAATTAATTCATTTATTTAATTTCCCTAACACTCTCCCTCACTCGTGGGCTGAATTCTCTTACTCCATCATTGGGATGAGGCCCATCGAGTAGACAATTTAATATGGGTGGAGTTGCTTTTAGCGGGAATCGAACCCAGGACGTGGGCGTGAGCCTAAAGGGTCTGATACCATGAAAGAATTATGTTTCATCTAAAAGTCCGAACTTGTTGAGAGTTATGGAATTAATTCGTTTATTTAATTTCCCTAGCACGGTCCCAGAGCACCCTCCAAAAGTGAGCAATAACCTTGAGAGGGGTGACTTTGTTTCATACGAGCTTGAAATCTATTTGTAGGTCCCGAACGGGTTTCAGTGAGGGTGGAAATCTAGAGGGGAGGGGTGAATAAACTTTCAAAACTTTTTGTGGATCAGGTGTGATATCCAAGTATGCCCGATCAGAGTGCGATGTGAATTAGTATGGACTGATATCCAACTTACTGATCTGTATGAACCAGATCAGTTCGGCATCTATCAGTTTAACTGATGGTGCGGAAGATTAGTTAACCCGTGTGAAAATCAGTTTTACTCAATCAGATTTTTGTGCAATCTGTTTTAGATCAGATGACTAAAGTGTCAAGCTGATCAGTTCAGTAGCTTGATGCTAATCTGAACCAGATTCAGAATATGCATGCAGGTAACAAGTAGTGTGCAGTTAAGTGTAAAGCAAGATAAAGGCACACAGATTTATAGTGGTTCGGACAACTTGTCCTATGTCCACTTTTCCCTATCAGCAGGGGCACCAATTTAACCAACTGGACTTAGTTTAATGTGTTAGTCCAACATAGTACAACCAACAGATGTTTCACGAGTTCTCACTCAACCGATCCCAGAAATCAGATCTAGGAACCCTAGACTGAAATCTTGCTATAACAAACTTAACCTAACTTTTGTTTGGGTATAAGATTTGTAATGTTCCAACTAGAATACTATCCTATCTTCTAAGTAGCCTAAGGCTGGAGGATAAGTATTTTATGCTAAGAACAATGGGATGAACAATTAAGAGTAAATCTTGAGTTTGTGTTCTTCGTGCGGAAATCTTGATAGCTTGAGCTTGTGTAAAGTTTCTGTAACCTTACTATGAAGGTTTGGTCCCATATATATAGACACGAAATCAAACTAGCCGTTGGAGAGCAATTCGAATTTCGGTCTATTTTAGGTAGGTTTGCAGGCTGATTTGACGTGCTTCAGGGGCGGCATAGCCGAAAGCATGCAAGCTTGTCCATTCTAGCCGTTTGCTGAAACGCCTTCCTGCAGTTTGTCAGTACTCCGTACGTGCGTTGTCGACTTCTTATTGGTTATCAAGTACACTTTGCAGCGCTTGAATTAGCAACAAGGTTGACATTCTTCTTGTCTGAACACTTGGCATGTACTAGGTAACATTGAAGTAGTCACCTGATGGAGTTGACACAGATCAGTTCAAACACTGATCTGTCTACCTGACTTAGGTCATCTGATTGTAAGTTGCCTTAGCACAACTTACTGACCTTTCCTGTTATCATCTGATGTAGATCTTCTGGACGGTCTTCTGTCTTGAAGTCTTCTGGTCTTCTTCTTCTCGACTTGTCTGCTTTATTCATCAGATCTTCAGCATATCTGACCTTCTGATCTTCAAGACTTATCCTACACATATTGAGTTCCCCCTCAATATGTAACCTATCTGACACATCAGCTGTTTATATATTTCAGCTGCTCATCTTATCTGTTATCTAGATCATCAGTCAGCTAACAGGTCTGACTGGTCCTATTACATTATCTGTTTTGGAACTTCCATCGAAACTACAAATTTCCCAACACTATTTCCTTCTCCTCATCCACTTGGGCAACATCTCGATTCTCTGAAAAGATAGAATATGCTTTTTTTGTACTATAGCAGCCTTTGGAGGAGTCTGACCATCTCCACGAGTCTTGAATACCAATTTTCAAAGTTGACTTGTTAATCAAAGAAAAAAGTGCATTAAAAGTATCCATCTCAAGATCAAATAGGTTTTCTCCTCCATCTTCACTTCCACCGCCAAACTCCATCCTCCCACTCTCCCATGTCACCTACTCTAACCTCTTTGTCTAAACTGAGGCAATAGAGTCTCGAAAACTTTTATTTCAGAGGCTCCCCCTCCCCCACCCACGAATCTTCCGAAATTTTTTTTTCCTCCCATCACCTACAACCTTCTCTAATCTACTATTAAACCATTCCTCCGGATCACCCAGAGAGTACCTCACAACATCCCTCCACCAACCTGACCAACTCCATCTCTCCCCTCCTGATAAAACTGAACCCTTCCTTCCCCACTCAACCCCATATTTTGACTCCACTATTTTCACCCATAAACTATTTTATAGGATTACATAAAACACTCTAGTCCCAAACAATTTTCAAATTACGCTCCCCACCCCCCAAAGAAAGTTTCTTTGGAGTTTAACAATGTCGCTCAAGGTTTTTTTAGGGATGTGGTAAAAGAAAGATAGTAGGTAGGAAGTTACGATAGTACCGCATTCAACAAGGTGATTCTTCCGCCCAATGAGACTTTATTATCCCCCCCCAAATCTTCTTAAGCGATTTCTAATTTTTTTAGTGGGTTATCCTCGATATTTAAGGACAAAACTATTCTGTTGAAAATTTTATAGCCATCTTGAAAAATTATGCAGTCAATTCTTTATTTTTCTTATAGTGATATATTCAAACTAAGAGTTAGTCTTTTGTGAAAATTTTCACAATGCAAATATATTAAAATAGGTAGATAAAGATATTTTGTGAATCTATCCCGCATTTTGTAGGTAATAATGCTGAAAAATCAGGGTGGGATCATTAATACCAGGTTCTTGCGGGTCATTAACTGTTCGGGTCGTCAGTAGTATTACTTGTTTACTGGAACAATATTACTTGTTTACCTATACAGTATAATATAACGTAAAAATTGTTTGACTTATAAAGTAATATTGTTTTTATACATAATAATACTGTTTACCATATATAGTAATTACGTTCAACAATAACACAAAAAAATTGTCCAACTTATAAATTACTAATGTTATTTGCATATATTGTAATATTGTTTAGCATGCACAAACAGGGCGGATCCAGAAATTGATGGAGGGGTGGGCTAGAAAATATAATTTTAATAAGGCTAAAGCTTGTACGCATGAGGTGCACAGTGCACTCCATAGTGTATTTTAAAATCATGCAACTTGTTGAACTTAAATATATAATTTGTTTACACAACACGACGTAAAAATTAACTTATAAGTGAGTTTATTAGACCAAATAGTATTTTATGTTTTGAGTTATTTAATTAAATATGTGGACAGTACATAACTATACATAAAAAAGATTGAGATTAAGATTTGTGTTAAATTAATGTGTTGATTTTGAGTATTTTTTATTTCAAAAAAAATAATTTAATTAGGTTAAAACAAATTGAATTTAGATGGACTGGGCAAAAAACATAAGAATTCAAATTAATTACATATAATATCTATACATATCTAATAATAAAATGTTGGGCCAAAAAATTGTTATAATATTCTAATAAAATTTTAAACATCTTAACAAATTTGATGTAGCTCAAATGGTATAACAAATATTTTTTTATCTTTTTTATATGCAAGAGGTACAAGGTTCAATTCCCCATATCTACCAAACATATATACTAATTATTTTTTTAATATTTTCTACATTATTAATATCATTTTTAAATTTTTGAACTAGATCTATTTATACATATATAATAACAAAATATTATACCAAAAAATATTCAACAAAAAAATTATTACAAATTTTTGAACTAAATATATTTGTACATATATAATAACAAAATATTATACCAAAAAAAATCAACAAAAAAAAATATTACAAATTTATCATAAAATTTTAAAAGTGGCATTAATGATTAATAATATAAAATGTTATATTTTGCAGTTGATATGAATGTATTTTTTTTAAACCAGTTACTCCTTCCAGCTTTTTTTTAGATTGATCACTTGATTTTGACACATGCTTTAATGAGAAAATTCTTTATTAATATTTAAAGATAATAACATAGCTTTTTAATAAGGGTATTTTGTCAATTTTAGTAAATAAGATAAAAAATAAGTTACTTTTTGTAAGTAATTATTAGTGACATGTGATGTAATTTAGTGATGTTTGTAAGGGGTAGCATGAATTGTATAGTTACTTTATTGCTATTTTAAGTATGTGATAAAAGATGGACTTTTTGAATTTTGAGCAATCTAAAAAAGACGAGGAGTATTATATATATATATATATGTGTGTGTGTGTGTGTGAAAATGTATATTTTATATACTTATTTGTATGATAATATTACATTATATTGGATTTAAATTGATTAGTCCAATCACCATAAGTTTGTTGCATGAGCTATTGACATTAGACTTAAATTTGTTGAATAATTTTTAATTAAATTATTAGTTGACGTTATTAGTTGAATTGTAAACTGACACTAGGTTGGTTGTGATAAAGCTCGATTTATTTAATTATTTGTATGATTCTTTTACAAGATATAATATTTAAATTGATTAGTCCAATCATGGACGGATCCAGAAAACTTTCATGACGAGGGCACAAAAATAAATAATATAAAAATTAGATTTTCTTGTGAATCTGGGTTCACTTGAATTCTATTTTTTTTAGTGTTAAGATTATGCATATACACTATCACTATCTTAAAAAATATTTTATTTTTAAATAGTGATATTGCATATATATAACAGATCTACAAATTTTTTAGATGAAATATTTGCATGATTAACTAATTATAATACTGTTAAAAACTCATTTAAATCAACATATACATATAATATAAGTATTACTCCTAATAATTATAATATATATAACATATACTTAAAAAAAATTATGGGGGCACGTGATCCCAACATAGGACATGTAGGTCCATCATTGAGTTCAATTACTATGAATTAGTTGCATGTACAATTGACATTAGACATTGGATAGTAAAACGATACTGGGTTAGTTGTAATGAACCTCGGTACCCACATTTTTAAAAGAAAATATTATTCAAGACTAACTTAGGACAAAGAGTGTTGATTTCAGGAATGACACCGACTTCATCAGATAGTAGACTTCCTTTATCATCTTAGAAAGATAATTTTGACTAATGATATCTTATGGTGTGACCATTAATAAATATTATAGACACTTATTAAAAACTTTGGACTTTTTTAAGGAGGTCAATTTCAATTATGGGTAGTTATATGTTATCATGTTCAAAGTAACTAGAGGGGACAATTTGAAAATTTTGACATGCAATAGGAATTGAGAAGACGATAATAGGTGACCATCAAAGTGGTTTAGAAGGAATAAGTCAAAATTATAAGAAATAAAATAACCTTAAAATTACATTATTTAACAAAATAAATTTTTTAAGCAGTTGAAGTGCCACCCATTTCCCATGCCTGATTGCAAAAGCAAAATATGTTCATAAATCGTTTGTTGCATCGAAATGGAAAAAAAGATAAAAAAAAAAATTCTTATTATTATTATAAGTAAAATATTTTTTTATAATTTATTTAACACAAAAATAAATACATTTCATATCATGTTCATTTTATACTCACAAATCGTGCATCGCACGGGTGATATACTAGTATATATATAATACAAAGAACTTGGAGAATAGTTGGGGTGGGCTTGAGCCCGGTCAGCCCACCCCTTGAATCCACCCCTGTGCACAAGTTTTATTGGAATGAGATCACTTGTTTTATAATTAGTGTTCCACTTTGTATTCTATAATATGGATGAATAACACGTGAAATAATAAAATATATCCAACGAATCACCATACTCTAGGTCCATGTGTTAAAAATTCAGAAGAATAAAACATCAATGAAATACGAAAAATAAAACAAGGGAATCGAACCGAGTTTTATTTAGCTTTTCATAGTAATACATTTTATAGATAAACTTAACACAATGTTATAACAATATTTTTATGAAAGAGTATCTTATGTTGAATAAGTATTAATTACATGTTATTGACATATTGTAATTAAGTTGAAACAATGTTAACAATGCTGACACAAGATAGTAGATCCACGAGACTGCACCAGGTCCGGATGTGTTCGCGAGATTTACAGGAAAAATAATTAGTTGAAAAAGTTCTTTATACATTAAATTCGATAATTTGCACAATGAAAATTAATTTGCATAAAGTATTTTTACCAAATTAATTGGCGTAAGTGAGGGAGCTTCAACAAGAACGAATCCAGAATTTTATTCTAAAAGGGCGAAATTTTCCATTAAATAAGAACGATAAAATTTTAATATCCTAAAAAAGCAAATTAACATAATTTTATAATTTTAAACATAAATATAAAAATTTCTTAATATATAGTACAAAATATTTAAAATTTTAAATTTTAAGGGGGCGATCGCTACCCTGCGGCCTGCGCCCCTCCCCCACCCCACCAGATCCATCCCCAAGCTTCAAGGACATTAAAATACTTTTTTGGAAATCTCTTTTTTAGTATATCAGTCACAGCCGAGCTTGACATATCTGGATTAACATTCGTACATTAATGTCATCAACAAAAATTGAATAGCGTCTCTCCAAGTGTAGTATACTACTATTATTGAAAGGCAAACTATATTGAAAATTTCTATTTTACTGTATGACGTCATGTTAATTAAACGTTCAATACATTAGTTTGACTTTGACGAATAGCTTGAAAATGTTAATGTAGTACTAATATTCAAAAGCCAATTATATTATATTAATATATTATTATTATCCTAGCTACTCGAGATAAAACGCAATAATCCTCAGTCTTCGAGGACAATTTCAAGTAATTGCAATGATGTGATCCAATTTTTTATTTTTTTAAATAAGAACTGCTCATGGTACAATATCTAAAACCACATAAAAAGTGCAATAGGTTTTTTTTTTTTTTTTTTTTTTTTTTTTTTTTTAACGGGAAATTAGCAATTTTATATCACAGAGGCAAGAGCATAAGATATACTCATTGCCAAAATCTTACATCAGATAAGTGAGCCTCCTGTTCCAAACACCTATTCAAATACACTAACCAAAGCTAACAGCTGATACCAGAATTAAGAAAAACACCAGACCATCACACGCCGCTATCAACTAGCAACACACACGCGGGTTCGTATACCACACCCGAAACGAGATTGATCGGAGGCACTTCTTGACGGTTAGCCATGACCAAAGTCTCGCCACAATTTCGTCCCAAATCTTGCCGGTATCAACTTCGCCTCTGTTAAAAACTCGATCATTCCTGACGTTCCATATAGTCCACGTGATGCATATCCATATTGTATCCGCAATCTTACTGACTTTACCGTTTCCAAGCACCGAACCGTGTTGAAGAAGATGGTTCACCGGAGCTGAGTGAGGAGCCATCTCAATGTTGAGCCACTTGTAGCATTTGGACCAGATTTCAGACGAAATGGGACAGTGATAGAAGAGGTGAGTAGTGTTTTCATCAACCAAATTGCAAAGAGGGCAAAGTGGATTGACGTTAACGAAGCTACTACCCCTTCTTAAGAGATTGTCCTTCGTCGCCATACGTCCCTTGAGCAGTTTCCAAACGATTGCTTGAGCGCGCCTCGGAGCGTGACTTTTCCATAACCTTTTGAACGCTTTCCTTGTCGAGCTGTCCTGAACGGAAGTATTCTCAATAGGTAGGAGATTCTCATATGCCGTCTTGGTGCAATACTCGCCATTCTTGGAGTGAATCCACAACCATGAATCTTTCCCATCCTGTGTGATCTGCAACCTGTTAAGAAATTGTATCAATTGATCAAGATAAGGCGATTCCCTATCCAACAAATTACGACTCCACTTGAACTCCACTCGCCCTCCACCCAATGACCCATATCCCTAATAGTGCACTCTTTTTGAAGACTCAATCTATATAACCTATTACTTCCTGTCAAAAAAAAAAATCTATATAACCTATTAAACTTATCCCTAAGCAAGCCCACCTCATCCCAATACTCTTTCCAAAAAAGTATATCCGCCCCGTTCCCTATGACCTTTTTGAACTCAACACAAAGCCCCCCCCCTCTCCCGACTCCCGTACAACTCGCTCAACTCTCTCCACCAACCAGACATATACCTTCTACACACACCGACCCCTCTCCCCCCACGATTTCCAGCCCTCCCGCCCACATTCGAACAAAATCCCCCATACTTCGACTTGACCACTCTCACCCAAAGGCTTCCCGAATTATTAAGAAACCTCCACACCCATTTGCCCAACAAAGCCTTGTTGAACCAACCCAAATGTTTAATCCCCAAACCCCCAACAGATTTATTTTTGCATACATCCTCCCAACTAACCCATGGGATTCTGCTTTTGTTTTCACACCCCCCTAAAAAAAATTCTTTGAATACTCACAAGTTCCTTAAGGGTTATTGATGGCACTTTGTAGAAAGAAAGACAATAGATCGGAATAGCGGAAAGCACAGCTTGAACTAACGTGATTCTGCCCCCAAAGGATAGATGTTTCTCCTTCCAACGATTTAACCGAGATTTCACCTTGTCCACCAGTTTTGCCCAAGATTCAGCCTTTCGATGGTTAATGCCCACGTTCAGCCCCAAGTATGATAGTGCTCCAGTCCCCACTGTACAATTCAAAATCTTGGCCATTTCGGCCACAGAAGAGTGATTAATATTAATACCCCACAGGCTACATTTATTAAAGTTTACCAAGAGGCCCGAGAGTAGCTCGAAATTCCGAAGGATGTGCTTAATTGCCTTAACGTTTCCCACGCTCCCGGGGCACATGAAGATGGTATCATCGGCGTACTGAAGATGGGATACCTTGATTTTATCTTTTCCAACTTCAACGGGTGATAGTAAGCCATTGGAGATGGCTTTCTCGATCAAGAGATTGATGCCCTCCGCGACAATAAGGTATAGGAACGGTGAAAGTGGATCACCTTGTCGGAGCCCTCTATGTAATATGAATTCCCCCGTTGGGCAGCCGTTGACCAGCACGTTAGCAGACGCCGACGACACACATTTCATTATCCACGCCCTCCATTTGGGACAAAAATTCAGCCCCTGCATCATTTCGTTCAGGAAATTCCAATTGACCAAGTCGTAAGCTTTGGCGAAGTCGACTTTGAACAAAGACCAACTTTTCTTTTTCCTTTTGGCTTCATCCATGATCTCGTTGAGAATAACAATTCCGTCTGAGATTTGCCTCCCGCCAATAAACGCTAATTGATTTTCCGATATAACTTTTTCCAAAACTTTGCTGATTCTGCAAGCCAGGACTTTCGAAATAATCTTGAACAAACATCCAATGAGCGAAATTGGGCGAAAATCGTCAAGATTTGAGGCCCCGTCCTTCTTGGGGATAAGGACAATGAAAGACGGGTTCATACCCTTGACAATTCTACCGAATCTATGAAAATCAGACATCATAATCATCACCTCCCCTTTCACCATACTCCAATTCTCTTTAATGAATCCAAATGAAAAGCCATCTGGTCCAGGACTTTTGTTGGAGTCGCAAGACCACACTGCATCTCGAATTTCATCCTCCGAAAAAGGCGCAGTTAAGAACGAGTTTTCACAATCATCTATCTTGTTTGGAAAAAAATCACCTGGTAGTGAAAAACACCTGTTGCGCCGCCTGCAAAGTGATTTCGGAAGTGCTGGAAAACCCCCTGCTTAAAACCATCTACGGACTCAGTCCATATGCCGTTGATGAGGAGACCCTCAATGTTCATTTTCTTGTTTTTTTGGTTAATCCATGAATGATAAAAGCAGGTATTTGCATCTCCTTCTTGTAACCATTTCGCTTTCGCCTTTTGAAACATGATGTCGTCTTTCCACTTCAGTGCTCTTAATAGCTCCGCTGTACTTTTTTTCCAGCTAATTACCTCCTCCATGTCCAGGCCAAACACGTCGTCAAGTCTATCCCACCTCTCAATTTCCTGTTTTTTCTTGATAATTGTATCGTCGATTTTTCCGTACACTTCCTTACTCCACACTTTTAGATCTTGCTTTAGACTCTTCAGCTTCTCTTTGAGAACGTATCCACCCCACCCGAAGACTTCATATCCAGCCCATTTATCGCCAGTAAAGGATTTGAAACTTGGGTGATCAAGCCAGCAATTGTAGAATTTAAACGGCTTGGCGCCCCAATCTTTGAATCCCAAGCTAAAATAAATGGGGCAATGGTCGGATATCGTCCTCCCAAGGCCCTTTAGACTCGTGCTCGGCCATTTGTTAAGCCATTCGGAGTTCACCAAGGCTCGATCCAATCTGCTTTTGCACGTCCCGTCTGGGCGGTACCATGTGAATGTGCGGCCAACTAAAGGAAGGTCGATAAGGTTGCTCTGTGAGATGAAGTTATCAAAGGCGTTCAGTTCCCTCTGGTCAATGTCGTCCCCTATTCCCACTCTCTCCCCTGGTCTGCGTATAGCGTTGAAATCCCCTATGATCAACAAACAATCTTCCTCATTCTGTGCAACCCATGCCCCAAGAGCATCCCAAATTTCTTCTTTCTCTGCGCTGCTGCCAGTGGCGTACACATTAGCGATTCTACACACCGATCCATCTTCCCTCCAATATCCGTTAACAACCAAGAAACCTCGGGAGTGCCACGTACTTGTCTTACAGAAAGCGGCCTCGTTCCAAATGGTTAGAATTCCTCCCGAGAGACCATCCGAGTCTTTACAAGCCCAATCGAAATTACCTTCCCCCCATATTGACTTACAATGCAGTTCTTTCATCCTCTCTGCTTTCGTTTCTTGAATACAGCACAAGTCAATTTTATATTTCACCAACATTTCTCTAACTTCTCTCCGTTTCTCCTTCTTCCCTATTCCTCTAATATTAAAGCTTAACACTTTCATTGGATGATACTCTTCCCTCCTTTCTTCTGTTTCTTATCTTTACCCATCCGCATTTTCCTATCTCTTCTTTCTAATTTCTCCAGTCTCTTCTTAATCTCCTCCTCCGAAGTGGTCTTGTGTAGACCCAATTTCTCCCCAAAATCGAGCGTCTCCTTCACAATTGATTTCTCTCTTTTTCCCAACCCGACGGTTTCTTTACCCTCACCCTCGGAAACCGCCATCTCCTCGTCGCCGGTCGAGTCCGGGTTGAAATATTCGTCGTCCGATTCCCAGAAATCATCGTCATCGTCCAGTACTTCCTCCGATACCCATCCATCCTCATCGTCCACCAAATCCTCAATTTCTTCCTTAATCCTGATCCTGCCGTCAATGGAGACGGCCATTCGATTCTTTGCAATGAACCGCAGTTTCCTCTTAGATTATGTACTTTCATCAATCTTGACCAATGAACCGAACGTGGATGATATCAATCTAAGGCACCAGGCGTGTAGGGGGACCCCGAACCAATTCGTCCATACTAATCTCCTGTTGCTTATCATCTCTTCACTCCATGGTTGTACGAATTCGAACCACTGCGAGAGAACATCAAACTGAGGGTCTTCACGCCTGTCATCGCGGTGTTCCATGTCGCCGCCAAGGAACTTCAACTCTAGACCGTCAGTTTCCTCATTGATGGTATTACCGATCTCTGTCCATGGATACTAGTCTTTGAGCTTACCCACGTAACACCATTCGAGCCATTTTTTGTCCGCCTCCGATGTTGTGAACTGAATGCCGGCAAACTTGGTGTCTTCCCTGACTTTTGGGGTAGGTTCTTTCCGACCATAGATCGGCACACGATTCGTGATAGGCTTCGAAACACCTTCTTTGGTGCCTACCGGGGCTTGACCACCTGCCGCCTCCTTATATGTTATACTCTCATTTCTCCATGCATTTTTCTCAATCACAACCCCAGGGGTTCGCGTAGCAGATACACCCTGCTGAGAATATTTGCCACCCGAGCCATCTGCTCCCCTGGAGAACATACAAAGGTTTGCCCTAAGCTTGAAGGTACCGAACCAGATTTCATTCAAACTCTCCTCCACCAGTTTCCGATTGATCCCGCCCCCGAATCTGACGAACCCAAACCGCTGGCCTCTTCTGGTCCTTCTATTAGGGATGAACAAGTCCCTGACTTTCTCAATTTCACTGAATCTTTTGAACAAAACCTCGAACGTAATGGAATTCGGAAAATTTTGGAAGAAGAACGAAACACATCTATTGTCGGCTTCCCACACAGTGATCCAATTTGGCTTCCGTGCTTCCGACCTACTGTCGACTCTGTGGCTAGGATAACTAGGGTCAGGTTTATGCCTCACCGGAGGTCGGGTTGGAAACGCCGGAACCTAGAAACTACCCCGCTCCCTCTCTTTCTCTCTCTACCTAACATTTATGCTGCTGTTGGATGAGTTTTTTTTGGAAAGTGCAATAGGTAAGCTCTATGTATGACAAATGTAAGGACAATTTGAAATATTCAAAGCATGACGTGCACTCTTTTTACTCTCTATGTCTTTTATTAATTATTTTTTTATAACTTGTACTGTTAAATAACATATTCACATGGTTGCAATGTGGCATTGGGTACAAGGTAGCACTAGAGATTGCAATGTATTACAAGGAAAATCCTTTATTACTACAATTAGTAAATCTCCCTGCTATAATGTACGAATTGAATATTTAATTTTTAATATAAAATTATATAATGTGAAACACAAATTATAAAAAGTTAAAAAAAAAATCATCTACCAATTGATCTTTGTTAATTATTTATGTCATGAATGTATGAAGAATATATATATACATATATATATTTGAGTAATTCACAATTTATTTAATTAATTATATAGTTTTTTATTATATTTTAAATTAATCATAAATACTAGTACGATTTATAAATTGATATTAAAATTTTAAAAAACTTTTATAATTTAAAATAAAAATATTTAAATTCAACTCACATAAAATATTTATAACTATAACATATGTTTTGTAGCTAGAATTTTATTTTTATATGTGTAATATAGAGACTAAAGTAAAGTTATTTGAAACAAAATTAATTTGATATATTCTAATTAAAAAAATTGATATATAGTGTGTTGAATTAAAATTTTGAAAGTGATACTGAAAAGTAAAAAATGAAAGGTAAAAACACAATAATTGGTAAAGTAAAATCACTCTCTTTGGTGGAGAGTGAGATTCACCACCACATCACATATCAAGTTGAGTCGTACTTGCTCAAAGAAATATAGTCTTCATTCTCTTCACTTCTACTTTTATATAGTTATAGATTAGGGTGCAATAAGAAGATATTATTGTCATTTCCTTCATTTTGAACTCATTTTGAATCCTTTGCTAATTTGATTTCCCCACCCCCACCTTCTTTCCACTTGGGACCCTTTTTTTTGGGCTGATATTGTTTCCCCAGTTTTCGGGTGAAGGGTAAATATATTCAATATAATTAAAAAAAAAAGATTTATATCCATCCTAATAAATATATATATATATATATATCTATTTTACATTTTTCATTCAAAAATACCCTCAATTAGATATTAAAAAAATTATAAGTATATATTAATTAAATATTACATTGAAATGCATATTATAAATTTTAAAAATATAAATTTTAAAATAAAGGATATAAGGCCAATAAAATTGAATTATTAGGTTTAGTAAAAATTATTATTAAAAAAGATTTATTCAATTTTACAAGTGAAATTAATGATATTTTATAATTATAAAAAATAAAAAAAATATAATTGGTCCACATTGTTAAATTTGAAAGTGTGTGTTCGTGTATTTTCAGAGTGTTGTTGAAAATGTTATGCAACATGTAAACCAACATATGACAGCGAAAGTATAAAAACGCAGTGCAAAGGATTTCAAAATTGTGTATAGTCTATAATCCAGACTATATGAACCTCATGGTTAAAAACATCACTATAACAAGTAGTGAGATACACACGAATCTTTTACAAGATCCCAAAAGGAGTAGTGAAAAACCACACACCAAAAATCAATCTATTGAATCAAGTAACTAGTGATCTTATTCAACCTAAAACTTGATCTAATAAGATAAAATCAATACTGGTGGGAAATGTTGGAATACACTCGACCAGTACAAATAGACATAGCATCGACCCTCACACTCCACTCATGGTTGTGTTTCGAATGCTACTCTCTTAAGTTTGGAGTAGAGCAAATGGGATTTCGCTTTAACTCGAACTTGAATGTCGACCAATGCAGTGTATTTATAGACATCGAAGATCAACTGCATTGTCCTATCCACTAGGTGTGGACAGCCTTGAACATCTCCTCCACTATCTCCATGATCTTGGTGTAACCACCCATGATCTTTCTATTCTTACTTCATCAGTGCAACCGCTTGACAATATCCAAAATTGTCTTCAACCTGCAATGTAGGAAACATAGAAAAACACATCTAATAAAACGGAGTCAGTGTTAGGAGAAAGGGCAAATTTATGATGTTGTGCAGAATGTTGTCCAACATCTGGAACAACATCCGTGCAACATCAACAAACTCCCCCAATTTGGCCTTTCTACTACAACAGACCTGATTTTAAAAACAACATCTGAACTTGTGTCAGGAAAAACAAATAATAGTCATTCAGAGAACAACTACTATTCAACCAAATCATAATTTAAAAACAGACAACAAACACAAGCACTAAGTACAACAGCAGTGTACTTAGGCCAAAGTATCCAACATAAAGTAAATGACAGAAACATAAACCTATGGGAAAAATATGGGTGTCCGGATCTATTCGAGATGATTTTAAATATATATTTAAATTAATCAATTAATTACTAACATGAATTAATCCTAAATCAATTCAACATAATAATTAATAAGCGAATAAACAATCATGCGTACACATAATCCACGTAAATTCTAAGCATGTGGAATCTAAGAGTTACGAGATTACATACCTCTTGTAGAGACAACCTTTTAGACGTTAGATCAACCCAAAGAGCCTTCCCAAATATGTCCCAAGTCCACGGACGTAATCCGGTGGGAGGATTCTCACGAACGATTTTAACAAGAAAGAAAACCAAAAGTATTTTACCACCACCTTTGTGGATTTTTAATATTTCCAACACATGGAATTGCATTGGGGATGAAAAATTCATCTCCTATTTATAGGACAATGGGGGCGATTTTTTCAATAGAAAAATAAGGGAGAAAATCTTTTTCTTGATCTCCAAGAAATCTTGAATATATCTCCTATATTCTTTTCTCCTTAATTAAATTTTTTCATAAAAATCTTATTCCCTTTTATCCCTAATTTTTGAAAATTACAAGGAGGAAAGAATCAAGATTTGACTTCTTGAATTTATGGGATAATTATGTATTCCAAGAATACTTATCTCTTTCCATAAAATCTTTTCAAGAAAATCTTTATTCTCCCTTTTCCTACAATTTTCGAAAAAAATAGAAATATTAGGCAAGAATATTTTCTTCTCTTTTTCATTAATTGGACTTTATTTTGGGCTATTTGAAGGGCCTTTAGGAGAATTAAGATTGGACCTCCAATGGACTATGAAGCTATAATATTGGGTCAAATATTATTCAAGTCCATTAATATTAATTTACTCCACTATAAAATTAATATTGAACTATCCATCTTAACCCATATTACGACTTTATTATAATATGGCTTCCGGTCATTATTTTCCGTGTTTAAGATTATCTTAGTCCATTAATTAATTAATCCACTGAACAAGTTTTATATTAATTAATATCTTTGTCCTTGGAGTAAAGACATCTCAACATTATTATCCATACCGGAAATAAATTTTCACTTGCAATATTTGGTATGATAAAGATTCTGAGCCCACCAAGGGGACAAATCAAGCAAGACGTACTTGCTCACGATTCTCCATATTAAATGTCAGCAATCGTCATGTAATTAATAATATTGCCCAAGATATAAGGTATCGAATCACAATGACTCTCTTCCTATCATAAGTCAAAGTAATAGTTATTAATATCACACGATCCTATTTAAGGGATGGAGATTAAGAAATAACACACCACTGAGGTCTAATTCTTGTATATTCAGTACCGAAGAATTTATCCTCCTGTAGGTCCTTATTCAGTGCATCCAAATGCACTAGTATAATCTCTTGGTCAAGACAAGACAATCTGAGCCTTATACATCAACCTTTCATGATGGTTTGTTCATTTCCATCTAGGTTGTGAATTTGTACTTAATTACGAGGAGCTGTTAATTTGATCTTCTGTGATCTGGTATCACCAAATTAACTACAACGTAATACGTACTAGACTTATTGAACGGGTTTGCAATAAATATATATAACATTCATTCATATTTAATGCAACAGTGATTAATATATTATTTCAGTAAATAAATAAGAATATTCGGTTTTGTTATACAAAGTAAAAGCATACTTATTCAGTATAACCCCAACAATCTCCCACTTATACTCAAAGTCTGCTTTTAAGTATACTACAACATGTCTTGTGGTCTATGTGACATCTAATGTCATCTACACGAACCTAATAATTTCTCCCACTTATACTCAAAGCAGATTGGCAACGTTCTTGACACCCATTCATTCCACATGTCTCTCGAATGTACTCTGAGGCAGACCCTTTGTGAATTGATCTGCTAGGTTGTCTTCCGATGCAATCTTTACTACGTCAATATCTCCTCTCTTAATGATTTCTCTTATAAGATGGTATTTTCTTTCAATGTGTTTGTTGGGCTTGTGTGCTCTCGATTTCCTCGAATTTGCAACTGCTCCAGCATTATCACAGTAGACCATGATTGTGCTAGGCAAATCCGGGACAACGTCCAAGTCCACTAGGAAGTTCTTGAGCCAAACTGCTTCCTTCGCTGCTTCACAAGCAGCTACATATTCGGCTTCCATGGTAGAATCGATGATGCATATCTGCTTTACGCTTCTCCATGTCATGGCTCCTCCCCCCATGCAAAACACACTACCCGAGGTAGACTTTTTCTGGAGTCCACATCTGATTGGAAATTCGAGTCCGTGTAACCGATGGGGATTAGACTGTCTGACTGATAAACCAACATTCTATCTTGTGTCCTCTTCAGATACTTCAGAATGTTCTTTACCACAGTCCAATGCTCTTTCCCAGGGTTGCTTTGATATCTTGCTACCATGCCTACGACAAAGCAGATATCCGGTCTCGTGCACAGCATTGCGTACATGAGACTTCCCACTGCCGAAGCATAAGGGATGCCCTTCATGTCATCTATCTCATTCTGTGTTTTGGGACACATCTCTTTGGATAGATGGATTCCATGTCTGTAGGGCATAAAGTCTTTCTTGGAATCTTGCATGCTGAAGCGCTTCAAAACAGTGTCTATGTATGAGGCTTGCGAAAGCCCGATCATTCTTTTCCTGAGATCTCGAGTGATCTTGATCCCTAGGATGTGACCGGCTTCCCCTAAATCCTTCATATCAAACTGTTTTGATAGCCATGCCCTTACATCCGACAACACCTTTACATCTTTTTCGATGAGCAGTATGTCATCTACGTATAGTACCAAAAATACCAATGCAGTCCCGTCACGTTTTTTGTAAACACAACTTTCAAAGTTGTTTTGATCAAAACCGTAGGTTTTTATAACTTGATCAAAACACTGATTCCAAGCACGGGATGCTTGCTTCAGCCCATAAATGGACTTCCTAAGCTTGCAAACCAGATGCTCTTGACATTTTTCAATGAAGCCTTCGGGTTGTTGCATATAGATTTCTTCGTCAAGACTTCCATTGAGGAAAGCTATCTTGACATCCATTTGCCAGATCTCAAAGTCTAAATGCGTAGCAATCGACAAGAGAATGCGGATGGACTTGAGCATGGCTACGGGCGAAAAGGTTTCCTCATAGTCGATCCCTTCTTTCTGAGTGTACCCTTTCGACACTAGTCTTGCTTTAAAGGTTTCAACCTTTCTGTCCGGTCCCCTCTTTCTCTTGTATACCCACTTGCATCCAATGGGTTTTACCCCATTAAGTGGTTCGACTAGCTCCCACACTTTATTGTGATCCATTGAACCCATTTCGGCTTCCATTGTTGTTTGTCAAGATGTTGCATCTTTATCTTGGATCGCCTCATTGTAGGACCAAGGATCTGATTCTTCACTTGAGATCAAGTCCGAAGACTCTCCAATCCCTAAGAATCGATCGGGTTGTCTAACAACCCTCCCACTACGACGAGGTTCCGGTTGTGAAGGTGTGACTATTGGTATATCATTTTGTACAGTTAGCAATGGAGTTGGCCCCTTAAGTTCTTTCAAGGTAATTTCACTTCTACGCTTTTTATCTTTCATATAGTCTTCTTCCAAAAATCTAAAGTGCGTACTGATTACGACCTTTTGATCTTCGGGACCATAGAACATGCATCCTTTCGTTCCTTTGGGATACCCAATGAACAACCTTAATTCTGAACGTGCATCCAACTTACCAGCTTCTTTGTCCAACACGTATGCCGGACACCCCCAGATCCTGATGTGTCCATAGCTGGGCTTGCGCCCTGTCCACAATTCTCTAGGGGTTTTAGGAACTGATTTGGATGGCACTAAATTTAGAATATAAGCCGCTATTTCCAAAGCGTAACCCCAGAACGATTTTGGTAAGTCTGCATAACTCATCATTGATCTTACCATTTCTAAAAGTGTTCTATTTTTTCGTTCTGCAACCCCTTTTGTTGAGGGGTACCGGGTGCAGTCAACTAGGATGCAATCCCCTCTTCCGACAGGTAGTTCAAGAATTCATCGCTGAGGTATTCACCTCCGCGATCAGATCGTAGAAACTTGATAGTCTTTTCCTTATGATTCTCTGCTTGAGCCTTAAATTCTTTGAATTTATCAAAGGTCTCAGATTTATGCTTCATTAGGAAAATGTATCCGTAGCGTGAGTAATCATCGATAAACGTAACGAAATACTCGTAGCCACCTCTAGCTTTGATTTGCATTGGACCACACACGTCGGTGTGAACGATCTCTAACACTTCCTTAGCTCTAAGCCCCTTGGCTCCAAATGCCCTCTTGGTCATTTTACCCTCTAAGCACGATTCGCAAGTTGGAAATGGTTCAATCTGGAGAGGCCCCAATGAACCATCTTGAACCAACCTTTGAATCCTTTTTGGGTTAATATGACCTAACCTTAGGTGCCAAAGAAGTGTTTCGTTCACGTTAGCAGAACGCTTTCTTTTACATGAAATAGTAGATGTGTTATACGATGCATTATGTGAGTGATGTGCACAATTAATAATATAGAGATTATTCCGTAAAGTTCCACGACAGATAATCACATCGTTATGCAAAATAGTAACATGCTTATTAAAATTAACAGAATATTCATCGACAAATAGTTTAGAAACTGAAATAAGGTTTTTCCGAAAAACAGGAACATAGAAAACATCTCTTTAAATTAAAATCTTATCTTAAAAAGACAAGTGCACTTCTCCCACTACTTCAGCTGCCACTCTCGTAGCATCGCCTAGCGTGATGAGGATCTCACTTCCACTAAGTTTTCGGGTCCGCTTAACCCCTGTAACGTGAAACAAACATGATCAATGGATCCCGTATCCACTACCCATGAATGGGTAGCATACTCCGCCAAACAAGTTTCAACAACTAGTGAGTGAGAATTACCTTTCTTTCCATTTTTTGGGATTGGAACAGGCTGACCTCCAATGTCCTTCTTCATCGCAGTTGAAAATTTTTCCTTTTGGTTTCTTTTGGACCTTTAACCAACTGTCTTTTGTACCTGTTTTCTTAGTGGCTTTTCTTTGGATCGGACCATTCATCTTCTCAACAGTCTTACCCACTATTGGTCTAGATCTTGAGAGAAGTTTCTTAGTCACCAAAGCTTCGTCTTCTTGTCCCAAGTGTTTCTCTATCGTCTCCAAGATCTCTTGCAGAGTATCCATGGTAAACATGTGATCACTCATCACAAAACCACAATAGAACTCATTAAAGCACCTTGGAAGAGTTAGGAACAAGAATTCGATTTGAGCCTCATCACAGTACCGTGTACCGAGGTAAGCAATCTGACCTTGAGAATGTGATCCCTCACGGGCGTTCCCTCGATCATTTTTAGCTTTTCCACACCATTTTGATGAAACTCTTTGGTCATATTGCTCTCCGAGGAAAACATTTGCTCAAGACTTTAAACAATTTCCGCAACCGAATCAACTCCCTCATGAATGAGTCTCAAATCATCAGACAGTGAAGTCAAGATTATGAGTTTCATTGATTCGTTTGCTTGCTCCCAGATTTTGTACAAACATCTTTCTGCACTTGATGACCTTTCAGTTGGTTTTCAGGTTTTGGTCCGCCAAGAACCCAATGATGTTTTTGTGCAGTGAGGACAAAAGACATATTACGTTTCCAAATGACATAATTTTCACCAGTGAGTTGGTATTCTTTGAGCATATATTTCAGTGGATTAAAAGGTTGCGACATGATGAAACTGAAAATAAACATATATCTTGTGTCAATATCTGGATCAACACAAAGGAAATCACATAATTCGATCACATGATTCATATTAAAATCTCAAAAAAATATGAACATGCATCAGCCAACATCTCAAAACAGTTTTAAATGAGCCTCTTGGGAGGGTCATCATTTAAATCACATTCAAGCAGGTTACAAACAAGAACAATTACAAACCTTTAATTTCAAAAATTAATAGTCGGCTCCCACTTGACAAATATAAAATTGTCAGGGACTTCGGTGAAGTATATGCATATCAATTTTATACCTAAGTAATAACCATGATTAAATACATAATTACCACTTCATTTTGATCGAGCCTCATGGGAGGGTCATCGTCGCCACTAATAATAATTCACAATCATCCTTTTGAGAATTTATTCATGTGAAAGCTATCTTTTGACCTTCCCATAGGATAATTTCTCTAAAAGATTTCACAAATAAATAGATCATGGAGGTCAAAATTAATTTGATTCAAAACCAAATTAATTATTAAAACTTACTTAGTAATTTTTGAATTTGAGATTTTTCGTTCATCAAATCTCATGCAAACACATTTAAAAAAAATTAAATAAAGCATAAGAAAATACAACAATAAATCAAGCAAAGCAGAAAATAAACATATTGGGCATAAATTATCCAATTGTCATGGTTTGATTTTCCTTAGCTTGATCTTGAAGAAACACCGTCTTAAATTTCTCCCACTCGTTCGTCTCGAAAAAATTTAGTCTTGAAACGCCACGCCAAGCAGCTCGCAGCCAGGATGCACGCCCACATCCGGCCGGCCGCTTGGCCGAATGCCCGTCTCGGCGCAGGCCGCCGCCCTCGCTCCTTGCGTCCGCCCATCGCCACGGTCCCGGTCCCACAGGCGCAAGATTACCCTTGCCGTCAAAGACCCTCGTCGCCTCGATCCCTGTACTCGGGCGATCCACGCCAAGCCCATCTTCAACCCCGTTTAGATAGCGACGTCCATGTCATGCACGTGCCTCCCTTGGCACGTTTTGCGCGATGCACGTCGCCCACGTACGGTTCCGGATCCGTTTTACTCCTCGTCTCCGTCTTCATCTTCGATCAGGTTACAATTTATTTAATGAAAAATAAATACACCTTAAATCTAGACTAGTCTATTACATTGATCAAATCAAATAGCCTAATCTACTCGTGGATTTTCTCACGAGAAAAACAAATTCGGACGAGTCGAATTAAAAAAAAATTCATTCATACGCATGAAAATTAAACACATTAAATATCATGACAATTGGATGCCTGCAAAACAAATCTAGCAATTCTACAATCCAATTTTCAATTTAATGTCCAACATAATTTAAATAATAATTTAAAAGTCAGAGCTCTGATACCCGTTGTTGGGAAAAACATGGGTGCTCGGATCTATTCGAGATGATTTTAAATACATATTTAAATTAATTAATTAATTACTAATATGAATTAATTCTAAATCAATTCAACATAATAATTAATAAGCGAATAAACAATCATGCGTACACATAATCCACGTAAATTCTAAGCATGCGGAATCTAGGAGTTACGAGATTACATACCCTCTTGTAGAGACAACCTTTGAGACATTAGATCAACCCAAAGAGCCTTCCCAAATATGTCCCAAGTCCACGAATGTAATCCGGTGGGAGGATTCTCACGAACGATTTTAACAAGAAAGAAAACCAAAAAATATTTTGCCACCACCTTTGTGGATTTTTAATATTTTCAACACATGAAATTGCATTGGGGATGAAAAATTCACCCCCTATTTATAGGACAAGGGGGCCAATTTTTTCAATAGAAAAATAAGGGAGAAAATCTTTTTCCTGATCTCCAAGAAATCTTGAATATATCTCCTATAATCTTTTCTCCTTAATTAAATTTTTCCATAAAAATCTTATTCCCTTTTATCCCTATTTTTCGAAAAATACAAGGAGGAAAGAATCAAGATTTGACTTCTTGAATTTATGGGATAATTATGTATTCCAAGAATACTTATCTCTTTCCATAAAATCTTTTCAAGAAAATCAAGAAAATCTTTCTTCTCCCTTTTCCTACAATTTTCGAAAAAAATAGAAATATTAGGCAAGAAGATTTTTTTTCTCTTTTTCATTAATTGGACTTTATTTTGGGCTATTTGAGGGGCCTTTAGGAGAATTAAGATTGGACCTCCAATGGACTATGAAGCTATAATATTGAGCCAAATATTATTCAAGTCCATTAATATTAATTTACTCCACTATAAAATTAATATTGAACTATCCATCTTAACCCATATTACGACTTTACTATAATATGGCTCCCGGTCATTATTTCTCGTGTTTAAGATTATCTTAGTCCATTAATTAATTAAGCCACTGAACAAGCTTTTTATTAATTAATATCTTTGTCCTTGGAGTAAAGACAGCTCAACATTATTATCCATACCGGAAATAAACTTCCACTTGCAAGATGTGGTATGATAAAGATTCTGAGCCCACCAAGGGGACAAATCAAGCAAGACGTACTTGCACACGATTCTCCATATTAAATGTCAGCAATCGTCATGTAATTAATAATATTGCCCAAGATATGAGGTATCGAATCACAATGACACTCTTCCTATCATAAGTCAAAGCAATAGTTATTAATTTCACACGATCCTATTTAAGGGATGGAGATTAAGAATAACACACCACTGAGGTCTAATTCTTGTATATTCAGTACCAAGAATTTATCCTCTTGTAGGTCTTTATTCAGTGCATCCAAATGCACTAGTATAATCTCTTGGTTAAGACAAGCCAATCAGAGCCTTATACATCAACCTTTCATGATGGTTTGTTCATTTTCATCTAGGTTGTGAATTTGTACTTAATTAACGAGGAGCTGTTAATTTGATCTTCTGTGTTCTGGTATCACCAAATTAACTACAACGTAATACGTACTAGACTTATTGAACGGGTTTGCAATAAATATATATAACATTCATTCATATTTAATGCAACAGTGATTAATATATTATTTCAGTACATAAATAAGAAAATTCAGTTTGGTTATACAAAGTAAAAGCCTACTTTTCAGTATAACCCCAACAAAAACTCCCCCTGTCTTGAATATGTTCACCAATTGTCAGCTCCATACAGCTGATCAATGATAACAACACTCTCTGGGGACATACTCTCCCTGTTAAGAGTCTTCTTCAGCTCATCATCAGTGTTATCAGGGCTATCATCAACTTGTTCAGGAACTATCTGTTCACTAATCTGTTCAGCAGCAGCATTGAGTACATCTTCCACAGCATCCTCCACAGCATCTTGTACCACATCTTCAACCTCTCTCTCTTCAGCATCATTCTAATCATCTTGTGCATTAGCACCACCATCATCCTCAGCAGCATCTTCAACATTATCACCAGCATCTGGTGCATCATCCTTCTCACCTGCATGGCCAGATGGACCAGCTCCATCATTACCACCATTATTAGAACCATCATCAGGTGATCCTCCCCCTGTTGGAGTAGAAAGCAGGCTTCTCTAGAAGGTTTGTTGTTTAAGTAGAGCATCTATGTGTTGGAATTTAGAGGCACGCAAACACGTAATACATGCGCAGCGGAAATAAATAGTTCGCCAACAACGAACATATAATTACATAAACGATTATAATAATCATAACGAAAAATCTTACAGTAATTCGATAGCAGATTTCTCAACTACGGTATCCAGGTAATCCCCGTGAACAGATCTGCACAGATTTACCAGCGTTGAATCTGAGACGGAATTTGCTAGGAAAATTCATAATCTAGATTTTATGGAGAAACTAGGTTTTTTTGTTGTAGTAAATAATGAATCCCAGGATGTCATATATATAGGGAGAGATTGACTTAAATCTTAAGCAATCTTTATTAGGAAGATTATTCCTAATCTTGCAAAACAAATCTCAAAGATATGCTACGGATATTTTCCTACAATAATATTCCATAATATTATTTGGGATTTCTATTTAATTTAATTTAATTTAATTAAATAGTAATAATAATTAATTCTAAATTAATATATTATTAATTCTCCATAAATTAAATATTAAATCTAATTTAATACTTAATCAACCAATTATAATCCGTACATGGGGGTTACTTATTGTGTGACCCATAGACCCTCATATATCAAGCGATTAGTCAAACTAACGGTCTTAATTGAATCCTAGACAATAAATCAAACATTCTCAATATATGAGGTACGTTGCGAGAAACGTGTAACTACCTGTAACTGTAACATGGGCTATTACGATTTCCTCCTTTCATTCACGAATACTCGATTAGCCTTGAACATGATGAAGTGTCTATTCAAATAACTTAATCAATTTATCTCCAATCACTAATTGATCACTTATGTCAGACTTGGTCACAAAGTCCAAGCATGATGTGCATTGGCCAATGACTTTGATCCAATTATGATGAGAAGATGAGTATTCTCTCTAAATCCACTTTGAGGAATGAATCCTTTTCTTCGCTCAACTACCACGCACATGCATTTCGTGACGAACCCAATCCAAGCCATATCTACCCATAGACGGGTGCAAGCATCGGTCATGGTCAAAGTTCATCACTCCACACATGTCGTGCGTATTGACCTCAAGTCAAAGGAGTATCGCATCTCTCCCACTAACCGAGACACCCGTAGACACATAGAGTGGAACTACATCAAACGGTTTCTCGGATGGGTATACCAATACTCTCTAAGGTATTTGTGCATCCATCATGAGATACCTAGTATCTCGTAGTAAGTGAGATCATACTACACTCTCTAAGAGTATGATGCAGATCGCACACCGATCTTTATTGCATCATCGATATCCCATTCTCGATGATCCTTGATCGGGGCTGTTTGAGAATCATGCTTAAGTCATCTGAGTTCTCACGTACTGAATGACAGCAGTGATTCAAGGGAACATAGATAAAAATAAATGCAAACAATCAAACATAATATTCTAATAAGTGTAATGCCATACATTTAATATTAAATAAACAATAATATTAAACCAACACTGAATATTATCTTAGTATTATGTCCATACAAAGGATTGTCTCTAGGACACTAACACTAACAATTATTGAGAGTGAAACGTAACCTGGCTGTGATTTGTAATCATCACAGTCGGATTGGAAACTTGCGTCAACATAACTAGTCACAACTAGTTCTGACTGTCCACCATAGACATGGAAACATTCTTTAGTTCGTCTAAGATACTTCAGAATGGTCTTGACAGCAATCCAGTGAAACTCACTCGGATTCTGTTGGTATCTACCAGTGATGTTGATAGCGTAGGCCACGTTTGGCCTAGTGCAAGTCATGACGTACATGATTGACCCAATTGCATATGCATATGGGACATCTTTCATGTGTTTGATATTAGCTTCAACAGAAGGACAATCCTTCTTTGATAGCTTTATCCCATGATTTGCCGATAGAGATCCTCTCCTAGAGTTCTCCATCGCAAAACGCTTCAACACTTTGTCTACATAGATGGACTGCGACAGCCCCAACATCCTCTTGGATCTATCCTTTTGGATCTTGATCCCTAGGATGTAGCAGGCTTCACTAAGACCCTTCATCATGAAGGTCTTTAACAACAAATCTTTAACGGACTGCATTAACGGGATATTATTTTCCAAAATCAAAATGTCATCGACATACCTGATTATGAAAATAATATTCTTTCCACTTCGTTTACAATGAACGCAGGGATCTTACGAATTTCTGATGAAGTCAAAGGGACTTGATAGCTTCATCAAATCGGATATTCCAACTCCTAGAAGCTTGCTTCAATCCATAAATGGATCTCTTTAGCTTGTATACTAGATTAGAATTTGACTTAGATGTAAAACCTTACGGTTGAGTCATAAACACTTTATTATTAATGTTTCCATTGATGAAAGTTGTTTTGACATCCATCTGCCAAATCTCATAATCATAGTGTGCTGCTATCGCAAGTAAAATTCGAATGGACTTGATCTTTGCAATTGGTGAGAAGGTCTCGTCACAGTCAGTGCTTTTGCATTGACTATAACCCTTCGTTACCAACCTACCTTTGTAGGTTTGTACTTTGCCATTTGCATCGGTCTTACGCTTGAAGACCCAATCGCAACATATGGGTCTAACCCCTTTAGGCAACTCAACCAAGTCCTAGACTTGATTGGTGTACATCGAGTCCATCTCAGATTTCATGGCTTCATGCCACTTCCCTGAATTAATATCAGATATTGCTTCAGAATAAGTATTAGGATCGTCCTTATCCGGTATGTCAGCATTAATGAGTTCCTCCAAGAGGTAACTGTATCTAATGGCAGATTACGATTCCTAATTGACTTACGGAGCTGTGGTTGTGCAGGTTGTACATTCTGATCGTGAAAATTTTGTGGTTCATTGATTTCATCAATGTCCGGAGAGTCCTCAAGAGATACACTTTCAGATGCCTCTTGGGCCGGAGTTTGAACTATGTTGTTCTCATTCAGCCCACTAGGAGTTTCTTGCACAAGCAAGCCTACTCCAATTACGCTCCCACTGGCTGAAAGACGACCACCTAGTGAAAGACTCCCACCGTGAAATTCGTTGAATGCTCCCACTGATTCTTTGTCATGTTGCTTTGACAAGATATCAGTCTCTTTGTTAATTTGTGGTTCTTGAATTTCTTCAAGTTTTATCATCTTACGACCTTGTTCCTTAAAGACATAGTCTTCTTCGAGGAACTTGGTCTGCATAGAAACAATCACTGATTATTTCTTAGGTAGATAGAAGTAATATCCCTTAGTTTCCTCAGGATGTCCCACAAAGTAACCTTTTTCACCTTTGGATTCCAACTTGTCGGTAAGCATCCTTTTCACAATCACAGGGCAACCCCATGTTTAATATGTGTAAAAGTTGGTTTCTTGCCACACCATAGTTCATATGGTGTATGCTCAACCGATTTAGATGGAATCCTATTCAGAATGTAAATTGAGGTTTGTAACGCGTATCCCATAAGAATGTTGGAAGACAGGAAAAGCTCATCATGGACCTCACCATGTCTAACAGGGTTTGGTTTTCTTCTCTTTGACACACCGTTCATTTGAGGTGTTCGGGAGTAGTCCATTGTGACTGGATTCCATGTAACTTCAAGTAATCAGTGAATTCATGGCTAAGGTATTCACCTCCTCGATCCGATCGAAGAGTCTTGCCACTCTTACCAAGTTTCTTCTCTATTTCAGCTTTGTACTCTTTGAATTTCTCAAAAGATTTGGATTTGTGTTTCATAAGATACACGTATCAATATCAAGAGAAATCATCAGTAAAAGTGATGAAGTAGCCGAAGTGAGTGGGCAATGGTCCACAACATCGTTGTAGATCAACTCTAGAACTTCTTTGGCATGCACCCCTTTCCCAGAAAATGTCTGTTGATCATCTTGCCCATGAGATAAGATTCACAATATCCATAAGACTCACAATCGAATGGGGTTAAGTAGTTTAACTTTCTTAACATTGCAATTCTTTTCTCGTTTACATGATCAAGTTCTACAATGCCATAAGTAAGTCGGGTTTTCATGATTACTAAGTTTGAGTATTTTATTTTGTATATTAAGAACATCATATCCATAAAGCAACATATACATATTGCGAGTAATAGAAAGAACTAAATGACAATCATTAAGTTCTAATCTAAAACCATAGGGTAAGTCTAACACATAAGTCCCCACACGTTCAATTAGCAACTCTTGCTCCGTTTCCACGCGTAGGACGACTTCACCCGCCCTAATTGTCCTATGACACATGAGCCCTTTCACATTACTGCAAATGTGAGAGCCAAATCCGGTATCCAATACCAAGCAGTTAGAGTTATTAGTGGACATATTTATCTTAATAACAAACATACATGTTCTAGTGCTAGAAGCACCTAGTGCCTTCTTTTTAGCAACCAGAACCTTATAGTCCTTCTTCCAATGCCCTCTTCTACTTATAGTAGAGGCACACATCCTTGTTTACCCGCTCCTTCTTTCAGACACCATCTTAGTGATAGTGAACTCAAAAGTCTTGAGCACGTTGTGAAGTTCAGGCATGGTTGCATCTGTCTTATTCATATTGTAGTTCACAATGAAGCTAAAATATGAATCTGGGAGCGACTGGAGGATAGCATAAATGAAAACATTGTGTTGGGATAAATTTAGTTTTGATTATTATGCCAAAACATCTTGTAATAGGACAAGCTAACTTGTATAGAAAGCTTGTGTTTCTAGACTTAGTTTTATTCTTACAGGTAACAAGTTGAGGGGAACTCATCAAGAGAAGATGAGGCCGATCGTAACGAAACGAGACCGATGAGTTCCATATAAACCGATGAAATTTGAACAAGAAGAACCATGCTAATTTGTGAAGAGAAAGTGTCTGGCTGTTGATCATGATCTGGTAATCTGATCTTGGCTGATTCACTGGTCAGGCCGAATCGATCACCAGAATCGATTCACAGGCCGACCGAATTGCAGTAGTTCTGACCATTGCGGTCAATCGATCTCAGTACTGAATCGATCGACGGTTGATCATATGCAGCCTGTACTATCTGCTGTAATAAATTACCCCAGCCAATCGATCTGGCCATTAATCGATTCGGCAGCTTCCGAACTGACCGCAGCTCAATTGATTCATCAGGTTGAATTGATCGCGTTTCGTAATTCGATTCGGTCGTATTGAATCGCCCAATTAATCAATTCAATAATGAATCGATCGGCAGCTCGAATCATGCAGATCATGCCGAATCAGAAATAGATCATGTTGAATCGATGCAAGATCGATATGTCGAATCGATTCAAGATTGATCTTTTGAATCGATGCGAAAGATTGATCTTTAATCGATGCAAGATCGAGATATCTTTGAGCGATGCAAAGATCGATCTTTGAATCGATACAAGATTAATGCCGAATCGATCTTGATATCTTTGAGGCCGAATCGATGCGACCGGACGACCGGACCAAATCTGCCAGACCAAATTTCAAAGAGACCCGAAATATGCATACCAGATCTGAATAGCTGATCAGATCCGTTAGACACACAAAAGCAGCTGGACAATAAGAAGATAACAACACATATATGAATGTGACATAAAGCTGCAAACAACAATGGCAATAGACAAAGAAAAGTTGGAAGACTATTAGTATGGATTTGAATATTACTCTCCAAATCGGTAATATTCAAATCCACACTATAAATACATTGCACTATCTTCAAAAGAAAGATGATGGAGTTTGTTTTGCAGTGAAGATTAAAGCCAAATATTCAAGCATCTCCATTCAAGAACACAAAGCATTACATATCCAAATTTACCCAAGAGTGTTCTTCAATAGATCTAAGCACAAATGTAATATCCTAAGCTTAGAGAGATTTTCCCATACTTAGCATTGAGGCTAAACAAATGTAAGGGAAAATCTCAACCTAGTTGAAACCAAACAAACCTTACCCAAATCGGTTTGATAGGATAAGTTTGTAGGTGAGTGTGAACCTTCGTAAACATCTAGCAATCCCGAAAGGGAGGGTAGGCAATCCCGTGAGGAGATAAGTCCTGTTTGAGTGAGAACTTCGGTAAACATCCTGTTGGTTAAGTTGGTGCCCCATGAAGGGAAGAGTGGATGTAGGGACGAGTTGTCCAGAACCACTATAAAATTGTGTGTTCTTATTTGCTTTCATATTAACGTCATACATACTTTAGCAAATCTGCATCACATTCGAAAAAAAAAAAATTAAGTCACCTCCCATTGAAATTTTACGAGTTTTAAATCGGGTTTTTCGGACCAACAATTGGTATCGAGCGGAGTTCAAAAGTTCACTAGATTTTAGTGTGACCACCGAATCGATCTTTTTTTTGTTAAAACCCATTTATTTTAAAAATGCTTATCTTTCATAAAATTCATGGAGGTTGATAATCATCTTCTCATCATCATTTTTAAATGCATCAAATGTTTTTCATTATTTCACTTGTTTAACTAACACTTGCTTTTTTTCTTGTATATGTTTTTTTTGTTAGTTAGTTTTGGCATCATGATCAAAAAGGAAATTGTTGGGATAAATTTAGTTTTGATTATTATGCCAAAACATCTTGTAATAGGACAAGCTAACTTGTATAGAAAGCTTGTGTTTCTAGACTTAGTTTTATTCTTCTGGTGTAAATAAGTTGAGGGGAACTCATCAAGAGAAGATGAGGCCGATCGAACTAAACGAGACCGATGAGTTCCATATAAACCGATGAAATTTGAACAAGAAGAACCATGCTAATTTGTGAAGAGAAAGTCTTGATCGCAAAGAAATGATCTTGTCTTTGATTCATCTTTGGCTGAATCGATCGAAAGCCGAATCTGCCGATTCGAAGCAGTCTCAGAATCGATTTGGCAGGTCTGCTCGATTCGATTCCAGCTCAATCGATCTACTGCGGTCTGAATCGACCGCAGCTTATGATCGAAGCGATCTATTTAATCGACCGCAAATTCTCGAATCGATTCATTACGGCTTGACCAAGTAGCTTCAATTGATTCGATCTGTCTTGATTCGTCCGTAATCGATGTTGAGGGTTGAATCACCTTGAATCGACCTTTGAACGGGACCAAGTTTCCGAATCGATTGATCTTTGAATCGATGCAAGATTGGCGTCTTGACAAGTTTGGCCCGATTGAGAGGTTGAATATATTTGGTAGATCGAGGAATCGAGCGATCTTTGAGGCCGAATCGAAGGTAAAGATCTTATCTTTGAATCGACAGCAAGATCGATGTTTAATCGATAAGATATCTTTGAATCGATGTCGATACCAGGAATCGATGGACGGACAATTCTGCGGACCAAATTTCAGCGGACGAAATATGCATACCAGACCATGGAATAGCCGACGGATCCACAGACACCTGGCAATTTGAATGATAAGAAGATAACAAATACATATACGAATGTGACATAAAGCCGCAAAAAACAAAGGTCAATAGACAAAAAGAAAAGTTGGAAGATTATTAGTATGGATTTGAATATTACTCTCCAACGGTAATATTCAAATCCACACTATAAATACATTGCACTATCTTCAAAAGAAGATGATGGAGTTTGGTCGCAAAGTGAAGATTAAAGCCAAATATTCAAGCATCTTCATTCAAGAACACACGAGCATTACATATCCAAATTTACCCAAGAGTGTTCTTCAATAGATCTAAGCACAAATGTAATATCCTAGCTTAGAGAGATTTTCCCATCCTTAGCATTGAGGCTAAACAAATGTAAGGGAAAATCTCAACCTAGTTGAAACCAAACAAACCTTACCCAAATCGGTTTGATAGGATAAGTTTGTAGGTGAGTGTGAACTTCGGAAACATCTAAAGAATCCCAAAAGGGAGGGTAGGCAATCCCGTGAGGGAGATAAGTCCCGTTTGAGTGTGAACTCGGTAAACATCAAGCAATCCCGAAAGGGAGGGTAGGCGATCCCGTGAGGGTGATAAGTCCCGTTTGAGTGAGAAGTCGGTAAACATCTGTTGGTTAAGTTGGTGCCCCATGAAGGGAAGAGTGGATGTAGGGCGAGTTGTCCGAACCACTATAAAATTGTGTGTTCTTATTTGCTTTCATATTAACTGTCATACATACTTTAGCAAATCTGCATATCACATTCGGAAAAAAAAAATTAAGTCACCTCCCATTGAAATTTTACGAGTTTTAAATCGGGTTTTTCGGGACCAACACATTTGTCTTTAGCTCAATGCCTAAATTACCAAGTTTCTCAATTAGGCCTATCATCATTAGCACATGAGGTGAAATCTTCCCTCCTTTAGCTAACCGACATCTGAACAGATCTCTCATCACTTCATAAATCCCAGAATGAGATTCAGAATCAAAGAGATCCTTCAGATACTTGAGCATCTAGAAGGGACCCATTTTCTCATGTTATCTGTCATGCCGAGAAACATCACATACTGAGCCTGGGAAACATCCTCTTGATGCTTCTTCTGAGCTACTACATCAAACGTGGCTGTCTCAGGGAACTAGATTCAGGGGTAACCTGGATTGGCGTGTCCAACACGTACTCAATCATTTCTTGCCTTAGCACCAAACACATGTTTCGGTGCCAATCCAGAAATTTTGGCCTAGCCAATTTGTTTGTTTCCAAAACACATCTCAATAACAGTTATACATTTCAACTAACCAAGAGAAATAAAATAAAACGGGAATTAAACACATAATTACTATGATCAATATTCAGCAATCAAAATAAACATGGTCTTTCAAATTTATTTTTTCTCCATTATTTTCACATATTCAACGACTTCATCGGAATAATACGAATTTATATCTAATATAAATCATAATGGACTAGGATCCACATTCCTACTATTACAATATCTGCTTGGGCTGATTACTGTAATAGCATAACTGGTAGGTCTCCAAACCAATTGCAAAACTGCAATTCCTAGTTGATTGAACCTAGTTCAATCAGATGCCCCTGACTTTCGTTTCCCTGCTTGGGCTGGTGAAACAAAGTCAAGTAGATTTACAACCATCAAGCGGAGACACTACGTGTCCTTATAAAAGTCCCGTTAGATGTAGATCCGAGCAAAAGACTTGGGCCTTAAATACTCATTGGAACGAAATCTCCGGTTTACTTTTAATTTTGATGGAAGACATCGTTCAATTTAATAAAAATCTTATTTTGTTGAGGAACGTTTTAAAGGAGGGGTATTAATTGCTTAATCGAGATCCAACATGTTAATCTACATCAAATTTGAGCACTTATTGGGCGCCGCCTACCCAAACATGACATTATACGGACTAACACTTATATAGGCACCGTCTACCCAAACAATTAATACGGTCCGACAAATATTGGGTGCCGCCTACCCAAACAGTTATAATGCAGACTGTAAAAGCGTTAACGAATTAATTAAAATCAGTTAAACAAGTGGGATTTAATAATTCCTTTTAAACCGGATTTCAAAGTCTAATTTAAATTCGATTTTAAATTATTAAAAGTTAATAATTAATCCAATTAATTATGATTAAAAAGTCCAACCTTTTAATCCTTATTAAAATTAATCCAATTGATTTCAATTTTCGGTCCAACTAATAAAATTTTTAATCTTAAAATAAAATTTTTAATTAAAATATTTATTTGTTTTCTTAGGGCTCAGATGCAATTTCAAAAATTGCTCAAAGAGGGCCTAGTGAAAATCGAATTTTCACCCGGGTCCCTCCCCACATCACCGCCCAAATTCCCAGATCCAATCCGTAATTCGGGACGTCAAATTTCCAAAACCCAAACACCAAACCTTCGTTCATCATCAACAATTCAACCCATTCATTAACAAATTTCCAGTATTGAAAGGCTATCAAAATCATCGAGGTTTCAGTGTGTAAAAGGGTAACAGCAAGGCAAGGTTCGAATCAAAACAATCAGCAAGCATTGAATTGAAAAGCAATCCAGAAACAAGAACATGCATCAACCACGACAAGACCAGGCGGAATTGCCATCGTCAACCACGCAATCGAGTGGGCCTCCGCTGTTGTTGCAAGCGCGTGGGCGAGTCACCACCGTCGTTAGGCGCGTGCGGGTGACTCGCCATCACCGACCCTCAAAAAGTATGAAATCGACACGGTGACAACCCCAAAAGAAACGAAATGGCCTCGATTCATTAATCACGGGCGAAATCGCCGCCGCATCGATTGAATCGATCAAAATCGTAGCCAATAGAGCCGTCACACGTGTGTGAATTTGTCTTCAGAACTAAAGAGTGAAAGAGCCATGTAACCCCATCGATTCGTCGATGCAGGCGCGCATCGCCGCAGCGAAGACCAGAGAAAAATGAAGAACCAGTGCAAATTCAAGTGCGCCACCATCACGCGCAGCGATGCGGTGACGCGCAGCCGTCGTGAGGCGCGACGATTAGCCGCCACCTCGAATGACGCACTGTGATCTTCGCTGCTGGCTAGCGACGCTCGTTCGAAGGTGTAGGGTTCCAAACCCTAGAGTGATGTAGCGAGAGAGATTACCGAGCAGGAATAACAAAAGGGGTTTTTATTTGTTAACTCAAATAAACAAATACCCATGGTGCGATTTGATTTCTAAAATCGGCCGCACCCAGTTTATAATTTAAAAAAAATCTTTTAAAAAATAAATCAAATCAATCATACAATTAAATCAAAAGCCTGAAGCTCTGATACTACTGTTGGAATTTAGAGGCACGTAAACACGTAATACATGCGTAGCAGAAATAAACAAATCACCAACAACGAACAGTTAATTGCATAATTAAATACGAGTAAACGTAAACAGAATTCTTACAGCAATTCGTACACGGATTCCTCAACTATGAAATAAACGTAACAGTCGTTTACTAATTTGCACAGATCTGCCAGCGTTGAATCACCGAGATGAATTTGCTAGTAAAATTCTAACTTAGAGATTTTATGGAGAAATATGAACTCTCGTATTATGAATTTCCCAAGAGCTCATATATATAAGAGAGGATTAGCTTAAGTCTCAAGCTAATCTTATCAGGAAATAAAATCCATAATCTTTATTTAAATAAATCTCTTAGATTTATTTCCCACATATAAATCTCTACGGATTTAAATTCTATATATGACAAATCTCTACGATTTGTTTTCATATATATTAAATCCTACAATAATATTCAAAATATTATTATTGGGAATTCTTATTTAATTAAATCTAATTTAATTAAATATTAATAATAATTAATTCCAAATTAATCTATTATTAATTTCTTCTCCATAAATTAAATATTAAATCTAATTTAACATTTAATCAACCAACTATAATTAGTAAACAACCGTTACTTGTTGTGTGACCCATAGGCCCTCAAATATCGAGCGATTAGTCAAACTAACGGTCTTAATTGAACCCTAGACAATAAATCAGACATTCTCAATATATGAGGTACGTTGCGAGGAAATGTGCAACTACCTGTAACTGAAACATGGGCTATTGCGATTTCCTCCTTTCATTCGCGAATACTCGATTAAGTTTTGAACATGATGAAGTGTTTATTCAAATAACTTAATCAATTTATCTCTAATCACTAATTGATCATGTATGTCACACTTAGCCACAAAGTCTAAGTTGACGTGCATTGACCGATGACTTAGATCCAATTATGATGAGAAGATGATTATTCTCTCTAAATCCACATTGAGGAATGAATCCTATTCTTGGGTCAATTACCGCGCACATGCACTTCGTGATGAACCCAATGCAAGTCATATCTACCCATAGACGTGTGCAAGCGTCGGTCATGGTCAAAGTTCATCACTCCATACATGTCGTGTGTATTGACCACAAGTCAAAGGAGTATCGCATCACTCCCACTAACTGAGACACCCGTAGACACATATAGTGGAAATACATCAAACGGTTTCTCGGATGAGTATACCAATACCCTCTAACTTATTTGTGCATCCATCATGAGATACCTAGTATCTAGTAGTTAGTGAGATCTTACTACATTCTCTAAGAGTATGATGCAGATCGCACATCAATCTCCATTGCATCATCAATATCCCATTCTTGATGATCCTTGATCGGGGCTATTTGAGAATCATGATTAAGTCATCTGAGTTCTCACAACCTCAATGACAGCAATGACTCATGGGAACACTTGTATGAATAAATGCAAACTATCAAACATAATATTCAAACAAGTGTATTGTCATACATTAATATTAAGTGAACTATAATAATAAATCAAACTGAATATCATCGAGTATTATGTCCTTACAATAGATTGTCTCTAGGACACTAACACTAACATTTCCAACAAATGGAATTACAGTTGGGGATGAATAACTCATCCCCTATTTATAAGTAAGGGGGGAATGAAAATTTGGGGCAATTAGGGTTTAGGAAAGATCTTTTCTTGATCTCCAATAAATCTTGAATATATTCAATATATTCTTCTTTGCATGTTTATTTTTCATCAAAAATCTCACTCTTATTTAGCCTTAAATTTTTGAAAATTTCAAGAAGATTTGCATGATGGGATCTTTCTTGAATTTATGAGATATTCTTGTATTCCAAGAATACATATCTTTCTCCATAAAATCTTTCCAAGAAAATCAAGAAAATCTTTCTTCCCTTTCTTATACATATTTTTCAAAAATTCTTATTAAAGAAACCAAGTGGGAGATTTCTTGAATTTATGGGATAATTTTATATTCCAAGAATACTTATCTCCTTTCCATAAAATCTTTTCAAGAAAATTCTTCTCCTTCTCTTTCTTTAAAATTTCGAAAAAAACAAGGAAATATAATGCAACAATAATTTATTTTATTTTAAACACCTTTTATTTATTGGACTATAATTTGGACTACTTGAGGGGCCTTTAGGAGAATTAAGATGGACATTTCAATGGGCTTCTGAATTCTAATATTGAGCCACAATATAATTCAACCCATTAATATTAATTAATGTCACTATATAATTAATATTGCACTATCCAACTTAACCCATATTACGGTAATATGGCTTCCGATTATTATTTCCCGTGTTTAAGATTATTTAGTCCATTAATTAATTAAGCCATTGAAAAGCTTTATATTAATTAATATCTTTATCATTGGAGTAAGGACAGCTCAGCTTTATTATCTATACCGGAAAATTAATTTCACTTGCAAGATTTGGTATGATAAAGGTTCCGAGCTCAACAAGGGGACCAATCACGCAAGTCTTTGCAAGCACACGATTCTCTGTATTAATTTAGCAACTGTCGTACAATTAATATTATTGCCCAAGATATAGGGTATCGAAGTCGCAATGATTCTCTTCCCATTTATAAGTCAAAGCAATAACTACCAATCGCACACGGTCCTTATTAACTGACAGAGATTAAGAAATCAACAGCCACTGAGGTCTAACTCTTCATCCCTTAAGTCAGTGTGAATGAGTTTATCCTCTCTGCAGGTTCGCTTCAGTGCATCGAATGCACTAGTGTAATTCCTTGGTCAAGACAAGCCAATCTGAGCCTTACACATCAACTTCTACCAGTAGACTGTTTGGGTCTATCTAGGTTGTGAAACACGCACTAGTTTACAAGGCACTATTAACGTGATCTTCTCTGATCGGGTATCACCACGTTAACTACAATTTAACATGTGCTTTTATATGAACGGTTTGCAATAAATATATATAACATTCAATCATATTTAAAGCAACAGTGATAAATAATTTATTTCGGTAAATAAGTGTTTAATACATAGGTTATACAAAGTAAAAGCATACTTTCACGTATAACCCCAACATTTATGTGGCTAAGGGTTTTGCAGAGAGATCAACAAAATCATTAATGTTGACATGTCTTTTGCCAACAAAAACATTAGGAAGAACTGTAGGGTTTCTTTCAAGCATTTGCTCGATGATCAATCGATCAGGGAGTTAGGAGTATTTTTAGGAAATTCGTACGGAGTGGGTTTTTGGTACGGATGAAGACGATGATCCACCAACATTAGTAAAATCATAATCTGGGTTTTGAGTGGCCATTTCTACAAGTAAGTTCAGAGGGTTCGAATTTGCTGGTGAAGAAAGGTTTGAACGAGGGTTTGAAAAAGGAGGGTTTGCGTGTGAGTGTAACTGATCAGGGGAACTCGAAGGGTTTGGTTTATCAGTCATAACACCGCCTTTCTGTCCAATCAAATAATACACAAGTGATTAAAATAATGTTATATGAAAAATAGGTTGGAAAAAGAGCAAATGACCGAAAATAATTGAAATAACACAAGTGTAAATCAAACAAACCTTGATTCCAATGTGCAACAACAATGTTTTCAGCTTTAGTATCAGATAACACAGATAAGTCGAACATAAATAGAGAACAAGACTGAGGTTATTACACACATCCACAAAAAACCGAACATGAGTGGGAACAAAAAGTAACCACCCACTAAAATGCAGGTTAGTGATCGTGTGATGTGAAGAAAGCCGCCAAAAATATTTTCAAAACCAGAAAACCATATCCAAAATTAAATAAACACAAATCAGTCCAAATAACTTATTTAAATCGTAAAATTAACTTATCCAGAACATTAAACAAATCATTATGATAGATAAAGTTTGAATCACTTAAGGTTTCACAAAATTTCGGCACACATATATCTCAACTCTCAATTTTGCATGAAATTCATCATCAAAGTGTTGCATATTTTGAATTTTCTTTTAAACACATTTTCACATTGATCCACTTTTTCAAGAGAGAACATCGTAGTAGCGAGATCCGTGCCCCATAATTACTCCATGGATTGTGATCAAACATGGATGTATTTTTAATCACATTTGGAAAAGAGAACATCGTAGTAGCTAGCTCTGTATCCCATAGTTACTCAATGATTACACATCTAAGTTGTGCTTTATTTTTCAATGCATTTAAGAGATATATGACCAGGACTCTGTATCTAAACCATGATTCAACAATAAGATCATAACACTATCATTTAAGATTCAAAAATAAGCAAATCAGCAGACATCATTATCAGAACCACAATGTTGCTTCAAATGTTGGAAACATTTGTCACAACATCTAGTGTTTATTTTTAGATATAACAAAGACCAAGAGATTTTCTAAGTGAAGAAAACCTCTCATTATCAAGGGCTTTTGTAAAAATATCAGCAAGTTGTTTTTCAGTAGAAATGTATTCTAACTTCACAACTTATTTCTCTACAAGATCTCTTATAAAGTGATGTTTTATACTTATATACTTAGTCAAACAATGTTGCACAGGATTCTTGGAAATATTGATAGCACTAGTATTATCACAATAAACAGTCAAAATACCACTTTCCAACCCATAATCATCAAACATCTTTTTAACCCATAGCAGTTGAGTGCAGCAACTTCCAGCAGCAACATATTCAGACTCAGCTGTAGATTGTGAAACACAACTCTGTTTCTTACTATGCCAGGATATAATGTTGTTTCCCATGTACACTACTACACATTTAAGCTTAGACAACTCCACTTGGACATCCCTTTTAAAAAGAGCTCTCCAAAACCGAGCTTGGAGAGCAATTTTTATTAAAAAAAAAAAAACTTACAATGCGGTTTGAAACCGCTCTCCAAGAAAAATACTTGGAGAGCGGTTTCGAACCGCTCTCCAAGCACAAACCCTTATATCAGATGCAGAAACGCGCAACCCCCCATTCACGTTTTCTTCTTCATTTCCTCCTCCTCCAATATTTTTCCTCCTCCATTTTTTCCTCCTCCCTCCTCCTTCATTTTTTCCGTCGCAAGACCGTCGTCGTCGTCTCCTACCACTGTGTCGTTGCCGACCCTCGGTACATTCCATGTCCGTGTTGGAAATGTATGAATGGAAAAACTGTTAGTGTTCGAGAAAATTTGTTCGTCCACTTAATGATTCACGGTATTGATAAAGCATATACCGTTTGGACATCTCATGGTGAGACAAGAAATAGATGTAGCTCAAGCAACCTAGGAACTGACTTTAGGTTTGAAGATACAGTGAATGTGGATATTTTTGATGATGTACCGACTGTTGATACATCGAGTGGGGATGACGGTGATCTGTATATGTCAGAGAAGTTAAGGGATTCTGCTGGATTACCACTGTGGCCCGGGTGTGAGAAGGCAACAAAACTGTCAGCTATGTTGATATTGTTCAACCTAAAAGCAGCTCACCAGTTGTCCGATCAGTGCTTCACAAGTATGCTGGAAGCAGTTAGTGGTCTATTACCTGATGGAAATGTACTGCCTACGAGAGCATATGATGCTAAGCAAATGCTCAAGTCCATCGGATTAACACATCAGAAAATTCATGCTTGTCCGGGTGATTGTATCTTATTTCGGAAGGAGTATGCAAAACTCGATGAATGTCCCAAGTGTGGGAAGAAGCGATATAAGAAAAATAAATCTCCCGCGAAGGTGATGTGGTACTTTCCGATAATACCAAGATTCAGGAGAATGTATAGTAGCGCTGTGGATGCTAGAAATTTAACTTGGCATCATGATGATAGGATCAAAGATGGAATGCTAAGACACCCTGCTGATTCAACCCAGTGGAAGACATTCGATGTCAGACATCCAAAATTTGGCAACGAGCCACGGCACTTGCGTCTTGCACTCTCAACTGACGGAATGAATCCATTCGGTATCCAAAGTACCAACCACAGTACATGGCCAGTGATACTGTTAGTTTATAATCTTTCACCCGAGTTGTGCATGAAGCGCACATACATGATGTTGTCTATGTTGAAATCAGGACCCAAACAACCTGGTAACGACATAGATGTATATCTGGCTCCTTTGATAGAGGACTTGAAGCTCCTGTGGGATGAGGGTGTCGATGTGTACGATGCTTGTAGAAAGGAGAATTTCAAGTTGAAGGCCATGCTATTTGGAACTATCAATAACTTTCCCACTTACGGGAATCTATCTGGATATAGTGTGAAGGGAGACGATGCATGTCCTTGTTGTACCAAGCAGACACATCACATTCGCTTGAGTCACTGTAGGAAGACTGTTTATATGGGACATAGAAGGTGGTTGGACCCAACGCATAAGTACAGAACAATGGCTGATGCATTCGATGGCACAATCGAGACAGGTGAAGCACCACGTCTATTGTCAGGTTCGGATGTATTGAATGAGATGAAGAATATCGACACACAGTACGGAAATATCTTCTCAAAGAGTGTCCCCACTAGCGGTTGGAAGAAGGAATCAATTTTTCTTTCAATTGCCCTATTGTAAAGAGTTGTATGTTAGACACTTCATTGATCTAATGCATGTTGAGAAGAACGTTTGTGCCAGCTTGCTCAACACTCTCCTAGCTGATAAGAAGTCCAAGGATGGTTACAATGCAACAACGGATACACATTTTATACCAGAGATCATGATGTCACAAGTACTATGCAGAATAGTGGGGTGTCCATTACTGCAACTGCAGGGGATCAATCAATACTACTTACTTTGGATAAATTGTCAACATTTGGGAACTCGACTATGTTGTTCACCGACAACCAATCTTCGAGTGCAGTTGGCTGAGGATCCCTAACGGGGTCCAAGTTGAAAGATCTGGGTTCGAACGCGTTGATTTGAAGAATGTGGGATACAAAGATGACCCTTACATAATGGCCAGTCAAGCTCAACAAATTTTCTATGTCCCCGACCCAGTTAATAAGAAATGATCCATCGTGGTTCTGTCAAATAAATTTAACAGTAGTTACCAGATTAGCGATGAAGATGTTGACACAATCGATGATCCTTTTCAGAACTTCACTCATTTTGTACCCTCTTTCGATGATCTAGCAAATCCATGCCCATACCAGAGAATAATTAACGATGAGGATGAATATGGCAATCCCAATCTTGTTAACATTTATGGTGATGAATGAGAAAAGTCAACCAAAAAATGTAAAAGAAAAACAAGTGCTAAAAAGAAATGTACGACTTTATTGAATGTTGTTTATTTTGCTTTATTGAATGTTATTTCTTCTGCTTCCTTAAATATTGTTTGTTTTTTGTTTATTAAATGTTGTTTCTTCTACTTTACAGGATCATGTCTTATCTGCCACATCCTGGAGATGATGGAGATGATGATGGAGTACATTTAGGAGATTATGATGGAGATCATGGTGCTGATGATCGATACTGATGACTTGAGACAGAGTGACACTTCTGCTCCCACCACTAGCAGCTCTGGGGATAAGCGCAGTAGAGGTATAGTCACGATGGCTTCTATTAAGAGGGCTCGTAGCAAGGGGAAACAAGTGCAAGTAATTTTATTACAATTGAACAGTTAAAATTGTAATTATATTGATTGATCATTGAATCTAATTAAATAATATGTTATTGCAGTTATCATTCAATGAGTATGGGCAGGCAATGGGTAAACAGAGTGAGACTTTGTCTTTCTATCTTGGAGCTGCAGTCAGGCGTATAATCCCTATCGTGCTGCCATCCAAGGACTGGCGTAGCGACAAACTGACTTCTTTGAAGGAAAGATTATGGGATGAACTTTCGGTATGTTAATTATATATATGCTTATTGAAAGTTGTTGTATGATTACTAAATTTACTACACTGTTATATATGTTATATGCGTATAGAGTACATTTCTCGGCCTTAATTATTCAAAGAAGAAGCAAATACTGTCGCAAGCTGGAGTATTGGCCAAGAATTTTCGGGCTTGGCTGAGAAGTCAAGCACGAGATCCGGATATTGATCTTTACTCGGCTAGTCCGCCTTAGGCGTATCAGAATTGCCCTACGGTGGCCCCATACTGGGAGGAGTTTGTGCGACGATCTTTGGAGGATGAGTTCCAGGTAAAATTGATCAATATCATTTAATGCCCTATGCTTTTCAGTGTTTATCGTATTTCTATTACACTGTAGTCACGAAGTGAGAAAAATAGCAAACAAGCCAAGTCGATGGAGGCGCGATATCGTGGATCGAACAAAGGTTATGCACGCATAAGAAAAAATCTGGTGAGATCAAAATCCTAACATTTAATTTTTTTTATATATTCACTTTTAATATATCTAATAAGGGGACACGTTAATGACTATCGTAGAAAGAAGAAAAAAAGAAAGCTGGAGAGCGTGAGCCTGTTGTTACCCATTTTGAGTTATTTCAAACTACTAGAAAGACTCTATTCGGGGATATTCCCGATTCCACTGCACAGCGTATCATCGAAGATGGGGTAAGCTATCCATTAATTTGTCTTTGAATTAGAAACTATTATTTCTAAACAAATGATTAAATAATAATATTTTATAATTCAGGAGCGTATGTCTCAGACCATGACGCCCGAAGACATCCGCTTTGTCGGTCCCGATGATCTACTTGGACGGACTATAGGTCATCAGGAGCATCCCGGCCGATTACGGAGTGTTGGATATGGCGTGACGAAGTCATCATTGGCCATGTTACCTGCTCTTCAAGCCATGAATATGGTGGGTATACTTTCGGAACGAGTTGCCCAGATGGCTAAAGAGTTGGAACAGATGAAGTCCGAGAGACGGTCGCATCACGAAATGTCCTCGAGTGGAGCAAGCTGTGAAAATAGTGTCGCTGATGCTATGTTTTCGGCTAATGCTAGGGACAATTTTATTGAGGCACTTCGAAATGACGTCCCGTAGGTATCAGATGTGTCTCACATTTATTTTAATTAAAGAATAGTATATATATTAAAATTTTCTAACTAAATATCTTATTCGAACAGTCATCGACCCCATGCTTCCTTTATTTGGAGGATCCTACTCGGATGGTGGCTACAGGAACGTTGCTCAATAACTCCGATGGAGTTATTCACGGTAGTCCCATCACTCCTGGTTTCGTGAGGGTCACGCGATGTACCCTTAATCGGAGAAGAGAATTCACCAGTGCCTAAAAACCAATTGGTGATGTTGTCACAGTCGGAACAACTGTCGGACACTTCATCGAATGGCCGACCAACTTGGTCTCTCTCACCATGAAGGTAAATTTAATATATGTTATTAAAGTTCATTATCTTATTTGTCGTTCTAAATAATGTTGCAAATTGATTGTAGAAACTGTCGACACCATAAAAGCCTAAACAGAAATCAAAGGGTGTCGCAGCCAGTCAGAGGGAGATACCGAGGGACTCCACTATTGGTGGTCGCAGACTAATTAGTTATCCATTGCCTGGAGACTTAGATCACGATTACGCCCATACAAAGATACGGTCTGTGAGTGATAGTGGAGTCCTCTCGATTTTGATATGAGTCACATTCCGGCGAATGCTTACTTTCATCGAATTTATCAAGAATACATCGCCGAGCATGTGATTGAAGTCGTGAACGACCAGTGGTTGAGTGCAACGAGTATAGCCTTTTATCTCAGGTATGTGTTTACTAATTAATTCTCAGTATTTATTTTCTATATATAGTTTAATTTTCAAATTAAATATTAATTAGTGTATATCTGTTGGTTAAAGATATTTGGGATAGGTATATCTCTCCAGAGATCCTCGAGTAGGTGGAATGTATTCCTTCGTCCCCCCCCCCAAGTGTCTTGCTTAATGGTTGATATGCCACAGACCATGGAGTGGTTAGTTTCTCATATGCTGAGTTATACTGACAGAGATCATCTCATTTTTTGGCCAACAAATGTGGGGTGAGTACAATAAACATTTTGTTAAAATTTATATTCATAATATATATGATATTTGCATATATGCTAAATTTACAGTTAATTTTAATATTCTTAATATAATATAGGAATCATTGGGTGCTGGTCGCCATAAATATGAGCACATTAAGTGTATATTTTATGGATCCAGCTGCGAATGGGTTGGCTTCAAATCGGCCTGATCTCACTTCGTACATGGAAGCGTAAGTTCATTTTTAATATTATAATATAATGATTTGTTTTACTTATTAAAATTATGCATATTTAATCTAACTTTATTTTTTAATTCTAATAATAATAGTGTGATGACAATGTATTGGAGTCATCTTCCTAATCAAGGCTCAAGAGCTAACTTCAATAAAGTGAACTGGAATAATGTTAAAGTAAATTTAATTTATTAAGTTATCAAATTAATATAAAATAATTATAATTGTAATATGTGATTATAATTGCTATTCAACAGGTACCGAGGCAATGAGATAGCGATCACTGTGGATATTTTGTGTGCTGTTATATTGAAGATATAATATGCGCTTCTCAAACGTCGATTCCTATCAACGTAAGTCAATTTATCGATTTATTTAAATTATTATTAATTGAATAAAAATTCATACTATATATATCTAACTATATTGATTAATTGATCGTTGTTTGCAGTTTGTCTATGATCGTCCGGTCAAGTCTTACTCCAAACAAAGAATGAACAAATGGAAAATGGATTGGACAGGGTACCTTTACAATCGATTCTTGTATAATTTTATATAGAGCGGGATAACTTTTGGTAGCATATTACTTATATATTTGTATTGATATACTTCATGTTTTAATTTGTTGACGGATATTTATTTCATATATGATGCGTATGCATTTATTAATTTATTTGATATGTTTCAGTATATTGAATGTATATATATATTATCGTGGTATAAGATTTGATTTATGATTTTAGTTTTGGTTTTGGTTTTATATAAACTGAATTTTTAAAATATATATTAATTGTAAAAAAAAAAAAATATTGGACAGCGGTTATAAACCGCTGTCCAAGTGTATTTATTTATATAAAAAAGGGTTAGACAGCGGTTATAAACCGCTGTCCAAGAGGACAACGATTTTAAACCGCTGTCTAAGAGCGGTCTCTTGCAATGCGGTTGAAAACCGCTTTGTAAGTGATTTTGCTTGCAATGCGGTTTTTTATCAGTTGTCCAAGCTTGGACAGCTGCTACTTGGAGAGATGTTATAACCGCTCTCCAAGGTCATTTTTAACAGCTCTCCAAGCCCAAATCTGTATTAGTGGTAGAAACATCCTCCACTAGTATTTTTTATGTCATCACAATCACCTGCCCAATCTGCATCACTATAGCCAACTAAAGAGCAATTAGTATCCTTTGAGTACCAAATACCTAGATCACATGTTCCAGCTACATATCTTATGATTCTTTTCACAGAATTAAGATGTGATTCCTTAGGATTAGCTTGATATCTAGCACAAAGACATACACTATACATAATATCAGGCCTACTAGAAGTTAAGTACAAAAGACTTCCAATCATTGATCTATACAAAGTAGGATCAACATCTTGTCCAATCAAGTCTTTACTCAACTTTTGAGTTGACCCCATAGGGGTTTTCATAGTTTTAGCAGTTTCAAGACCAAACATTTTCACCAAATTCTTAGCCTATTTGTTTTGAGAAAAGAAAATACCATCTTTCATTTGTTTGACTTGAAGACCTAAAAAGAAATGCAGTTCTCCAACCATGGACATTTCAAAAGTACAGGTCATTTCTGTAACAAAACTCTCAAGCATATCATTACAAGTTGAACCAAATGCAATATCAACATATATTTGAGCAACCATGATATAATTCTTAGAATTTTTAATGAACAAGGTTCTATCAATTTCACCTCTAAAAAATCCAAACTCAAGTAAGAAATCAGTAAGTCTACCATACCAAGCTCTAGGTGTTTGTTTTAGACCATACAAAGCTTTCTTTAACTTGTAAACATGATCAGGAAATTCTAGATTTTCAAAACCTTTAGGTTGTTCAACATAAGCTTCATCATCAAGAATACTGTTGGGATATTTTAGTTTTGATGAATTATGCCAAAACATTATCAACTTGTGTTTTTGAAGCTGATTTACAAATAACAAGTTGAGGGGGAACGAGAGAACAGATTGAGGGGAACTCACGAAATCGCATTTAAGATGATCGAGATCGACGAGGTCAAGAGACGAGACCGACGAGATCGATGAGTTCCGGTTAACCGATGAGCCGAGCAAAATCGTAAGAGAAGAAAGTTAAGTCACCGATCGTAAGATCGATGACCGATGATTTAATCAGATAACCGTAATGCACCGATCGATGATCGAAGAACAGATGAGCCGATCTGGTGATCGTAAGAGCGCATAAAGCCGATCACAAAGAAACCCACCAAGATCGTAAGAGAAGGCTGCAGATCGTAAGAGGAAAGAAATGAGACCGACGAGATCGACGCGATCGAGATCGATATGAAGATGAGCAGATGATCAAGATCGACGCGATTGAGATCGATGTGCTAAACCGATATGCTAACCTAATATGCTAACTCTCGATGTACTAATCGATGCAGATATACCGATATGCTAACTCGATAGCTATAATCGACCGATCATGTGAGCCGACAGATCAAAGCAGAAGAAATCGATATCGAAACCGTAAATCAGATACCAGATCAGAAAGAAGTTTCATCGTAAGAGAAGTCATCTAAA